>JBBBDQ010030059.1:0-220523 GCA_037127315.1 Ascarosepion bandense
TGCTTGCTTGCTCTTTTTGCCATCAACCACACAAACAAAAGTCTGGGAGGGGATGGCTAGTAAATTTCAATGCTCCTAAAACGAAGCTGTTATCAACTAACCACCATAGACAATCGCATCTACCTCCCATTAGCATGGGAAAGGCTTGCCTCCCAGAGAGTAAAACACTACGCCTCCTTGGCCTTACTCTTTCGGCGGACTTCAAATGGAATGTCTATATCGAATCCATTGCCAAATCTGCCGCTATGAAAGTCGGCTCTCTGTGCAGAACCCGGACATTTTTCCCACCTGAATCTATCCTTCAGATTTACAAATCTACCATCCGCCCGTGTATTGAATACTGCTGCCATATCTGCTGCTCTCCTTGGGCCTCTTGAAAAAATACAAAGGAGGATCTGTAACGTGGTTGATACTAACTTGGCAGACCGGCTGCAACCACTCTCTCACCTGCGTGATGTGGCTTCCCTGTGCCTCTTCTACAAGTATTTTCATGGCTTCTGCTCCGATGAACATAGATCACTGGTGCCGCCTAAGCACGAATTTACACGAGATACTAGATTAGCAACTAGGTCCCACCCTTTTACAGTTAAACAGATAAGATGCAACCGTAAATTCTGCTCCAACAGCTTCTTTTCTCACACTTCCCGACTGTGGAATTCCCTTCCACAAGTCTGCTTTCCCGACAGCTACAATCTCCAGGTGTTTAAATGTAGGGTCAATAGACACCTCATATCACACTAACTCTCAATTATTCTCAGAAAACTCTCATCTACCCAACCCTCATTCTCGGTATCCTTACCATCCTATCACCCACCCTCTGACATTTCCTATATTTAACCATTCTCGGTATCCTTACCCGCCTATCAGCCACCCTCTGACATTTCCTGTATTTAACCATCCTTTCTCCACTCTATGTAGCCCCCTGCGCAGTAGTGGCAGTGACATGCCTTGCTCGGGGTGAAACGCTTATTAAAAAAAGGTACATTTTATTTTGACATTGAAATGACAATGTCTCATCAAGTAGTGATGATGATGATGCATTGTCATTTCTATGTCGAAACAAAATGTCCACTTCGTAGTGGATAATAATTTGTACATGTCCTAAACTATAATTTATAATATATATTCACAGCTCTATATTGTATATTGAGCACTGTTTTAAATTAATGTTTTGAACGTTTTAAATTTTTCTTCGTTCCTTATTCACTCGAATATATATATATTGTGCTGTTTCTTATTTTATTTTCCACACACACACACACGCAATAAAAATTAATTCACACACGTTTATCTAAAAAAAATACAATTGCGTGGGAATTCACCCCTTTTTATACCCTGTGGGGTCAAAAACAAGGACGGCGCACCCGAAAGTTTGGACGTAGTGGAAAGCACACCACGTGGTCAAAAATATGATTTATTGACCAATCAGGGCTCGATATAAGAAACCTATTTTTTAATCTCCCCGGAGCCTCACCATTCAGATATAAAGAAGGGAGAAACTCTCAACAAACCAGAGGATGACCAGCGACAATCTGACATCAAAAGGGCACACGGACAGATTCGAGCATATACACAGACAGAATCCAGCAGTTCACACAACAGGCAGAATCCGTATCAGTGAACCTTCTTTCATCCTCTCTTTCTCTCATCTCGCTCGCCACACATCGTCCTACCTTTCCCTCTCACATTCCCAGTTCCTTTCTTTCTCTTTTTTTACAGCGGTACGGACAATCTCATATTTTGTACAAAAAAAAAGTAATTCTTTTATATTTTTTTTTACGAAAATAAACAAAAGTTTATTTTACTTTATTTGTAGTGCATTTTTCTTTTTATTATTTGTTTGAGGGATTCCTTAGCCCCTCTACAATATATATATATATATATATATTACCCACACACACACACACACATATATATATATATATATATATATATTTATATATATATATGTGTGTGTGTGTGTGTGTGTGTGTGTGTGTGTGTGTGTGTGTGTGATGGTGCGTGTGTGTTAGTGTCTGTCTGTCCCGCACAGGAATGGTAGAAATATGTGCTTTATTTATTGATTCGTCATCATGAGCTTTTAGCTACGTCTTGAATTCCTATGCACAAAACGCAAAAATACAATATTCAATAAACAATAACAAAACAATGACGAGTAAAGTGCGAGTAAAAAACAAATACAACAACATAATTCAATATTATTGCTAAAATGTTTCTGTTCTCGCTTATTGACAAATGAAACCTGATTTGTAACAGACGTTTGAGTCGTACGTCCTTGAGGAATGATGATATGTGATAATATTTCGCCATTCGACTGAAATCTTGCGAGAGAGAATGTCTTTGAAACTCGGTGAGAGACCAATAAGATCTGCAACTGTTTATTAATTTATTTGCTTCTTGTCATATTTTGTAGTTTACCAACCAATTCGGAATGTAAACATGATTATCAATTCAATCATACAAACCAGAAAACGTGATGAGATTGAAAGTTCTTTTCAAACTCTTCACCTTCAGCCTCTCCCAGCCTTGAATCTCGGGCCCTAATTCCTGGTGAAAGAAATCGAAGTATATTGAAAACAACACATTTGTCAAAAATAATCTATATTTATTAAACTTCGGTTCAAATAATGATTCCCATTTCGTGAATAAATACTTTTAAACCGAATGTGCTATGTATCCCGATGTGACTTCTGTCACTGATCACAAATACAGCATTTAACAGTCCGATAATTGGTAACAAGTTAATCACAGTGCGAAATATGTTTACGATAAACAGCTGCGAGGATAAGCTTGACACATTCTTCTAGCTTTTATTCTCTACCACGTCAAAAGTGAATATGCCCTTTGGCTTATATTGAAAGAAGAGTCAATTAATGTGGGTTTATCAATAAGAAAATAAATGGCCCACATACGGTTGTCAACAGGACTGAAGGTGAATGTCTGCTTGGAACTTTTTCTCTCTCTTCAGTAAAATTATATCTCAAAACAGGAAGCTTAATCAGTTTATATATATATATATATATATATATATATATTGTCATCCGCAGACAGATCTGTTTCGCCGTATCACAGCTCATCAGTACGTTTAGACTCCGATTGCTTTTATACCCAGGATTGAAACCTGAACGAAATGGCGTCAGTCGGCAGAGAGAGAGAGAGAGAGAGAGAGAGAGAGAGAGAGAGTGAGAGAGAAAGAGAGAAAGAGTGTGTTATGTATTTTAAAGGGTGTGATGGGTAAATTATATTTTTAATTCCTTGCATGCGAGATGTTTGTCTTTGATTCTGCGAACTCCTAATTAGTAGTTGGGTCAGTTAGGCACCGTATAGGAGACAAAAAGCGCTATGACTCAATTTAATTTGCCAGAAATCTGGAAACGACATACAGCACTGCATGGATTTCGAGTCGGAACTGAAAACACGATCAAATCAGACTGATTATTTGAGGACAGTGGTGAGTATTTAAAATTAGTTGGATGATATATAGTCAATATTATGGTGTTTGGATTGATCACTAGTGATAACGACGTTATGTCTTTATTTTTCTAAAGGACCTCGTACTCAACACAGAAGCCTGAATCATATGCTTTGAAAAGGTAGTGTGTCCTGGATCAAGAGAATATGTGCTGTAAGACCCTGCTGGCTGTAGAACTGCACCGTGTTGGGCAAAAAGGAGAACCCAGTTATGGCTGTTAGACAATTTCTACAAATACATTCCTTTTTACCTCTGGCCACCAAACCAGGCCGCGGCCTCCTTACTTAATCTATCGGGCGCAACTGGCCGAGAGAACAAAGATGAACTGATGTGAGGGTATATGGCAGCATTTATCAGCTTAAACATGGAGACTGTCCCCAAGAGTTGCATGAGATTCCGAAGTCGTCTAGAGGCCGTGTTTAAAGTCAATGATGATTTCATTGGATAATATTACTTATTAGTATTTCATGGCATTTTTATGAAATTTTGAAAAATATATCTGTTAAAATGAGTTGTCTATGTTATTTTAATTCTTGCATTATTTAGACGAAAATTCATCCATCGCAACCTGTATATGACTTGAAAACTTGGTTCAATAACAATGCAGACTTTCGCCACTCCGTGCTGACCTCAGTGCCCCTTGATATATTTATAATTACACACGCTATGTTACTGATATTGGCCGTTTTTACCCATGAATATAGAGTAATTTGAAACTACATATCATTAAACGAAAAACTCAATATATATATATATTCCAAATATATACTGCTAAATATAAGAGACAATGAATGTCTATTATGTTTAATCATGAGCCGTTCTAAACATCGTATTTTGACTTTAACTTCAGGTGAAAATAAAGACAAAAATTCTCCAAAATCTGGATAATTTTCCATTAAGTTGTTTCTAAGCTTTCGGCTTACATGAGCCATCTTCAGCCAAAATACGATGTTTAGAACGGGTCATGATTAAACATAATAGACATTCATTGTCTTTTATATTTAACAGTATACGGTTAGAAAATTATCTGCTGCCTCGATATACTATATATATATATATATATATATATATATATATATATATATATATATGTGTGTGTGTGTGTGTGTGTGTGTGTGTAAAAAAGCAATGGGAGTCTAATCGTACTGATTAGCTGTGATACGGCGAAACAGATCTGTCTGCGGATGACAATATATTAATCGTCTAATTTAAAGCAAGGCAATATATACATTAAAACGCAAGAAATTACTGTTTGAAACACAAGAAAAATAAACTATTAAGAAGAGACAAAAATGAAGAAGAGTTAATAAGATAATAATGATTTATAATGCATATAAACTTTTAAAGATCAAAATTCACTGCTACCCTAGAAACCGGAAGAGAGCTTCACAAGTGAGAAATAGGAAAGAAGAGACTGTTAGTATAAATATACGGTTATCTTTCGCCATTTCAATTGCAAACACGTGCGATCATAAAGCTGAAATTCATAAAGTCTAGGTACTTTGGATCAATCTACATCCTAACAATTTTCGGGAAAATATAGAAAAGTTACTGGCAGGATACGTTACGGGCTGAGATAATGATTGAAGCTTGGATGTTTGATCGGAACCAGTAACTATATAAACCTTTCTTTCTATTTAATTTTTCAGTCAGTTAAAACAGTGAGTGATCAATGCCATATTCAACAGAATCTAAATATAATATACTTGTAACATTAGAAAATCATCTACACAAGGTTTTATATAGCAACAGTCAGTCAGTCAAGTGCCATACGTGATACACTCTTTCGACGATCATGCCACGAAAGAGGCATAACTGACTAGGCAGAAGATTATCCCGCGGTAGGTTGCCATTACTTTCTGCAGTAGACTGTTTGCCTACCAAGGCTATGGAACCCAATTCATCCTACCATTTGACTCATAGCTGGAGGTAGAAGAGATAGATTATATTACATTATTATATAAAGTATAATTAGTGGGGGATCAGTTTGTTACTTCAGAACAATATAAAGCTGATCCCCCACTTTATGTCCAGAATTAATTATGTTTTCAATTATTATATTCAGTCAGTCAGTTAAGTGCCATACGTGATACACATTTTGGGCGATGATGTCTCGAATGAGACATAAGAGATGTATTATATTATTAAGTAGTAATAAGTGGGGGATAATTTTATTACTTCAAAAAATACAAAACTGATCCCCTACTTTATACCCAGTAGAAGCCTTAATCATGTTTTCAACAATCATAAGCAGTCTTTCATTTAAGTGCCATATGTGATACAGGA
The DNA here is from genome assembly GCA_037127315.1 of Ascarosepion bandense. NCBI lineage: Eukaryota > Metazoa > Mollusca > Cephalopoda > Sepiida > Sepiidae > Ascarosepion > Ascarosepion bandense. The sequence continues at coordinate 5,759 of JBBBDQ010030059.1, forward strand.
TTTGGGCAATCTTTTCTTAAAAGAGACTAACTAGGCAGAAGATTATCTCACAGTAGGTTGCCATTGCTTTCTGCGGTAGACTGGTTGCCAGCCAAGGCTATAGAATCCAATCTGTCCTATTATTTTACCTATAACTGGAGGGAAGAAACAGATTAATACGTTTCCCAATAATATTTGCGCGTAAGGGAATGCAAGGAATTTAACTATAATTCGAACTCCCAATTTGTCGTTCCGTGCGGATATCCACTTCAACACAAGAATCTCTAAATATATTGCACATGAACCAGACCAAATGTGGCAGCAAATGTCAAAGCCCTCTATAATGTTAGACTTTTATATATGTAAGATAGCTTCCATCGAGAAATATTGTTGAGCTCGACATTGTATACAACCTGTTCTAGCTGCCTACTTAGCAATTGTTTCCATATACTCTTCGTTTTTCCGAGAAGGCACCAAGAATCACTCACCTAAAGTTTGTCACCGGGCATACTGACGGAAGGTAGAAAGAGTTTCATCCAGACGATTAATAAAGGAAAGATTCGTTTTGGAGGCGTTAAAATTAACAAACCACGCCCTTGCTCAATGTAGCAACATAATAAATGTAATTATTGTGATCTGCTTCCAAATCGATCTTCTCGAACCGATCTGAAAGTAGTAAATAAAAGGTAAGCAAAAAAGTTGTTTTAACTCTTTTACTTCATGTGAGAAGAAGTGACCACTGATATGCAAATGAGTGCGTCACGTGACAGGAAGGTCGATGAGGTGGGTGCGTTGCCTTTGAACAATAGATACGCACGCACATATAGCTCGAGCAGCGGGGTAGAAACATGGCTGTGTCGTAACAGATCATTCAAATTTGTCTCCTTTATGACTTTCAGGTGACCTTTTGTTTAGAACTGCCAAGTCACTGAATACGTCAAAACTTTGGGAATAATACTATTAAGCAGCTCACCGCTAGGTATTATTCCAGAAGCTCAGATTGGGAGATTTGTCACTTTGTGATGAACTCTGCTTTGGTCGACTAAGGGTCCTGGATGATGAATCTTGAGGGAGGACATAGAAGAGGACACTGATAAAACAGTCACTTCTTACCTTCTTCGTATAGGGAAGACGTAGAGGATGAGCAAGTGTGTACACGATACACAGTATTAGAAGCCAACATGTAACAACGAGTGACCGGCTGTTTCCTGTTAGTTTCTCGGCAACATACCCACATTTGATAGAATACTCACCAAGGATGATATGTTTATTCCTCTATGACACTCCCAAGTGTGCTAGACATTTGTTGCCACCAGCGGACGCAGTACCTAACACTACAAAACCACCTCCACAACAACGCAAGGTCATATACTCTGTATTTCATAGACTAGTCAACAATTGGTAGACTATGATCTGCTTTTAACAAGCCAAACCATCACTGCAAACCTCTACTCACAGCATTTGGGAAGCGTGCTACAGGCACTGAAGCAGAAGGAACAAACATTGGTAATTCACAAGGGCATAGAGTTCCGCCATGAAAATACCAGGCCTCATGTGTCATGGTTGGCCAGGGGTAACATACACCGACTTAGCTGGGATATACCGTGCAATTTACATACCCACTACTCTGACTCTTGCGACAACAGATTACTAACTTTCTACTCACTGTGTGACCACCGTCGGGGGTGGAAATCCTTCGCAAACAAGACAGATTTGAGACAGGCACTCCCACACTACTTTACAGCCCATTGCGTAGTTGGAGTCACGTTGCTAAATGATTCTGGATGTCTATAGGGACTAACGCTGTTTAAAATTTAATGAATACATTTTTTTATAAATATAACGTTAATGACGTTTCGTTTAACTTCTATTTGTTTCATCAGCAGAGATATCTAGCTGAGGATTGATGACAATGAAAGGTCATTTATGAAAGATTAAACGACGTAGGTTCAATTATAAATCATGGGTAACCCAAAAATAATACATAAAAGATCTAGAAGAGTGGCCATTCAAATCATAGAATTTTGTACGTGTGTGTGTATGTGTGTGTGTGTGTGTGTGTGTGTGTGTCTGTGTGGGTGTCCGTTACATATAGACACCGAAACAGCTCAACCGATTTTCTTGAAAATTTACACAGTTGTACTATAAGCGTCTGCGAGTGTTCTTAGCTAGGTTTTGTGCCGCGGTACCACCGATAAATAACGAAAGTCGATAATCGAAAAAAATCTGGTTACATAAGGAGTGGTCCGATGTTAATCAAATTTGATACACTCATAGACAAAAACATTAGAAACGATATTCAGAAGTTTCAAGGTTTCAGTTCTTACAATAGTTCAGAAAATCAATAATATATATATATATATATATATATATATATATATATAAAAGGTAAGATGTTTGTGTGTGTATCTGTTTAGCTGTCTGTAAGTCCTTTATAAAAATCCACAATTTTTATCCGATTCTCACCAAACTTCACAAAAATATCCTTTAGGCTGAGTCTGAGCTCCACGACCATAGATTAGTTTTAAAGCTTTCATTACATCCGAGCAATATATATTGTTTGTTTAATTACTTATTTTGTGGTCATATTAAGACTAAACCAGTGCGCATTTGTAATAAAAAGTGTACAATACAATTATATTGCAGAACATTTTAATACGTTCCATTTTAAACGAGGTATTATGCAATATTGGTTTCTACCATGAGTAGTGTCTTCAGAATTTAATAACTGATTTTACCGTTTACCGTTTTTTTAAGAACGTTCACGTAAAAACGCGATAATTGTTTGTAATCTTAAAAATTGCACGTTCAAAAATTTCCTGCCACGATAGCGTTTAAAAAAAAATACACCGTTACGTGAGCGTTCTAAAAAAACGGTAAAGGGTAAAATCAGTTACTGAAAATTGCCTGAAGACACCATACATGGTAGAAACCTAGGTCACGTAATAACTCGTTTACGAATGGAAACAATATATATATATATATATATATATATATATATATATATATATATATATGATATTTATTATAAATTATAATTCAGAAAATGTACAAATTATCATCTACTATAAAGTGTACATGTAAATGTTTTTACATTGAAAGGACAATGACTCATCAGCACACTACTCGGTGAGACATTGTCCTTTCAATGTGGATATATAATGAAAGCTATAATTTAAATTGAGCAGTCTTAAATGAATGTTTTGAAAGTTGTTATATTTTCTTCCTTCCTTTTTCAATCATATATATATATATATATATATATGTGTGTGTGTGTGTGTGTGTGTGTGTGTGTGTACGTGTGTACGTATTCAGCAAATATAAAGAGAAAAATTAGGATAAGACAATGAATAAGAAGTAAGTATTCCATGAATATGAAACATTTAATAAATAAACAACTAACAAAAATTAATGTCATTGTAATCGTAGTTCTCTATATTCAAAGAATATATAAGCAAAAAATGCCCTATGTATCGAAAATCAACTCTGTATTTCATAAAATTTGAAACTATCACCAAAGCATTCGACAAGATCTATTTTGAGATTCGATAAAATTGTATGCTTTCACATGTATTTTAATATGAATTAACATTATAGTCTTATATAAAGTTGAATTGTAAAAATTAACTTACATTATTTGCTAGAAATCATTATTGTATATATATATTCATAAATTATAACATGGATATATTATAATATCATTAAAAAAGTATCTATTTTGATTCGACACTTCTTGTGTCTTCTCAAGTGATGTGGTTTATTTAAAATTGAATAGTTTTAAAAGGTTAAACACAAGCAAAACCCCTTCAGTCAGGGAGGCATTGTTGAATGTACAATGTGAACCAAACAGAGTAAAGCAACTTTTAATTTGAAGAATATGTGAGCACAACTTAAAAATAATATTTGGGGGCATTAGTATTAACATTTTATTAAATTGAGATCAGCATTATTAATTAACTATTAGATCCACTTTATTATTGCTGCGAAATTTTAAAAAAAATTCTAAGTTTAACAATTGATTAGATTTAGAAAGTTGTTTATATATTAAACCAAGAAGAGAAAGAACGCACACACAAATTAACCTACAAACATCCACACATGGAAAAATAGACGGGTATATTCACAAACACTGCAAATAGATACATATACACACTAATATACCCACGCATATATACATGCACAAATTACAAAATTTTGTTTTTTAAATTGGTCTGTAAAATTTTAAAGCACTATTTGAACACAGACTGAATTGCCACATATTGGATACAGTCAGGGCGAATTCGTAACGTGACCAGCCTTGAATGAATGAGGTCAGGGAAGACACAATCATATTTCAAATCACGAATATATAAACATAATTAGATATATGCATACGCAAATACACAGGAACAAAAATGTAAACGACTAAAAACTCCACAGATCGTAAAAAATATATAACTACATTGATGAAATTACACAACACTTCTTGCATCAAACTTGGTAGATAGACTATGCAGAAATTAAATGCGTATGCATGTACAAAACGTCACACATATACATATATATGCTATCCCCATATCGTTCATATGAAGTTATGACTGTGTGAGCCCCAGTTGACTAGCTCACATGTGCGTATGTCTCTGCGCACGTCAATGGTTGTACAAGTGTTAATCTATGTCTGCGTTTGTATAAAAGGCGTCACGACGACAAATATTCCTACCAATTTTCATCCCACTTCCACAAAGATTCTTCAATGTACGCATCTCTACATATATCCAGTATTTTAAATAAAAAATTAAAACAGTTTTCCTGACGGTAGCAAAAACACGATTACAAACTTACACCCATCTATCTATCTATCTATCTATCTATCTATCTATCTATCTATCTATCTATACATACATACATATACATATATACATACATACACACATACACAAATACACATACATACTAATACGTATATATATATATATATATATATATATATATATACACATATATATATATATACACACACACTTACACACATACGCAAACATATATATATATATATATATATATAGACATGCATGCATGGACATCTGAACATACGTACATACAAATATGAATATATATACATATACACACATACATACATATATATATACATGTACACATACATATATATACACATATACCCATACAAAATCATACAGACATACGTGTAAGACAAATACACATACAAGTAAATGCATACATATACATACATGTCAGCAAGTAAAGCAAATATCCATATGTCTTCTCGTCCAAAAGAACAGATGTACATTTATATATATATATATATATATATATATATATATATATATATATATGTATGTATGTATGTATGTATGTATGTATACATTAATATTTAGTAATATTTAGACATCAATTTACCTATATTTGATGGGTACCTTCATCCGACTCAGAAGCTCCAACAAATATACCTGGTACACAATCTGGCACATGTCAACAGAACAGCACTCAGCAATCACCCAACCCAACACCTACCGCCAACCTAAACAGCCATGAAGCATCTAATCCGACATTGATTATAGCGCCCATACTCGACAGAGCCCAAACCAGTACAAACCATCCAGCCAAAGCCCAACACGTCTCCCCATAGCTACAACTGTCAAACCAACACCTAATAACCATGATTCTCAAGGCCCAAGTCCCAAACTGTTTCCTAACTATTTATAATACCCCGACCCCGCGAAAACTGATGTCGGGTAGAGCACCCCACAACCATACAACCCGCCGATCAATATCGGGTCGAACGGCCAAAAAAAAAACAGTATAACACATGGCGAACAACATACCCGGTAAAGATCAACCAGAACGTCCAACCCGAACAAAAACATCCATTAAAAAGGCAGTTAAATAGATTTTCCTTAATTTTCCAATATTACAACCCGTATTTTAATGTAAATGCTGAACTGTGTTTACAATGAACAGTGAGCTCATTCCTCTGATTTAACAGTTTAACCTTGTCCATAAAAGTTCTAATTTTTCGTTAAGACAGAGGTAGCAAGGTGCAGGGAGGGGTTTACAAATTCGGTCTTTTGTAAGGATTTTCCATTTAACAGTGTTTTTTTTTTTGCTTATTTCCTTTCAAAACTAATAGTACTTGGATAATGAAGTGCTGTATTTATAAGAACTTTTATTGAATGATAATGTGTGCTGATACCAGCGAGGTTTGAAAGGGTTTCTAGTAGAACCGATATAAACCTTTATAGTATTAGGATTTTCAATTGTGGGGACGGTATAACGATAAACTATGGGGCTAACTAGACAGTTATTATGCAAAGAGCAATTTTTAGAATTTCTACAATTACATTCGCTGGTATTAGTTCCTTTGTACTTGGTGCGATCTATTTCAGCATTGTAATTTACCTGGTTTTGTGTATCATAATACTTGTTGAGGACTTTTTTCTCGTGTTTTTTAATAATTTTTTCTAGATTATACTTGCAACTATAGCTTAACTTGAGTGTATTATTATTGAATATTTTGCTAAGCGAATTAGTTTTGGGAAAGTTTTTGCTGATTAAGTTTAAGAATTTTTGTCCCAATTTAGTTTTAACCATCATATTGTAGGGAAGGGTAAACAAGATGATTTTCTTTTCTTCTTGCTGTTATTATTGTCAGAATTAGGATTTGTATACATTGGGTTGGATAATGTACATAAATCCTAATTCTAACCATCCCCAATCAGTAATTAAACATATACCATCTTCTATTGAATCTAGACCTCCGCAGCAACTCATCTAGTAAAGTAATTTTTGATCAGCATAGTACATTCAATAATTCTGCACTTAGAAACAGCGGTTATAAAGCTACTGATATGAAAGTCAGAAACCCTACTGACAATGCATGTCTATATCTATCTATCTATCTATCTATCTATCTATCTATCTATCTATCTATCTATCTATATATATATATATATATATATATATATATATATATATATAAGGTTAAGAATTAAGGAATTTACGTCACAAAAATCGGTTTGAAATTAACGTCTATTTTTAGATTTTACTTTTAGATGGAGTTGTAGGTGAAAAAATTGGAAAATTTGGCTTCGTGTTGCTTTACAAGGGGAAGGGGTTAAAGGATAGATATATATAAATAAAGGGGTTAAAGGATATATATATACAAATTAAAATAAATTTTCAAAATTAAAAAAATGTTGAATGAACATTTCAACATGAAATCCCTAAGAGAGAATTCACGTCTCCTCAGCAACACAGTCTATATCAAAATGAAGAAAAATAAGATTAAAAAGGAGAAAAAAATAAATAACAGCTAAGATTTGAGAAATATACGTTACAAAAAATGTTTTTTTTAAAATCAGTCTATTTTTTATTCTTACTTTTTTGATAGAGTTGTAAGTGAAGAGATGGAAATTTGGCATGTCTAGCATAATAGACGAAAAGAGATAAGAAAATGGGAGGTCATTAAATTGAGAATTAGATTAAACAAAACAGAACAGAAAGGGAAGTGGTGGAATATAAAAAGCGTGTATAGAGAAAAAATAAAAGTGTATAGAGAAAAAATAAAGAAGGCGAAAAAAGAAAAGAAAGAAAAAGGAGAAAATATCAAATAAAAAACGCTCGATACGTGTCAAATAAATTTAACTTTAAATCTTTAAAAGGGTTAAAGATTTGGAAACTAATTTAAAAAGTATATTTAGGGGAAAAATAAAAATAAGATTTTTAAAAATTTAATTAAGTTAATCTAATTAACCCTCTAGGGCCATTCGTATCATATTTGATACAGTATGAAAACAAGCCTTGAAAGAAATATTTTCCTGAAAAAATTTTTAAGAGAAATATTTTATAAATTTCAAATGAAAGCAGTACTGACTGCTCAGTCAATGAATACCAAAAGTTTCCTTATAGGGAAATACCAAATGTTTCCTTATAGGGAAATACTGTATCAAATATGATACAAATGGCCCTAGAGGGTTAAAGATATTTTTAGGTATAGACAAACTAAATAACAATTAAAAAAATTATAAATTTTTAAAAATTAGAAAAATATTCTTAAAAAGATTTTTATATAAATTAAATTTTTTTTATATATATATGGAAAATTTATAAAATTTAAGATTCACATTTACTTTAAAAAGATATATGCTAACATCAGAAAAAGGAATCCATATTTTATAAAGATAGACAATTAAAGGAGACTGGGAGATGAAGGTAGAGGGGTTAAATTACTATTTAAAGTTAAAATTAAAATAATTTATCAAAAATCATTAAATTTATATTTATATCCTAAAATCTAAAAATTAGAAATTTAAAATTTAAGTATTCATAAAACTAGCTTTATGGCGGCACTTACTAATAAATTCCCTTCTAAGATTCAGGAGCAGGTTCTGGTAAGAATACTTCAATAATAAAAATTTTTCTAGCAAACACAGACAGCACCTATCACGAAAATTCCTCGGAATACGGGCTGAACCTATTAGTTTCCAGCTAATTACAGGACCCAGCCCTTCCTCTTTCATTTTCCAGAATATCCGTGAAAGGACTGTCTGGTACGTTTGACCCGGGTTCGAAAATGAATACCTGTGGTCATAAAGTCTCTGCTTAAAAGGTCCATTGGACATACCAATATAGGTTCGGTAGTTATTTTTATTGTTTGATGGAGAAATGCGGGCTTCATAAATAACCTGGGTGGATTAACATTTGCACTGGGCAGGCGTCCACAGGGCTACAGCTGCATTCATTCAAAATTCCGGACTCAGAATCAGTATTGCGTAAATCCATTAGAATACTTCTATTATGTGAATTAATGAGGTTGTCTATATTAGGGGTACAAAAATAGCTGATTTTAAGAGTGTACCTATTAAAAATTTTCCGTAATGGATTACTGTTATTAAAATTTTTGTCTATTAATTTGAGAAAATATTTACCAATATTGATATTAGTTAATTTACAATAAGGAGGGTTAAACCAAATTATCTTTCTTTTTGTACAGTTTCTTTTATTTTTTAGTTTTAGATGATTTGGGGTCTATTTTAGGTTTATTATATCTTAATTTGTTCTTATATCCGCTTTTTTGAAGGGCCTTATTGTAAATATCTTTACTTACGTTGAAAGTTTAACGTTGGATGATAATTGGTTAATTCTATTATTCACTATATTGGGTATCTGTTTTATAATATTTTTGGGGTGGTTGAATAAAATATTTTGAATTTTGAAAATGTATTTTAATTTATATTTGCTCTGTAATTTTAAGTACATTGAGCTCTCCTCCTGTATCATTTTTTAATATTAAAATTTTTAATATTAATTAGGATCAGGTTCTTGGAATTTACCTTCCTACTTTTCCGGTTTGGATTAAAGAAAAAAAAAATATATATAAAAGAGAGAGAGAGAGAAAGAAAGAAAGACAGAGATGCACGTTGTTTTCAAATGTTTGTATACACTCACATACACTCCCCATATATATATATATATATATATATATATTGTTATCTGTCTCGCAGAGATTTCATTAGGTCGAACATTTCGTGGAATTAATTCTTCTGAATGGCTTTCTCCTCTTCAATTTCCTCTTGTGCCAGTTGGTATTGATGTTTTTAATAGCCGCTTATTGTCTGGCCTTTTTCACTTCACTGGAAATTTGCAAGGGGTCAAGAGAGTCTCTCTTTCCATCATTGGTAAAGGCCAGACAACAAACGGCTATTAAAACTATCAAGACCCTAATGACACAAGAAGAACTTGAAGAGGAGAAAGCCGTTCAGAAAAAAACGACTGATGAAATCTCAGGGAGACAAATTTGGTTTCACAGATTAGGAGTAGTTACAAGGAAAGTAATTTGTGTAGGTGAAAAAAGTGTGGAAAACGTGAACATTTTGTTTAAAGTGTAGATTTAATATTATTATTATTATTATTATTATTACTTGCGTTTTGTATAATACATTATGCATAATTGCCCATGATATTTGTGTCGCTACACATGTTTCAAGTCTAACGTTGACTCTCTTCAGGCGAATAAATACGTGGCCTTACATATCGAGATCCGCTTGACTTTTTGACGGCCGAAAACCTTGTGTATATGCGTATATAAGTGCTCGGTGAGCAGGTCAGAATGCGTGCGGGTTTGTTTGTTGTTTATTTTCACACTGGCTTATTAATTTTTTTTTAAGTTTTGAGAATCTTTCACTTTTTATTGGCCAGAAAATTTAGTTTTACACTGGCTAGCGAAATTTGATTTCGTTCTGTTTTTTCAAGTTCTTTTTCAGCTATTTTGATCCAATTTTGTGCGTGTGAAATTTGACTTTTTAGTGATAAGGAATATGATTCTGGTCATAAAGTTATGCTTGTTGGTTTTGGAATCCAGAATTACTATTTATTAGAATTACTCAAGAATTCTATTTAAATTTAGAGAGCGTATGAATTTAGTGTGTGTGTGTGTGTGTGTGTGTGTGTGTGTTATTTTTTACATGTTTTTTGTTGCGGGAAATCTTGTATTTTTTTAGAAATATTTCTTCTTGCATCATGAGCGTGTCATGGTCTGTATTTTGCTAGGTATGCATTACTCTGAATTTTTACCTCTACTACATTGGTGAAAGAGTTGGGAATCGTCAAATTTCCTGTTGTTGTCTACTTTAATGCTACTTCTGTGCAGGGCTACTCATTTATTCATACCTTGTGTCGCCCACACGTGATTTTTGTTTTTGCATTCGTCGCATTTTAGAACATAAATTATGCTTTTATTGTTGTAGGGATTTGCTTTTATTTCTAATGTAGACGTGTTTTCGAATTTGAATTAGTTTCCTTCTAATATTATGTTGCAGACCCCACATGTTTTGTTCGATTTTGTGACCGCCTGTGTTGTGTATTGCTCGAATATTGATGAGGTCAGTAGATTTATCAAATGTTGGGGTTGGCGTTTGCTTTTAATTAATTTAGTTATCTTTAGGATTTTTTATTTTATCAACTTTGTTGAGTAATTCTAGGTCTTTTTTTTCATTTTTGTAAATAATTCCGGATTTATTTTGTTGCGTGTGGAGAAGTAAGCGAGGATTTTTTCTTCTTTTTCATTTTCTTTTTATTCCGAAGAGATTTTAATGGTATTTCTTCTGCCAGTTTAAAAACCTTGTTTATCAATGGAGTGGGTTTCCTCATATTTTTAGTGTCTTTCGTAGTTCCTCTAGACGTATTTTAGGAAGGGTTTCATCAGCTATTATTGTGCATATAAAATAGGTAGGTAGGTAGGCAGGTAGGCAGGTAAGCAGGCAGGCAGGCAGGCAGGTAGGTAGGTAGGCAGGTAGGCAGGTAGGTAGGTATGATTGGCCGGTTACGCTACCAGGTTTTGTTCTTTGCAGCTTCCTTATGACCTATAATATTCAAAAATATAAATGCAATGTCTATCCTCATTTCTGTCACCCGGAATTATTTTATTTTATTGTCAATAACGTATTTTCATTCTATTTTAATCTCAGTAATCCTTTTGCGTCTTAGTGGCATTATCGCCTTGCAAGGGAGGAAATGATAAAAAATATTTCATGCTTAAAAGCTATTTTAAGGCTGTCCTGCTTCGAACTCACGCTGGTTTCGTAAGAGATGTACTCAAGTTTTACGAAAATCAATGAAACGCTCTCTATAGGAATTCGATCTTTGCTTGCTGGTTTTTCATTCTGAGTCACTAACCATTACACCAGCCGCATATTTAAGCGCCAATCCCCAAGAAATTTAAACACTGATATTTCTTCCTTCAAATGAAAATCTCTGGAAAATTTAACAAATTGCCAATTTTTTTCCCTAAAATTTGGCAGATAAATTCATTTTTTAACAAAATGTACTTCTTTAAAATGCTTTAATAAAAACAAAGTGCAGACTATTCGTATAAAAGCATTCGTTCATAAAAACCACAGAAAAACTTAATAAAGTTTGTGCATATGGAACAATTATTCATTGGGCAAATTTTCTTCCTGGAAATTAGAATCACAAAGAAAAAAATGACTTTCAAAGATGCTGATCCTTTCCGTTGGCTTCTTGCTAAAGTTTTCCAAAATCACAGAAAAAAATCTAAATATATTCGAATATAAAATGCAGATAAGAAATTTGAATTATGAAGAGATGAGGTTAGAGAAATAGGAAAATTTAAGTGAAAATAGATAAAGAAATAATTTTTCATAGAAAAAGAATTAAGCTAGGTAGAAGGCAATGGAAAGCCAGAAAAGCGAGGGAGGAACATAAATCGTAGGCTTGAGGTTTATTGGCAACGGAAGAATTAATCGGCGTTCTAACAAAGGTAATTTATTGTTGCATTGTAAAGAAAAATATGCACAGGTTAAAGGTACTGTGAAGTTTACAAAAATATTTAAAGGGTTAATAAGAAACAGCACAATAAAACAGAAGTTTGTGAGTAAACAAATTAAATGAAAAAGAATTAACTTACAGGAAACCGAAAACAAAATTAAAAGATTTTTTATAAAATAAGTACAGAGAAGAGTTAATTGAACATTAAATTCGTTTATGAAAATGAATAAAGAGGAAGATGCAAAGAAGATGAAGAAGCCGAGAATAAAGAATAAAGAATGAAAAAAATTGTCGAAGAAAAAATTGGTAGAAAACAAAGAAAATGTAAAAACCAACAAAGAAAAATGATTAAAAAATAATGTAGAAGAAGTAAATTAAAAAAAAGAAAAGGAAACTGCAGTAAAAAAGCAGGAATAAGAACAGAAGAAGAAAAAGAAGAGAGAGAAGACAAAAAAAGATAACAGAACTAAAATAAAACAATCTTAGTATTAATAATAGTAATACTATTAGAATACCATTGTACAAATTAATAAATAAGTTCATACCGTAAGGAAGATAACAATGAAATAAACATATCTTCTTCTTCATGTTCCGTGTCCCTTCAGGACATAGGCAATCATGGACTTCCACTTGGCTCTGTTTTTTGTCATTCACAGTAATTTTTCTATTGGTATCACTTCCAAGCCCCGCTCCCTCAACCGTTTTCTCATACATAACAAGTACGTCTCGCGCTGCTTTTCCCTGTCTCTTCTTCCATTTATCCGATCTGTGAGTATCAAGTTCTCCAATCTTTTCTTCCTCATTAAATGTCCCAGGAACCTCATTTTTCTCTTCTTGATATTATTAGTTTTCTTCTCGAAAGGAAAGAGAGAAAGAAAGAAAGTAAGAAAAAATAGAAAAAAATATTAAGAAAATGTCACTTGTAAAGAAAAAAAGAAAAAAGAAAGAAAGAAAGAAGGAAAGAAAGAAAAACAGAAGAAAATATTTAAAAAATCTCGATTGTAAAGAAAGAAAACAGAAAAAAAAGAAATTAAAAACGAAGAAAAAAATCGAAGAAAATATTAAGAAGAAAATATCGCTTGTAAAGAAAAAAAAAGAAACTAAAAACAAAGAAAAATAGAAGAAAAATTTTAAAAAAGCTTTGAAGAAAAAGATGGGAAGAGGGAAGAAATGTATTTGAAGAGAATATCCATAAGAAAATTTCATTTTTCAAAAAAGAAAAAAGAAATTGAAAACAAAGGAAAGAATTAGAAAAAGCTTTTAAAAAATATTTTGCAAGAAAGAGAAAAATTTATTTAAAAAAAATATTTCTAAAAGAAATAAAACTGTAAAAATTTTAAGATCAGAGAGAAATTATTAAACGTAAAACATTTGATAAAGAAAATTTCGTGAAAATAAAGTACAGAATTGTTCGAGACAACAAGAATATGCGTCGCAGTAACCTTTAACTAGGTACCTCCAATATTTCGGCATAAATATTCGATACCTAAGTTTTAAATAAACTTTTTAAAATGAAAAATATTCTTGTAAATTTTGTTTTAGATTTAATTAAAAGGTTAATGATTAAATTTATTATTTCCATTAATTAAAATATTCTGGTGTATTTTAAATAGAAATTATATAGATTGGAATGTCACATTTAATTTCGATTTCTTAAAAGCGGCGATTTTCTTAATTTTAAGAAATTTGTAAACAAACAAAAATTCAACGATTTTTAAAAAATTCCAAAAGATTTCTGACACTTTATTTATTAAAATTAGAAAATTGAATTGTAAATGAATCTAATTTAAAAAATATTACTTTCTTATAGCATAAAAAGTAATATACAACAAATTATTAACAATTGGTCGTGTTCATCTAATCGAAAGTTTGACGGACGGTTGAATGACGAAGCATTGACAGCTGGTACGCATGCCCATAAATAAAAAATTTCAGAAATCTAAGGGTAGAGAAAAACTTTTAAATGGTACAAATCTTTAAAAAAAATAGATGATTTACAATCTCCAATGGCTTCTACTTTTAACCAAATAAATAATTTCAATAAATAAGAAGGTTTTGTCCAAAATTTCATGAAATGAAGTAAGTTGGGGGTAACATATTTAAAAGAAAATTGTTTCACCAAAAGTTTCTAAAAGAATTGTCAGAAAATAAGTCCTGAAAATGTGATTAAAATCGGACAATTATTTGATTTTTAGAAGAATTTTCAAATAAGTGTGTTTTCAACGGAAAACAAGTGCAAAAAAGTCAATGTTAAAGTTTAGCCACGGCGATGACGAAAACAAAACGAGATTTTAATAAAAATTTCGAACGTGTGAAAAAGAATAAGAAATTTTTTAAAAATAATTAAAAATTACTTTGGTCTTTTATCTTAATAATGACATTAATATTTTTACGATAAAACTTTATTTTTGTTAAGTTTGTGGCGTTTTTCATTACGCTATGCTTTTTTCCCGCGAAATAGTGAAGGTACCGACATTTAACTTATGATTATAAAAAATGTGTACATGTGACACGAAGACAAAATGGTGGATTTGGAGGGCTGTATGTCTTCTGTCTTACAGTTAAACTTAGCTGTCCAGAATCACTGACCAAAACATAAGACAATAACCCTTACACAAAAACGAAACATTCTTACATACCATTCTTGCTACAGCCATCATAAACCTCAGCGACACTATGACGTCATAACTAGTCTGCATATATAAAGTTTGTCGGTGGGGTGGGATGTCAAATAACAACTTTAGATATTTCCCCCAGTTGATATTTACAATGAAAATATGATCTATTTACAAAAAATAGTTTTAGTAAAAGAAATTCCCATAATCATTAATTGTGACAAAAATATAATTTAGCAGGTGAAATTAATGCAGGACTTTGATAATTCAGACAATTATTCGACAAAGCACTCAGTTAAATTTACACTCATTGAGACACAAAAACAAATACGAAAAATCTTGAAACAAAATGCGTTTTACTTCCACCACAGAATTGATATCTGTTTATCTAACGGGGTGGAGGCGGAATTAAACTAAGGAATGTCGGGAGAAAATAAAAAGATCCGGTGTATATACATCCCTCAACTAAGTTAACACTGACGTAGAAAACAAAACGCAAAACAATCCTAAAGTACCGTATTTGTGACTGGTTTTCCAATGTTCCCGACAGAATTTCCAATGTCTTACTGCCTAGATGGCATCAAAATGCCACAGCAAGTCAGCACATTTCACTAGACGCAGATGCCCAAGATTAACCTACCGTTTTTTCCAAATTAAAATGAAGGGTTTCTTTGAAATGGAGGGTCCTAATTTTGTTTCTAAGTTGATGCTTAAAAATAATATCAGTTGAGAAGTGGCAAACCTCGTTTCCATAGAATTCCTTCTCCTCGCGTAATTCATATTACGATTCAAATAAAAGAATAGTAAGTACAATAATGCTTATCTTTACTCAACAGTGGTACGACATTGCTACAGAACCTTCAAAGAATATTTTGCACAGCATAAAAACCATGTTGTCTTTAATATTACTTGCACAACGGTTCTATGACCATGTAGTGGAAGAAATCGTGATCCAGGGGCTATAGCGACTCAACAACAGCCAACGCAGTCTAGAAGTATTTCGAACCTCGAGAACAAAGTCTTTTGCAGACTCAGAGGGCACTTTGCAACACAAGCCAGGTGAGTGATGACATCTTTAGTGAGATATTTCATCCCGAGCGTTCAAAGCCATATTCCTTCTTCGTTAGATCGCTTTCGCCTATCAGATCATCTTGCACTGACCCTTTATAAGGTGTTATAAATTCGCGTTTTCCCTGTTAAGACTCTCATAACGTCTAGCAAGCAAAGAACACATATTGTTAAGCGTTCGTCAACGGCGGTACGACATTGCTACAAATTTGCCACAAGGGACTACGACATTGCAATGAAAGGCGGGATCCATGTAGAAGGAGCGCACGCCTTGGGTTAAATAGTGAGACTCCTCTTCGCAAGAGTGCTTTCTCAAGGAATAGAAATTTTACGGATGTCTTAATTGCAGAATCTGAATTCTCCATCCGATTGCTGACACATCCGATGTAATAAAGCGATTCGGAGCGTATGTTTACGAATAGCAAAACTTAGCATTACCCAAACTGCCTTACTAAGAGTCGAGGAATCGGACCTTCAGAGCAACCTTGAGAGTCTTGCCTTCCCACAAGGAAAAGAAGAAAACCCTTACTAAAAACATTTGTACGATATACTGGCGTGGGTGTACGTAGAGTCGGTAAAGGAGAATCGCGTAAATGTGCGAATGAAAGGTAATCTTTCTGCGATTCAGTAATCTTCTATGAGTTGCTTGCTCGTCCTCTGAAATATTTATATGTGAGTGATCTCTTTTCTGCAAAACACCTTCTTCTCCACTCGAGGGGCTAGAGCTAATGGGTTTCTCGTGCAATTCAGATGATAACTCTCAATTAGGGTTGTAGGTTCAGCTTCATCATCTGCTGGAGCCAAATCTCTTAGTGAGACTGGGACTTCTTGTCTATGAAGGTAACCGATAAGCGTAAACTCGGTGTTGGCGTCTAGAAGATCTATTTGATCTACAAGTGATTTTTTCTTATTCAGCCGAATGTGTCATTTATAAATATCGCTGCTAGTGTCAAGAGACCAGATGTTGTGGACGTTCCAGCTGTACGTCTAGGAAAAGAAAGGAAACCTTCATGCGGTTTTGTGTTAGTGACTAAAGTTCTAATTGTATGCAGGGCCTGAGTGCAATTGTTCTTAATTTGTTAAAGCTCCCCCTTTCTCAGTAGAAGCTGGTTGAACCGCTTTCCAAGCCATTATATCTCTCGCACTGGCCGTTACCTTCAGGGTTATATGGGGTTGTTCTACTCACGGCCACTGGTTCGGGCATAAATGAAGCTCTTCTTTCCGAATGAATAAACGCATGTATCCCGAAGACTGCACAAACTGAGTAAGTTGCTTGTACGACCGATGTAGAGTATATATAGTTGCAGATTAAAGCAAAGGTAAATCGAATAATTGTCAATTATCGTTAGCATATATTTGTCAAGCGTTTTTACGAAAGTTAATTTAAAATTCAATACAATTCTGTCACAATATTGTCTAGCATTTATGACCTTGTTAGTTTTTGGTTGGTAAAATCTTGGTTTATTTTCACTACAAGTCTTACACGAAATGGTCATTTCTTTCACATTCTCTACTGATTAGGAATGGTGTTTTATCTTCGTCATAAGAACCATGCATCTAAAAATACTATGGTTCCACTTTCTATGTATTTTATTTGACTCTTCTTTGCAAACAGCAGAGCTACATGCGGGAGAAACGGCGTCTACAGCTGCGTTTCTTTAACGTGTCGTTGTGTTAAATCAAATGCGTAACATGTAAATCCCATCATCCACCCGGCTCTGTAATTTTATTTTTCGTTTTCGGGTTAAACATAAACGAGACTGATATTGGGTCTGTAATCACGATCAAATGATGCTTTCAATATCTCAGCGTTTCGAAAATAACACAGGCGTTTTTCTCTATTGCAGAAGGCCCACATTCTGATTTAGACAGAGGTTTTGATAAAATTTCTATGAGCCTATCCGATTGTCGTGAAGAGGTGGCCATGGCACATTCTGAGTTCTCCTTCTCTAATATCAGTGGTAGTGCATGATAGGACGTTGTAATGACTCTTTCGCTATGTCACCTTTTAACTTATTAAATGCTTTCTCTACTATGGTATATAACTAGGACTGGTTTTGTCTTTAAAAGACGATATCAAATGGAAATAATTTGCAAACATTCTTAATGCACTGCGCAGATGGTTTAAATCGTTTCGGGCTGGTAGACTGAGTAATAGGTTCAGACGTTCCGGATAAGGTTTTATGTTATTTTGCGGTATTCTGCGAATTGATAGAATTTTTTGCTTGCCCCGAACAGCGTTTAGGGTTTATCCTTGAGCCTTATAACTACCTACTGGTAAGCACTTTTAAGGGCCCAGAGTTCTATATACGCCGTTTGTTTATTATTATCGTGTGACATTGTCTATTTTTGGCAGCGGGTAAGAATCCAGGACATTAAACATATTTATATTCGGTTACCATTCGATTTATCTTTTTTTCTCAGACGTGGTTACGAAGACTTGGACACTCCCCGGTGAATGGCTTGGTTTGATTATACCTTCTTTGAACGTACTTCGGTTTGGATAAATAACTTATCCTTCTCAACGTGTCACCTAGATTTAGTAGCAGGTGTGAGATAACTGAAAAGTGCAGGGTACGGCATTCGCAAGGCTACTTTTAAAAAGAGGCTAAGAGTTCTCGAATAGTATTTTGACTAATGGATGTTAGTACAAGAAGTTGTGCCCTAATCTTTCATTGACACGTTATTCCGTGGTATAAATCGCCATTTACTCGTAGATCAACTATACGGCACCGAAGTTCTTCTAATAAAAGAAATGAGCAACTATCGCCACTTTGTTTAGACATGGGTAAATATTCCACAAATTCGTAATGATTGCGAAAATTAAGTTTTCTGAGATCCCTGTGTAAATCAGTGCTTTTATTGGTTGTCCGTTAGCGGTGATTCTTATAGTTGTAGTTGATAAGAAGGCATGTGTATCAAATTATGACGGACAATACACTCTCATTGCCTCCTGTTTTTTACTAAAAGAAAAATTAGGTGAATTTCCCTGTTTGCTACATGTATAGTATTCGTCCATGATAGCGGGTCATAATGACATTGCTTGTCTCTTGCCCATTAGAAAAAAGAAATGTCCATTTAGTTAAGTGTGATATTTTCGGAAATCCTAGCGTTTATGCGCTGTGAGGCCAAAATAGGTGCACAGGTCTTTAACATTACTGCAACTCCATTGTTATTTTCAGTATTTTGTGTGCTAAATTTAGTATAATTGCCTTGTAATGGTACTATGCTGTTTAACAGTCTTCTTTGACGGCTAAATTGTTTTAATTGTTTCAATTTGAGAATCTTGTCCAGAGATAAACTCACATTGCTTATATATTTCCGTTGCAAAAGTAACATACGACAGCAGTTCATGACGCTTAGAACGAGTAGAAGGAATTGGACTTTAGGAGACTTTTGCCATGGGGGTTTCAATAAAAAGAGGCGCCGCAGTTTGGCACTTCTCCCTGCCTCTACCAACGAGACGCCATTCTCTTTCCTTGTTTAATTGCCTCGCACTTGCAAGTGGCGCTGATTTTGAATGTGGGACGATACACAAATGTGTTGGGCGTTTTCCGAACTTGGCCCATTCGCTGGTTGGCCCGTTACAGGCGGCGTGGAACAATCAGTATCAGCCAAAAATAGATTTAGGTTGCCAGCCATCGGAACTCCAGAGACTTTCTTCTCTGGACAGAAATAGGATAGGTGATCAGTTTTTCCACACTTCGAATAAATTGGTTTTCTTCCCTCACGATGATCGGAATTTTCTTGACGCAAAAGTTTAAGCAGGTGGGGAAGAAGATGAAGGCCAAACGATTAAGTATAATGTCGACGCTTCATCTCCCGTTCAGGTTGTCAGAGGTCGTACCTAGGATTTCTCGGTACTGACAGATTGGCATCTGGTTGTTTTTCTATCACCTTCTCAAATAATGTTGCCTATGTCCTCGTACATTGTTCTTCTCATGAATTCTTTTGTTACCAACTCTCGGATTGCCGCCGATACGCAATCTTCACCTCCCCCTGGGGTACTGTACGTCATACATGGAAACACCTGTACCCTTTATAATTTGGAGTCTTCAATTATCAGGGACATCACAGAAAATATTGCATGTACGCTTATCAATGATGAAGACTAACACCATATATTTTTTCAAACTTCTTTAGATGATATTCATCTTTTATAAGTTGTTCGCAACTTTTTGACCTTTTCAAAAATTCTGCAATGTTAATATATTTCGTTAGGGACTTGCAGCAAATTAGCGATTCTTCAGCTGTCGTATACTTTAGTTTATTTATTTTTTGACATTCTCGTTAATATTAGTTATATTGCTCTGTTCATTTATCTTGTCTTTATTACTTTGTATTTTAGATGTTGACGGAATCCATGAGTCTAATCTTTTTTCTTTTACCGGGTGTGTCTGCCTTAGAGATCTTTCTTCACAAGCAAAGTTTTGTAGGCCATATTGAAAAATAAAACTTTTCCTATTCAAAAAGAATGCCAAACAGGAAAAATTCGTAAGTGGAGTAGGGGAGAATGCCTACAGAAAATATTTTTTTCAAAAATAATTTATTTTACAAGTCAATAAATAACAAATCAAGAAATAAAAATGAGAAAAATTTAGCAGTACACAATAAAAATATATAATAAAATAAAGAAAGACTGCTTAAAATAGGGAAACAAAAAGTTCAATTTAGTTTGAAGAAAGATAAAACAAATTACGCGAATTTACAAGTAAAACGATATGTAAAAAAAAACAACTTCTCCTTATACCTAATGGTATGTAGGGCAGCGTTTTTGCTGTTTCCGTAACAAACAGTTTGTTATGGGGCAGGTTTGTTAGCCATGAGCTCAACCCCCAAACCCAGATGAAAGTGATGTTCTAAGCGTATCTTAGACGTAACACACGGCCGAAAGTAAGGGGTACCTAGAGAGGATAGAACTCACTACTCAGTTATAAGAATTCTAGCAAGACGAGCTTGCTAACCATTACACCACGCCGATGTGCCCTAAAACGATATGTGATAAAGCTTTTTGCCCAATGATGCAATATAAATAAAGTTCGCCGAGAGACAAGAAGAAAAGAAAGAATGAAAGGATTTAAACTCAAACAATGAAATTCAAGAAATAAAAATAAACAAAATTCTGGGGACATTAGTAGTTGATCCAGAAAAAGAAAATCCGATGATGATCAACTGAAAATATTAAACGGCTGACATTAAAAACTTCAAACGCTTAACAAAAACGATTTCGGTTCAAAAAAACGTTCTTCAAATAAAACAGATCACACCCCTAGTGAGACACTGAGGTATAGACTTTACTTTATCTAGTTGTAAATCAGTGCCAGCAAATGAACAAAGACGGACAACTGCCTCAAGTAGAGTTAGTAAAAGTTTTGTCCCGGTCAACCAGCTCCAGCGATTCCAAGATGTCAGACTCTGTGATTCGAACCTCGTGGCCAGCCACTTCAGCCGCCTCGTGGTGTGGAAATTTGGCCAAATATGCGTCGAAATGAGCAAAGCTTAGATTAGGCTCTCTCGTAAAGAGATCTTGAAAGTAGTATCGAAACGCCTAACATATATTTGCGATTGTAGTGACGGTTTGCTTGACTGGTTATGTGATGCTCGCAGTGTGTCTGTAGAATGAATTTCGATGCTTCTCTACATGAAATTCCCTGGCCTTTGTCTTGTTAAGACATTCTTTTTAACTTATTTCTAACTATTACAGCTTGATTGTTCTTGATAAACAAGACGGTAGGCTCTAGACAGGGTAATTTGCACTCTGTCACGAGATTTGATTGCCCGATCAACTTTCGCTTGACATGATTTTTACCATACTAATCTCGTTAGATTGTATCGGCGACTATATTTAGCAGCAAACGCTCTAAGTTTGAATTTTAGTATATCCCAACATTTATGATAAATCAGCCCCCGACGACTCGGTCTGTGCAGCTAAAACGCACCACCAAACCATGCTAAATCTATTAGTCTCAGCTCACATTACCTCCGGCTCTATTTGAAATACTTATCGACAAGGTAAAACATGCCAATAAAATCCCCAAATGATTTCACATCCTAGTTGTTAGGACCCGATCTAATTAATCTCTTCACGTACGAGACGAGACGTTAGTGCAGAAGTTATGATTACTTCTCGCAATTTTAACAGGAAAATGATTAGACTTACCTGCCAATTTAGGTGAACCAACTTTTGTTGTAAGAAACCTAACAATTGATTAGAACTATTGCAAGTTCACATGATTTGCAGAAATTCAGTCTGGCAATAATTAATGGCAAGCAATGACTGGGCTATATGCGTATCACTCAATAAAGACTCAATTCTAAGTTGTTAGTGACAAAAAGAAACTCTAGATGAGTCAAGTAGAAGATAATAATGCCTCAAATTAAGTGAAAAGTAGAGAGACTGAAAGGTTCCTCTTATTCAACTAACATTATTACAGAATCGACATTAGTCACGAGACCCAAGCCTATTTGAGGCACAATACATTTCGTGTAATAAGTTCTTAATTGAACGAGGTCGGCGCAGTTTACCTGAGTTTGTATTGAGTGATACGTTGTTTTATCATGTTTTGACCGCTAGGCGAATGAGGAATGCAACTAAGGAGGAAGTACTAAGAGAAAGGAGAAGTAATAAACACTGAAAAGAAATAGAATTAATAAAAACGGAAATATGTGGTGTGAAGCTACGAAAAACTCACTTGATAGAATTCAACATCAATCGGGGCCATTAACTGATGCACTCTTTTCTTAATGTCAAAAATCTCCTACTACAAATCTCCTACTAAAAATACTTTCACGGCTTCTGCTCCCTTTCATTATAATTAATTTTCTGAGGCGCTACTTTCCTAAGTTTCATCAGTTCAGACCTTCACTGTTAATATCATGACAGCTACATTGAACGCCTCCTCCAAATTCCTTTCATATACAATTAGTAAGAGGAAAGTTCTATTCTGACATTTTCCCAAAAACAGACACCCGTGATGATGCTTTCTCGATCACTAAGTTCTTAACTCCTTCAATTCTAGAATTTTAATATCATCTTTCTTACACTTGCATTTCTTTGTCATTTAGTAGCGATCTCTCTTGAGTGGCTCTCGGGCCATGTGCTGAATGAATGATAGTTAAAAAATTTTAATTGTGTTATAATGATAATTATAATTAATCGAAGGGTCAATCTATGACGATGTCACAGTGATAACTCTAAAGGAAGAAGTAATGGCCTCCTTCTATGCGCTGCTTCTCTTCAGGTAACTCGGGCTCTCAAAACCTTCCTCTTCGTTTTGATCGTTAACTGTATTTTCCATTTTGCTACGTCTCCCGTGACCTGCTCCGACATTATTTCATAGCCCGTAAGGGAGGTAACTCTCTGCTTTCCCTTATCTTTTGCATGTTTTTCAATCCTACATTAAGGGTCCAAGGATATCTTCATTGCTCGTTCCGTCCATGGAAATCTCTGAGAAAAATGAGAAGAATGTCATTATTATCGATTCCTCCGCCTGCGGCAGGTTGTACACTAACATGAGATTATGTGTGTTGACATAACTGACAATCTTGACTGGTGTTCAATTATTTTATCCGTTCGTGCACGTTATTACTACGCCATCTTGTAGGCTGTTGATATCTACTCCGTTTTAAGCTTACTATACTTTTAATTAAAATGTTCCCGAGGCTACATTTTGAAAAATAAATAGTAATAAATAAATAGATAAATAAAGAGTATTCAGTCAGTTAAGTACCGTACGTGACACACGCTTAGCCGATCATGTCTATTTCGAGACATTGACTGGGCTGAAGGTTTATCCGCAGCAGGTTGCCATTACTATCTTCGGTAGACTGATTGCAAACCAGGCTATAGAACCCAATAGATTCGGCTATTTAACCCATAGTTAGTGAGAGAACCGTTTGATTAATATATTTCCTAGGGGTATATACGCGTAAGTGAATGCAATGAATTCTACTGTAAAATGCATTTTCTTAAAGAATATCAAATTAAAAAGGAGAAAAAATGAAGGTAATCAAAGAGTTAAGAACTTGACTTTTTTCAGAGAGAGGAGATTAGTTCTAGAAAAAACTTTGCAAAGTTGAGGCCTAATTTTGCTGATGGTTAAGATCTAGTAGTCTTTGTTTTTCTCTAATTTTATCCTCTCGAGATTTTCCAATAATCTGATGAGAGATCTTCTCTTATAAAAAAAAATTCCGTCTATCAAAACAATTATTTATTGCAAAAAAAAAAAAAATTAAAATGTGAGATAGGGAAAGACTTAGTAAATGTTCATTATTTCGACAGAGTCACATAACGGTATTTCAAAGATAATCTGACCAGGTATTGAAATCACAATTCTTTAGATCAAGTTACTGGGTCCAACCAACACTTTCATCCACTTGACTCCCACAAAACTAAAACAGACAAACACACAAGTGACAACAAGCTTCGAAAGCAATGACAGATTCATCTACCCGTAGATAGTCAACCGCAAAAATCAAAAATGCGTGGGTGTTTTAAGAGTATATGAAGTCTGGAATTTTTGGCTGAAGAGATATATTCTTGGCAACGAGCCCCCCACCCCCGAGGTGGTGTAATGGTTAGCAAGCTTATCTTTCTAGAATCGTTACAATTGAGTAGTGAATTCGATTCTCACTGGGTGCCCCACACTTTTGGCCTTGTGGCACATCTAAGCTGCGCTTAGAAAATCACCAGATACTGGTTAACGACTGCCGAGATGTGCTCTCCTGCACCACAAAAGCGTCACCGATTATAATTTTAAATGTACGGTTCAGCGTTGTTTGTACAAGCTAAGTGTAATATATTATCTTGAACGGCAGTAATTGATAGATATATTCGGTCGCGAGTGAAATCAACAAAGGAGAAGGGTAATTGACAGATATATTCGGCCGTAGATGATGTCAGGATGCAACGAAAAAAACAACAAAGCGACAAAAAAGCAAAAATGCATGGGAGTTTTAACACTATATGAGGCTTAGAATTTTTGGCTGGCTTCCGACTTCAATGGCTTCCGTCTCCCGACGGCTTCTCGGATGTGCGCTTTCTCTCCGACTGCTCTCCTGCTCCACACAAGTGTCACTGACGAAGAATAAAAATATAAGATTATATTTTTATATATACGTGTTCCTTGTTGTTTGTCCAGATCCAACGGCTGTATATAACCCACTGACTGGGATTTTTAACTTTGTCTGGTATCTAAAAAGAGGGAAGGATTGATATTAAATAGCATTTCAGCTCTATACTTTCTGTCAAATAAAATTTTCATATTTCTTTATGGCTTATTTTGCTTTCAGAGGACATATTCCGCTGTTTTAATCGAAATTTGGATTTTTACCTCCAATTTCTCATTGCCTGTTTGTAAATTGATGAAAACTGTCTACTTGCACGATTTTGTCGTCTCAATTTGACACTAAAATATTTAGACAGTTCCGTTTCCTAATGCCCAAATATTTAATTTTCTTATTCCTTTCTTTTCGATTTTCTTTTCTACCTGCCCTGCTGTTCTCTTTCTGTATTCGCCATCGATACCGTGTTGATGGTACACTTCGCAATTATTAAGCTCACATTATTGATACTAGACAAGATGAGATTTAGTCATGAGTTTCCATTTTATTTACCTGCTGAGTCATTTAATATAGAGAAGAAAACTTAAAAAATACAATAAAGAGATAAGAAGACCTGTGATATTTTAACATTTTCCCCGTTGATGTGTAATTTTACAAGAAAATCAATACGCTGAACGTCGGTTGGAATATATATATAACGTATATAAATAATATGTAAAATCAAAGAACTGGTTATAAAATGTTACCCTAAAATGTGTGAGATGCTGATATCTTCAATTCTCAGTGTTAAGTGGGAAGAAAAAACACAACCTTTTGGTTTAATATGGTCGCTTCTAATCGCATTTCTGTCACTGATTTATTCATTATTGCTGAGGTCAAAACAGATTATTCAATGAACATTAATTTTGTACCTATAATTCTTTGATGGAAGAACGCTAAATCAATACAGAATCCTAGTTCAGATTAGGGTTTTGTTTTTTGAAAAACTAGCGACTTAATCATTATCTCTACGGTGGTGCGTCATCTTCTGTGCAGAATCATTTGGCTGTGTCAATCAATGGCATTGAATGGGCTAACAGGATAAGTGTGCATTAAGAGCGACAAAAGATAGGAAGGCGTGGAGACCGTGATCGCCTACGTTCTAAACGAAAAAGGCACACAGAAGAAGAAGAAAGGAATGTCAAGGTCTTTATTATTTTCTCGTTTTGTTTCTGCTGAAAGTCTTCAAGTTAAGTAATTTTTGATTGTGTAGCGCCAGTTCACATTATTCTTATATGGGTGTTTTTCATCAAGATCCACCGGTAATAAAACGAAATCAGATAAAGGCTCAAATAATATCATTTTTAACTAAAAGTGTAAAACTAAATTAGCTACCAGCAACTGTGCCAGTTTTAATGAGAGTGTTCTGTTAAAATAACCATCACTTTCACCTGATATGGCACTTTATTATTTTACTATGGGTCTATGAGAATGGACAAGTCTATATTCCCCTTCTTCCTACATGCCTAGAGTAACTTAAGCAGAGAATCACTAAGGTGAGGGAGAATGTTACACCGTATTTTGCAGGATCTGGACAACCGACCTGACATGTATCGTGTCATAGGTGGTGCGCCTATTGAACATTTGAGAAGCTTTGTGAAATCAGTTTATAAAATCGACGTTCGTGTGAATATCTTATTTGAATTTTGATAAACATCATTTTCAACATTATCAACATGAAGCCTATTTAGTTTCTTATGACTTGAATACGTAATTATTCAGATATTCAAATTTTAAATTATGCCGGCATTTTAAGACACTATGTATATATAGAATGTGTATGCATTTGTCTATATTTCTGAGATTAGATAGTTTTTACAATATTTACATTATTCGGACTATTGTCCTCATTTTGTTGCAATTTGTACGACGTTTCGTGATACGACGTTTTAATCTCCGGTCTTCTTCAGGTGCTAGGAATATCGAACCGAACCCTTTATTACAATCCCTGGGACATATCATCCTCATTCCTTGCGGAGTATAAATGCCTCGATTGGAAGTCATGAGTTATCTCGCTGTAACCCTGTAAGCTACTTTTTCACCGCTGCTGTAGCCTGGTATTGAACTCACAAATCTTTGGGTCAAATCACAGGAACTAACCAGCGTCTATATTCACGTCTATTTCGGTTCGAAATTCCTATCACCTGAAGTAGGCCGGAGCGTAAAACGGCCGAAACTTCGTACAAATGGCAACAAAGATGAGGACAATAGTCCGCATAATGTAAATACTGTAGAGTGTTTATGCGTTTTTATGTGTACGTGTTTGTGTCTCTGTGTTTCTGTGTATGAATATGGGTGTGTATGAATGTGTATATCTGTGTCTGTGCGACGAAGTTCTTGTGGTATTGATCTTATTAATCCAATGTGCTCATTTCATTGTGTCTTTAACTTATTTTGATAATCTTATCCTGGCACAAGGCCATGCCGTTCGAGACAGTGAAATAATGGATAGCGTCTCAGATTAATGAATCGGAGAGCCAAATTCGAATTCCAGCGAAATTCTTTGGATTCACTTACGTGTATTCACTTATCCTTGGGGAAGGTATGAATCCATATCTTCTTCCCTCAGCTATGGGTGAATAGCAGAGAAGACTCGGTTCTATAGCCTTAGTTGACAACTAGTCCACCGCAGTGAGAACTAGTAACCTACTGCATGAAAACTTTCACAGTCCATGAGAGTCGCTAATAAAGCCCACACTCCTATGAAACTTGTTCTAGAGAAAAAGCCGGCTTAACCCTACCAGGTTGAAAGTTGAAAAATTAAGCAAATACAAGGCCTCAGTGGATTAATATTGATTTGATATAAAATTAATTACAGTTGTACAATTTTATTGTGAACGAAACTTTTCTGTCTTACGGCGATATCACGTCGAAACACCGGTTCCAGTATCAACACCTAAGTTAATCAACGTCGAAACTCGATAGGTGACCACTTGGGAAAACCTGATGCTGTAAGCAGTGAATTGATTCGAAATAATTAATCAGACAGCCGAGTTTTAGTTTCAGTCACGTCCATCATATTCCCTTACGCATCCTTGGTAAATGTGTGAATTCCCTTATTCGTCTTAAGTTTTGTGTTTATTAATAAAACTAGTATCAATAAATCATTATTATCTAAAAAATCATTACTTACAATCTAAAAATATTTTCTATGGTGAAATAACCTGAAAGATGTTGATAACTCGTGAAAACCGAATCAATAAATAAATGAAATTTCTTCTAAACACCAGACTAGCAGTTAAATGGGGGA
Organism: Ascarosepion bandense; assembly: GCA_037127315.1. NCBI lineage: Eukaryota > Metazoa > Mollusca > Cephalopoda > Sepiida > Sepiidae > Ascarosepion > Ascarosepion bandense. The sequence continues at coordinate 34,055 of JBBBDQ010030059.1, forward strand.
TAAATTTTAATCACACTAAAACGAAACCGTATCTTCAAAGGATAATAATATTTTATTTCTGCACTTTTTTATCTTTGTTCTAACTTAAGACATTTTGACTTTAATGCAGAAATTTATTGCCTGTGACATTTTTCAATATCTACATTCGTCTCCCCAACACCGCCACCATCTTGAGTTGTTCGTCTACAAGACTAAGTTCTTCCGTAAAAGACGCGATTATGGAAAGACATATGCATTATTGAAAACAGATTTTCCATGCTTTAATGAAATACGTTTGCAGAGAAATAGCTGTTCCCTCCAGTAAAAGAAATCTTCCGACCACTGTTAGAAGTGAACCCCATTTACAAAAGATCTGTCCTGAAGTGGTTCGTTAAATGAACGTTTCGAAGTCATGCTGATATTTTATTTTCGTGACGATGGAGAGGGATAAAAAGAAAACCGAATAAATTCGAGAGTGACTCGATTTTCATAGACGGGAGATGTTTTATCGGAAAGAATATTCAAGTTTATAACCTATTCAATTGAACGTTCCCTCGAGATTTTAGAACCATTCGATTAATACATCAATGTGGAAAGAATTATGGATTCTTATGCTTGCAAAGTCAAAATCTAGTTTGTAGGCTGCTAGATGGTTCATCGTATTCAAATAAACTGGCTACTTTGATCAGAATACATGTCTATCAATCTATATCATATGTTGTTATCATTTTTTTATTTTACATTGGAAGCTTCTTCCTTTCTATCATTCTTTCTTTTTCTGTACGAGTCAGTGATATGGTCTATTTCACGTTCATCTATATTTCTATCTATACTGCAAGTTCTTTATATCTATTTCACACAGTACGTATCTATCTATCTATCTATCTATCTATCTATCTATCTATCTATCTATCTCACTTTGTTCCTATCTATTTATCTATCTATCTAACTATCTATTTCTCTCACTTTTTTCATATCTATCTATCTAACTATCTATTTCTCTCACTTTTTTCATATCTATCTATCTATCTAACTATCTATTTCTCTCACTTTTTTCATATCTATCTATCTATTTCACTCACTTTTCATATCTATCTATCTATCTAACTATCTATTTCTCTCACTTTTTTCATATCTATCTATCTATTTCACTCACTTTTTTTCATATCTATCTATCTATCTATCTATCTATTTCACTCACTTTTTTTCATATCTATCTATCTATCTATCTATCTATCTATTTCACTCACTTTTTTCATATCTATCTATCTATCTATCTATCTATCTATCTATCTATCTATCTATCTCACTCACTTTTTTCATATCTATCTATCTATCTATCTATCTATCTATCTATCTCACTTTGTTCCTATCTATTTATCTATCTATCTAACTATCTATTTCTCTCACTTTTTTCATATCTATCTATCTATCTATCTATTTCTCTCACTTTCCTTATCTATCTATCTATCTATCTATTTCTCTCACTTTTTTCATATCTATCTATCTATTTCACTCACTTTTCCTTATCTATCTATCTATCTAACTATCTATTTCTCTCACTTTTTTCATATCTATCTATCTATTTCACTCACTTTTTTCATATCTATCTATCTATCTATCTATCTATCTATCTATCTATTTCACTCACTTTTTTCATATCTATCTATCTATCTATCTATCTATCTATCTATTTACTCACTTTTCATATCTATCTATCTATCTATCTATCTATCTATTTCACTCACTTTTTTCATATCTATCTATCTATCTATCTATCTATCTATCTATCTATCTCACTCACTTTTTCCTTATCTATCTATCTATCTATCTATCTATCTATCTATCTATCTATCTATCTATCTCACTTTGTTTCTATCTATTTATCTATCTATCTAACTATCTATTTCTCTCACTTTTTTTCATATCTATCTATCTAACTATCTATTTCTCTCACTTTTTTTCATATCTATCTATCTATCTAACTATTTCTCTCACTTTTTTCATATCTATCTATCTATTTCACTCACTTTTTTCATATCTATCTATCTATCTAACTATCTATTTCTCTCACTTTTTTCATATCTATCTATCTATTTCACTCACTTTTTTATATCTATCTATCTATCTATCTATCTATCTATCTATCTATTTCACTCACTTTTTTTCATATCTATCTATCTATCTATCTATCTATCTATCTATTTCACTCACTTTTTTTCATATCTATCTATCTATCTATCTATCTATCTATCTATCTATCTATCTATCTCACTTTGTTCCTATCTATTTATTTATCTATCTAACTATCTATTTCTCTCACTTTTTTTCATATCTATCTATCTATCTCACTCACTTTTTTCGTATCTATCTATCTATCTATCTATCCATCTATCTATCTGAGAGTATCTGAGAGTAATTCGGTGGCGTTCACAACTTTAAATAAATATTTTCATAATGGGTTTTTTATTCTGTTGTTATTGATAAGTTCAAGCATTTTCTCGTTGCTTGACCCATCATTCTATCTTATTGACATTTTTCAATTCATTTCACATCACGTTTTTCTACATTACAAGAATGTTTTAACTTTTTTCCTATCAATCATTTCAATTACTGTGTTGATTGCTTAATCATCTTTGTTTAAATTATGCAGCTCTGAATATTATTTTCCAATCACTCAATATATTTCCGATGTATTGTTTTTTTCTAATGGCAAAATTTATTATATATATATAATAAGCAAAAAGAAATACCAATAAATACAAGATTTTAAACACACACAGAGGCATATATTGGGTGCGATGGATAATTTGTCTTAAAAATTACCGGAAAAATTTAAATAACACATTTCATTATTGCAGATATATTAACAAAAATACGCAAAAATATCTTGAAATACTAAAGAGTAAATTTCTTCAACAAAATCGCATTTGGCTTCGACCGCGGTTTTCTGACGACTTTGGAAACTTTTGCATCTCTTCTGGATGATCTCCTTGATGAATGTTACATAATATTTGCCTTCCATTTATCGTTGGTGTTTCAAGGGTTTTGTTGGTCACTCACTCAACTGCTTCTCACACAGGACAATCAAGTGCTTGCAAAACAAATTTCTCAAAGCACCTGATGTAGGCCGCTGTATCGAGTACCGAGAACCCCCACTAATAAATGTGGTAGGTTTTCTGTTCCTTTCAGAACAATCAGGATGAGTTTTCTGAGCTGACGTACATTCATAATCACCATTCGACTCTTTCAACTCTTTCCGAATCCTCTGCACTGATTTAAGATTTACAGCCAAACACTGAAATCTTTGTATCTGAGAATCCTGTGCGAACACCAAGCTGTTAATTTCATTATTGTGCTCTTCTTTTTACATACATTGCCCAACTGAACAGAATATACTGAGCAATCAACAAAATCAAAACGAACAACAGAATTCATTAATATAAAATTTACCCATCGCACTTTATATATAACTAGCAGTATAGCCGGGCGTTGCTCGGGTGTAATGAAAGCTTTAAAACTAATCCATGTTCCTGGAGCTCAGACACTTTGGACGTTGGCACGAAAGACTAAAATGCAATGGTTGTTTCCAGTTCAAGCAAAACCGTAGACTGAAAGAAAAATGAATGGATGTAAGTCAAATTTTGATTTCCTGGTATCGATATGAAATAAGTTTTTTTCGTCGTAAACTAAATTTTAATGGATAAATAAGTCGTCTGATTAAATGGTATCATGGCCGAGACTAAGAACTACAATTATGCTTACTTAGAGCCAAACCCCACGCAAAAACTGAAATAAAAGGGCTGAAAAAATACAAGCATACAGGCAGATAAACAGACACACACACAAACAGCTTGCCTTATATATATATATATATATATAATCGATTTTCTGCACTATTGTAAGAACTGCAACCTTGAAACTTTTGAATATCGTTTCTTATGTCTTTGTCTATGAGCGTATCAAATTTGATATAAATCGGACCACTCCTTCTATAACCCGATTTTTTCGATTATCAATTTTCGGTATTTATCTGGGGTACCTCGGCACAAAGCCGAGCTAAGAACACTCGCAGACGCTTATAGTACAACTGTGTAAAATTTCAAGAAAATTGGTTCAGCCATTTCGGAGTCTATAGGTAACGGATACACTCACACAGACACACACACACACATACAAAGTTCCATTTATAAATAAGTTTAGATTATGTATTTAGGCACAATCCCGCTTTTATACATGTTTTGTTAAAAACGAATAACAAGATACTGCATTTGAGCTTATGTTTTCATTTTTCTCATTTTCGCACAAATGTTTTAATATCTGCACAAAATGTGTGCAAAAACTGTCGAAAGATTTTGCATATTCTTCTAACCATTAATAAGAACGATTTTATTTTTGATTAAATGCGCGTTATTATTGTATGTGTCTAAAATTATAGGATCGTTTTAATTTCCAAAGACAGTTTGCAAATTATGGCCGTATTCTTTGCTAATATTATTGTATGTTGGATTTTTCTTTTTTGTATTAAATAGTATTAATAATAAAATTACCAATAATGTGAATATGAATATGGCAAATATTTTCAATTAGTGTCCGAAAATTAATTAATAACCCCCCAAAATAAACCCTTTCCATATATATATATATATATATATGTGTGTGTGTGTGTGTGTGTGTGTGTGTGTGTGTGTGTGCGTGTGTATATAAATGTAAATTTATCACTATACTCATTTCGAAAAACCCTCCGAGTATATACGCAGAAGGAAAAATGGATACAAAAAAGAAAGAGCTAAGCACGTGAACATCAGTCAAAGTACGTTGACCAAAGAAAAAAAACTCGAGACGTGTAATCTATAACAAAAAAGCGCTTAATACATAAGCAGAGCAGACAAAATCGTCTATTTCATATATATATATATATATATAGGAAGGGTTTATTAATGACTATTACAGGGATATCATTGGATCGGCATGCTTTGTAGGAATCTAGTTTAGAGATTATAGCAGAAACTATAGAAGTAATTATATACTTATCACTCAAAGGAGACTCAGTTCAACATGTAAAGTTAGAAAAGGACATTCCAGACGAGTTAAGAGTAGATATTATTTCAGTTGTCATCTACTTATTATTTTAAAATAATATTTGCTCTCTTTTCCACTCTCAAGCTGTTGTAACCTAAGAGAGTTTAATTTCGAAACAAAATCAAAGGGTTAATGCTAAAGTTAATACTAGCAGAAAAGTGTGATTTGTCTGTTCCGATTTTGTTCCTCTCCAAAATATTTTTGAAGCACAAAAACAAATTCAGGAAAAAAAATAACTGCGAAAATAATATAACGAAACGAAATCAAACAAAATGCTGTTCGTACCACAGCCGTACAAAAGTCGGCTAAAAAATTCATTTATGTTTTTGGTAAAGTCCTACCAAACAATCAGGAAGCTACATTGAAGTAAGAAAATGATATAAATGATATAATGTCTCCATGATCTTAAAATGAAAAAGAAAAAGCAGGGGGAAGTGCTGAAGATCAAATCTTATCAAAATCAGAGTCTGATCAATTTCATAAATTTGTGGAGACTTTTTGTGTCGGGTGTAACAGACAAATTAAGATAAGCCTAGACATGCCGTGACCAATCCTGATATGCTACGATAAGCATTTTACCCAGTTACCGGTTATTCGAGGGCTAGTAATCTGAGCGTCCGCGCTCAGTTTCCTTACTTAAAAAACCGACCTGATGTCACAACCCATTCCAGTGGGTGAGTAAGTTAAGTCAAAATAATGAACAATAAACACTTAAATAAAACTTCATATTTTGTCATAAGTTGAGGTTTTGGGAAGAAGGTAGGACCAAAAAGGTTTCCACACGCCATCATTGCTAGGGAGACTAAAGTGATAGCCGAACTGTTTGGTAGTATCTTTCAAACTGTCCTTCATCTTGCTAGTTCTATATAAAGTGCCTTGAGAGATACGATATGTGTGAATATATGTATAGTTTGTCTAATATTCCCGTGAATTTTTAAATATTTTAATGCCGTTATTTCTGGTCTCAAATGACGTATAAGAAATTTGAGGGGACGGCTCATCGCATGCTTCTTGTTTCCATGAAATGCGACAAAGGAAATGAAAGGATTATCTTGGCAAAAATTTGAATGAAAACATAAAGGCGACAAATAAATGCAAAAACTACTGACACATTGAATCCACGAATAAGAATAATATTTTTTTAATTTATACGTTAAAATCTTACATCAAGGAAAATGTAAAGACAAGATAAAGATACACGATGTTTTATTTTAGGCCAATTAATTCAAAAAGAGGATGGAACAAATTCTTATATATATATATATATATATATATATATATATATGTGTGTGTGTGTGTGTGTGTGCGTGCGTGTGTGTGTGTGTGTGTGTGTGCACGCGCCTCACTCGTGCGAAGCTACAGAGGGAACTTGGAACGACAAACCGGGGAACAGAGTTTGAATCCCAGTTGAATTTATTGCATTCATTTACACACAAACGCACAAATATCCTTGGTAGAGGTATTAATCCGTCTCTTCTCTCCAGTTATGGGTCAAATCATAGGAATTATTGGGTTCTTTAGCCTTGGCTGGCAACCAGTCTACGGCAAAAAGCAATGGCAACCTACTGCGGGATAATCTTCTGCCCAGTCAGTCATGTCTATTTTGAGACATGATCGCTTAAGCGTGACAATATCTATAAAAGGCGCATAAAGTTTCTGTTCGTGCAGAGTGTTTTTTTTTGCTTCCCAGAAATAAAAAAAGCATCTTATCACATGCCATTCACATTTTTAACGTTAAAACATTTAAACAACTTCTTTGAATGTAGCGTTAGGAAATGGTGTTGACCATTTGGTTGAAAGTGGGTGCATAATAAATGATCATTCTTTTTCTATTTTTTCCGTTATGGTTATAATTTGTTATGTAATTCATATCCTGGTTTTGTAGCTAATTTAGGGTCTTATTATAAAAATCTGTGTGTTTATAGAATACTTCTTCAAACAAAGTGTTTTTATAATAAGGCCCTAGAAAATAGTGACTACAAAAGCCAGGATATCATTTAGACAATAAATTATAACCATAACAAGAAAAATAGAAATAGAAAGATCATTTATTATACACCCCATTTCAACACTAAGTTAGGGCTGAAATTCCTCAAATTAATTAAGAATTTCTTTCCTACTAATAACCCTTCAAGTAATTTGTTTAACAAAAATACACTTAAATTAAGTTATAGTTGTACAAATAATCTTGAAAACATCATTACAAACCATAATAAATATATCTTAAATCAGCACATTTATCAAAGTAACAATAACTATCAAAATAATAAAAAGAACAATAACCCGAACTTATGCAATTGTCGAAACCCCAATAATTGCCCATTATAAAATAGATGTAAAACAGATTCAATTGTGTATCAATGTAATATAACATCAATTGATAACCCAACTGGGAATAAAGTCTACATCGATCTAAAAAGAATACTTTTAATCAACGATGGTATATGCACTTAACTTGGTTTAAAAACAACATGTATCTAAACCAAACATCCATTGCTGTGAATTTTTGGAAATTAAAGGACACAAATAAAGCATCCAAAGTAAAACGGAACATTTTGGAAAAAAAACTACAATCTGTAACTCGTTCAAATGTATCTGCCCTTTGTGCATGAGTGAAAAGCTGCACATTTTAAGGTTACATAACAATGGTGAACTATTAAACCGTTGGGACGAATTTACAGTTTAATATAAACATCAAAAATATTTTTTGTTAAAATTTAATTAATCAAAAGGTTTCAGTTATAACTCATGCACTAATATATATATATTAAAAATTAAACTTACGATTAAAAATTATTTACCTATTTTAATTATTATGTGGTCCCAATAGATACTTTACACAGACAAAATAATCTTCTTCAAAATTAAATTAAAATCTATGTTTCATCCACAAAATAAAAAAATGAATAATATATTAATAAAATTAAAAAGAAATTGATGCCATACAAAAATGTTACTACAAACACCATATAACTTAGAATCATTCAACCCAAATTCTTACCTAAACTTCCTTTCCCATTTACTCATAGATTGTAGTCAAATAAAAATTGTCTACCCATTTGAAATATTTAAAGTCCCACTATGTAATTTACCCAGAAAAATATTAAAAAATTACATGTCCAGATCTTAGCAATCTGCCCCCTCTCCTAAACGAAATGTGTGTCCCGATGGTTACAAGCTGCTGATGGACTAGTTTAGACACACAAAATTCCAGTTCCCTACAATCACCACTTACAACTCACATGCCCAAAAATAAATCGTTTTCACCATTTATTTTCACTTACACACATCAACCAAAGGAGAGCAGTTCTGCTCCAAAACATGAAAATTTTGTGTAGCGCTACTATGTTTTGTAAACCATTGTAACAGCTATTACAATATAAAGCTCCACTTTGTATCGAGCACTCTTTATAAAAGTAAATGCTTGAAAAGTTTGTTTAAATCTACGTGTTCTGTCACTTTTTTAATATATATATATATATATATATATATATATATATACTCGCATCGCTCATTGACTAATGAATTACAGCACTCTGGCTATTGGGCGTGTATAATGATAATATACATGCTAAAATGTCTGCCTTCTTCTACCGAGCGCCCATAGCCCAGAGTTAGAATCGTCGACTGACGCCATTTCGTTCAGGTTTCAATCCTGGGTTAAAAGCAATCGGTGTCTAACCGTACTGATGAGCTGTGATACAGCGAAACAGATCTGTCTGCGGATGACTATATATATATATATATATATATAGTGTTTTTATGCAAAATCCGACACTTTATAAAAAGAAAACGAAATAGGCAATAAATATATTAGTCTTATATGAAGAGACCCGACAGTGTATTTAGCAAACAGTTAGAGTTACATACAACATTATTTGTACAATGTACCAACGGCGGCGGCGACACCATCTCAAGGCGGGCGCGAAATGAGTCACACGATTTGGCGACCATATCCATGTCTATAGCGGCGAACGCCTCGACGATTTAAAGCTTTCAGAGAGTCGACTTTGTTGTGGGCTTGCTAGTTGGGCTTAGCCTAGATCACGCCACAGAGGAAATAGTCCAGGAGGCTGTAGTCGGGTGAGAAGGGCGGCCACAAATCCAGCGACTAGTGGTAAGGAACGTTGTTGAGTAGCTACGCCTGGGTCGTCTTTGTCTTGTGTACAGGAGGGGAATCCTGCTGGAAGACGTAGGGGCGTCCAGCAGTGATCTCGTCCATCCAGTACTTCACCACGCTTCTCAGCACCTCCTTGCATATCTCAGCACTGATTCGCATATATATATATTGAGGCATGTTGGATTTATGCATAGTACCTTGAATTGAGGAATCGGTGGGTTCGTATTTCAGTCGAATTCCTTAAATTAACTTTCCCTTATGAAAGATTTGAATCTATCTCGCTTTCAACTACTATGAGTAAAAGGGAGGACAGTTTTAGGTTGCGAATCCTCTAGGAGGGAGCCAACTTTTATTTCACAACATGTAGAGGGTCGTTTTGAGACTATTTGGCTAGCTACGCACATGAATTTTGTGTATTTAGCACTTCCAAAAATACGGTTGGTTCTGCACTATAATCAATTATTTGTGTAGTCTGCGTGTTAATTATTAGAACTGGGCCGCATAACCCACATTTGTCGGAAACGATGGAAGCGTTCATTATTATAAATATATCTCTGGTGTGGAAAACACGTGTTCAAATGCTGTTTGTTGAGAAAAACTATGAACTTTTTTCTCCAACACAATTAATAATATACTTCTATTCAATAGCCTTATCATCTTTGTAAAATCCTAGGAGTCAAATCAGAAATAATATAATGAAAAAGATATTGTTAAAGGAAACATTCAATATAATATAATGGAAGAAATTTCTATACTAAGGGTAAAAGAAGTCTTAAAATAACCTCTTCAAATATAAACACAAAGAGATAATGCATAAATAACTAAATACATTCTCTCGCCAACACGTACAACAGTTCCAAATCGAACAGCGGAAAATATATTAGACTAGCATCATAGCCCGACGTTGCTCGTGCAACTCAGAATATTTTAATTTCTTCAGCAGATGAACCAAATAAGTTTAAATTCTCTGCAGACACTTAAAATATAATCTATATATATAAAAGGCAATCTGTGAGTCTGTGTGTAACTGTTCTCTATGCACGCCTACATCTTTTAATATTTCTTTTGTTTCAAAATTACGAGGAAAAATACTCACATTTTTTTTTTGTTGACTAAATGAATTTTTCAAACGTCGGAATAAAAATTAAATATTAAGGTTCATTTGATTTTATTTAATAAAAGAATATTTTAGTCGTGTTTGACAAGTTAGATTTGATTTCTGTGACGTAATCCAGCAACCATCTTAGATCTTAGATATTTTACGTAGCAAATGTAAACAATTGTCCCCGTTTGCCAAAAAGTGCGAAAGGGAAAATTGCTGAACTTAAAACTCAAAAAGTGCGTCGAGCTGGCTTCCCTGGAGATATGTGTCTCTAGAGATTTTGAATGGCGTAGCTTAAAAAATGTAGGCGTGCATAGGGAACAGTCACATACAGGCTCACATATTGCCTTTTATATATATATATATATATATATATAATAAAGAGATCTATGAAGTGTATAAAAGAAAGCACTTTCAAATGAAAACAGAGAGACAGACAGACAGAGACAGTGATTTCAATAAGAAGATTCGATTAAATAAAAAGAATTGAAAAATAACGAGAAAAGTGATAAAAACAACGAAGAGAAATATGGAAAAATCTGAGAACGGGAAGGAAAAATGAAAGAAATGGAAAATGAAATGAAGGAAATCAAAATACCCTGGAGTAGATTAGACACCCGAACCTCAGGGTAATATTTTCTTATGTAAATTTAAGCATAACCCACTATCATATTCGTTTTAACGTACTTTCAACATCGAGCAAATTCCAGAATGACTAACTAAAGACATTATGTATTTAATCCCAAAATCCGATTATATTACCAATCCCCAGGATTATCGAACAATCACACGCTTATTTAAAGCAACAGAGCATTCATACTTATTTTAAAATAATGAATGCAATGTTTTTATAAAACTAATAACATTATAGCATAAGGTTTTTGAGGTTACAAAAATTAGTCTGACGGCTCCATAGGACATGGTAAATTAAACATAGAATATTGCTGTTTGGACAATTATTTCTTTTCTAGAGACCTATTTGCAAATAACCGACCTGTCATTGTTACACTATTTCAGTTCCCGATCCTCAACATCTTTTGAAACTTAAATCCATTTCTCAATAATTATCTTTCAGTATTAATATCTAAGTGATATATGGAAGATGTTTAATAAAGGATCTTCCCGGAAATGACATACATTTCCATGACTAAACAATCTATATCGTTTTCAACTCGACAGCCTCCAAAGGTTGAATCTGTAATGTGATCGCTCCGGATTTGGTGGATCGACTCCTGCCACTTTCTCATCAGCGAGATGTGTCTTTCCTCTGTTTCTTCTAAAATATTTTAATGGCTTCTGCTCCGGCGAACCTAGTGGACTGGTGACTCCTCTACAGGAATTTACTTGAGCAATCAGACTGGCAACAAGGTCCTACCCTTTTACAGTTAAATCTAACAAATGCAACAGACAGTACTACTTATCAGCTTCTTTTTTCGCATTTCCCGACTGTGGAACTCACTTCAGTATACTTGCTTTCCTGAGAACTACAACCGCCAGGAATTTAAATGCAATGTCAATTCCTATCTCTTATCCACCTGATTCCCGTCCTTCCCTCGTCCTTTCTACATCACCCCGTGTCTCATGTTCTTTTCCTTATCATTCTACTTTCGCATCTGTGATCACACGTGTATTTCTTTCCTTTTGTTACCCTTCCTCTTACACCCCCTGTAACTGGTTTGCCTTTCTCTTCGCTCTCCTTCTGCTTAAACTTTTACTCTCTTATGTAGCCCCCTGCGCATCAGTGGTGGTACCGACTTGCTTGGGGTGAAACGTTTAGAAAAATTTTGAAATGTTTGGCATTATTGATTTTCTATATCACTCCGTAATACTAGTTCCCATATTGTATTCATTTCTATGTTTGACCGGCTTAAAATATTTTTGTCGCCCAGCAAATATGCTGATTCTATTTGGAATAGTATTCTCTGTCAATTATTTCAACTTTATCCCATATGGGGCACTAATCCTCTTTCTCCCCTCATATGGGGTCACCTACGCATTATTTTTTTATCTCATCTCTTGTTACGGCTCGTTTCTTCCTCATATTTCTTTCCACAGCCCCACGGAACGGCGTTCATACAATCCTTAGTCATGTTTCCTCTATTAGGAGGTCTTACTCGAGAGAGAGGTATCTGCGTAGCGTAGAACCATATTTGAAGGTCGTCCTGATGTTATATGGACCACAGATTATTTGTTTATTTTTTTTTCCGATAACACCTTTGCGTAGAGTAGGCAGGCCGAGGTTATTTTTCTGAAAATTGTCATCCTCATGCACCCGGCTTCCACGTACAATGGGGCTGTTTTCATCTAGCCTACGTACCTGTTGCGTTGTTGGGCACTATTTTTACTGACCATTTCCTTTTCATACGTACCTGTGTCGCCGCTTGTTAATTTTGCGCGATGTTGCAGTATCGAGTGAATCCCTTTCTTTACATTGTATGAGTAGTGGGAGTTGAAATTTAGTTATTGTCCGGTGAATGATGGCCAGCCGTATGCAGATGTTTTAAAGCCTTTCTATGTTCGAGATTTTGGTACATCCAGAAATGCTAGTTTGTTGTCGTTCTTTTTTCTATTGTATAGATGATCTTAATGAGTTCACATGATCCAGTAGCGTCTTGACCTCTTCCTCGTGTGGTCAGAGTATGAATGTGTTATTTACGTATCTCAGCAATAATGTCTTTTCCTAACACCTGAAGAAGGCCGAAGCGTACAACGGCCGAAGCGTTGTGATAATGGCCATAAAGATGAGGACAATAGTCAGAGCAATGTAAATAATTTAAATACACCCTCATCTCAGAAGTATAGTCAAATATTGAAGTAACTTGAAGTTGAAATCTTACAAATGTGGTACATGAGGAGATCAATATTTCTAGTTGTAGATTCAGTCCGCCGAGTGATTTGACTCATTGAAAGGATTCCTGGCAGTTCATGACTTAAGGAAATACAAAAATATTCTATTAACAATTATAGATCACACATTGCGATGAGCTTTGTCTATGCAAAATGCGAAGAATCTTCAAGCATTTGGTTTGATTTTTATAAAATATACCAACCTCATGAAAACATTTCTGACTTTAGGTCTCATATTGCGACACGGAAGGAAATTTGTATACAACAGAAATATAAGGATATAATAATAATAATAATAATAATAATAATAATAATAATAATAAGTCTGATGAAATAAACATCAAAAGAGGTATATTTCAAGGTGATTCTTTATCTCCCTTACTATTCTGCATATCATTAATAGCACTAACCAGTCAACTTAATAAGACAGAATGTGATTATAAAATAGGACAAAAGAAAATAAGCCATCTATTTTACATGGATGACTTAAAGTTATATGCTAAGAATGATAATGAGCTGGAAGGTCTTCTGCAAACTGTAAAATGCTTCAGCGAAGACATTGGAATGAAATTTAATTTGAATAAATGTGCTAAAGCTACAGTTTTACGTGAATCAATACAAGAAACATCCTCAATTAGCCTAGACCCTGCTGTAACAATAAAAGAATTGAAACCAGAAGAAGCTTATAAATACCTAGGTGTAAATGAGAGCGAAAACATTCACCATAAAAAATGAAAGAAATAGTGCGTAAAGAGTACTATAGAAGGCTACGAATGATATTAAAAACTGAATTAAATTCACAGAACAGAGTTATGGCCATTAATAGCCTTGCAATCCCAGTTGTCCAATATAGCTTCAACATCTTAAACTAGACTCTAAACGACATCAGACGAATGGATGCTAAAACAAGAAAGCTTCTTTCTAAGCATAAGATGCATCATTCAAAGGCTGATGTAGACCGTCTATACATACCCCGTAAAGAAGGTGGAAGGGGTCTTATTCAGCTGGAATTGTCATACAAGACAACAACTATTGGCTTACTAATATACATAGAAACAACAAAGGATTGGATGATACAATTAGTAAGGCAACATGAAGAAAGAAAGAAAAAATATTCAATAATAAAAGAAGGCAGTAAATACAAACAAGATTTACAGTTAGTAGATTCTGTAGAAAAGCAAAACAGAAGCCAAGAACCAACTATTGCTGCAAAAAATATGAAAATGAAAGCCAAAGATAAAGTTCTTGAAAAGATGAAACAGCGCTGGCAAGACAAACCTCTGCATGGCCAATATCCAGTACGTGCCAATAAATCCAATGTTGACAAAGTTAATACTCATCGATGGTTACGTGCATCTGGATTAAAGTCTGAAACTGAAGGATTTATACTTGCAGCACAAGACCAAAGTCTTTTCACGAGAAACTTTCAGGCAAATATTATGCATAATAATATGGATCCAAAATGCAGGTTTTGTGATAAACACCAAGAAACAATAGACCACCTAATCTCAGGCTGTTCTGTGCTTGCCCCAAACGAATATAAAAATCGCCACGATAGAGTTGGGCAATATTTACATTGGACAATGTGCAAACATTATAGAAAAGCTGTAAACAAACACTGGTATGAACATCATCCAGCACCGGTTACAGAAATAGAAGATGTAACCATTCTATGGGATTACACCATCTACACAGACAGAAAAATTGAAGCAAACAGGCCAGACATTATTGTTAAAAACCAGAAGGAGAAAACTTGTCTATTAATTGATATGGCTTGTCCAGCGGATTGTAACATAGCAATCAAGGAATTTGAAAAACTGTCAAAATATAAAGACCTGGAAATTGAAATAGAAAAAATGTGGAAATTGAAAACAAGAGTTGTGCCAGTGATAGTAGGTGCACTTGGAATGATAAAAAATGGAACAAAACAACACATTGAAAGAATCCCTGGAAACCCCAGCTTAAGAGATATACAAAAAATTGTCTTACAACCCACACACTAAGGAAAACGTTATCTATGTAATGCTGGGGATGATAGGGAAGATAGAAAAACATGAAATGGAGTCATAACAACACGCCACTACCTGCCTTAGGTCTCCCCGCAGACTTGGTTGGTAGTGAGACCAAAGCAGAAATCGAAATATGATGAAAAATGACATAATAATAATAGCAACTTCGATTCTGCATTAAGCATGGCTCAATTAGTTTCTGACCTTAACTGGTGGCCATTGTAATTAAAATGAGGCACATCAGAAAATAACACGTTCACTACTGCAGAATATTTTGTCAGTTACTTGACCATGATGAATTTCACATGAACCGGTGACCCTGACACAATTTACATTTTTGTTCATGAGTAAGGCTACAGGGTGTGTGTCATGGCCGTATGTCGTCGACAGGGCTTGGTAAATATTTTACGTTTGTGGGATGATGAAGCCTGGGCGTCTTGTCAATAACAACTAAATAGACTAGAATACTCGAAAAGCTAAATGTATTACAATCTGGACACACTGATTACCGTGTTGTACGCATATTATATCAAATTATATCACAATGTCGTTCTCTTGGCCTACTGTTCTTTCATGCGCAATAATGACATCCTTACATCTTTCAGAGCCTGTTTTTTGTAAAAAATGGAAAAATAAAATAAGCCAAGAATACACACTGTTTAAATAGAAAAAGAACCTAATCACCCCTCGTGAATGCTCTTAAGTTATAAGCTAAAAGTTATAGGCTACAATGACAAATTTAAAAATTGAACCTCTTGATAAACACCGTGAGATTATTCCCCCAACATATAAGAATATCATTTCGACTTGTTATATGTACTTAAAAATGGAAAAGGTAATTAAAATGGAAGCCCGCATATGGAAAATCAATAATGTCGTAAGATAGCAGTGGTTATAAATATTTTAAGCACCTGCAGAGGAACAAGACACTCGTTGTCAAGATGAAATGACAGATATGAGAGGAATATGCTCTGCAAGTAAAAAATATTGGAGAAGAATTATAATTATAATATAATAATAAAGCTTCATATAGAAAGCAACAGGTGGTTACCGGCCAGAGCTTATCTTTTATATTTTTTAAACATGTTTGGCAAGGTGGGCAATATTTAACACTACATGGTGTGATGAAGCAGGGCCGTAGCTGATGCTAAAAAAAAACACCGGGCACAGAGAAAACAGTCCGGATTTATTTGTTGACAATATGATGACCTCATCAGTGTCATCGGTTTCCAGAAACTATGATTTTTGCTGATTTTTTCGGCTATTCAAATGGAAATTAGGCACAAAACGTGAACGAAAGCAGGAAATCGGGTTCGGACTTTTTGAGTATAACCAATCTTTTCTCCCAAAATTAATAAATAAACAGATTTTTACTGCGTTCATTCGGATGTTTTCTTCGTTTTTCTTTCTTTCTTTCTTTCTTTCTTTCTTTCTTTCTTTCTTTTTTTTCTTTCTTTTTGAATTGTCTAGTTTGATTTGTGACAAAGACAGTTTCCTTGCCCGGATTTTCACTATGATTGCACGGATCGGCCCGGTGTGCCCGGTAGGCAGATACGGCCATGTGAAGAATTATCTCGCAAAAATAGATACTGTATCTGAATGTTTCTTGGTTCTGGCCCGTATCACAAAACAGATTTCTTTTTCTAATGACCAACAGTCACCCATTTAGTAGAAGCTCATCTAATAATATTTGTACAAACATATTAGCTTCAACACATTATTCTGCCCCCGCTTTCTCTCTGATTAACTATTTCTATAACGAACCAGCACTGTAACCCGGTTATCAGCACCATTCAATCTAACCTGACATTCATTGGTAAGAAATGCTTTGGTGAAATCAGTTTTCATGTACTTCTTCGCGTAAATTGCGCAACTTGACCCACACAAAGCGAGCGGCGGCGACGGAATCCCAGTCATAGTACTGAAGAAATGTGCCCCAGAACTCTCCTCTGTCCTCTCTAAACTCTATAACCTCTGCCTATCTGCTTCCTGCTTTCCTGCCTGTTGGAAGTCCTCCTGCGTAGTACCTATATTTAAGAATTCTGGCGAACCCTCAGACCCCGCCAATTACCGTCCTATTAGTCTCCTTCCAATCTTTGGCAAAGTTTTCGAAGCCATTATCAACGCCGAGGTGATTCAGCATCTTATGGCCAACGGGCTTCTCTCTGACAAACAGTATGGGTTTCGCTTCATCAGGTCTACTGCTGATATGCTAACGACCATTACCGAGTACATATACCAGGCACTTGACAAGAATGGTGAAGCCCGAACCGTTGCCTTGGATATCTTCAAAGCATTCGACAGGGTCTGGCATGCTGGCCTCTTGTGCAAACTGCGGAGCTATGGAATAACTGAACATCTGTTTGACCTCATCCAGTCTTTCCTCTCTAACCGCACATTGAAGGTGGTATTAAATGGGCATGCCTCCCAAAACTACCAGACGAACGCGGGCGTCCCTCAAGGGTCTATCCTAGGTCCCACGCTCTTTCTGATCTACATTAATGATCTCCCCGACACCATTAGATCCCAAGTTGGCATGTATGCCGACGACACAACAATCTACTCCCGCATCGATCAGAAACCAGGTCTGGACGACAAAGTGAACCTCGCTGGCGTACTTGAAAGGGACCTCCAATCCGTAGTGACCTGGGGTAGGAAATGGTTGGTAAATTTCAATGCCTCTAAAACAAAGCTATTATCAACTAATCATCATAGACAATCGCATCTACCTCCCATTAGCATGGAACAGGCTAGCCTCCCAGAGAGTAAAATACTACGCCTCCTTGGCCTTACACTCTCGGCGGACCTCAAATGGAATGACTATATTGAATCCATTGCCAAATCTACTGCTATGAAAGTGGACTCCCTGTGCAGGGCCCGGAAATTTTTCCCACCTGAATCTATCCTGCACATATACAAATCTACCATCCGCCCGTGTATTGAATATTGCTGCCATATCTGGTCGGGTGCCCCTGCTGCTCTCCTTGGGCTTCTTGACAAAATACAAAGGAGGATCTCTAACGTGGTTGATACTGACTTGGCAGACCGGCTGCAGCCGCTCTCACACCGGCGTGATGTGGCTTCCCTGTGCCTCTTCTACAAGTACTTTCATGGCTTCTGCTCCGATGAGCTTAGATCACTGGTGCCGCCTAAGCACGAATTTACACGAGATACTAGATTAGCAACTAGGTCCCACCCTTTTACAGTTAAACAAATAAGATGTAACCGTAAATTCTACTCTAACAGCTTCTTGTCTCGCGCTTCCCGCCTGTGGAACTCCCTTCCACAAGTCTGCTTTCCCGACAGTTACAATCTCCAGGTGTTTAAATGTAGGGTCAATAGACACCTCCTATCACACTAAATCCCAACTATTCTCAGAACACTCTCATCTACCCAACCCTCATTCTCGGTATCCTTACCCGCCTATCACCCACCCTCTGTCATTTCCTATATTTAATCAGCCTTTCACCACTCTACGTAGCCCCCTGCAGAGTAGTGGCAGTGATATGCCTTTCTCGGGGTGAAACGCTTATAAGAAAAAAAAAATTAATTTTGTTAAGTTTGCATAAAAACGTTTTCCCTCGTGCTTTTATATAAGTAGATATTCTTATTCTGCGTTTTTTGTATTCAAGTTAACCATTGTTTTTTTTTTATTCTCAGCTACATCTCCTTTCATAAACGACAAGATGTTCTCTATTGCTATACTATCAGCCGAGGCTCAGTATCATTCCAATAATCAAATATATTTGAAAGCTTCTCGGGCAAAATGGGTAATAAATACACAACGGTGAAGCAATTTTATACTATGAATGTTTAGCTTCCTCAATTGTTTATCGATCTGAGTAAACTACAGTGAATTCCAAATTGAACCCCTAATTTTATCTACAAGGGTAGACTGCTGTCGTCCCACTACTCATGTCAGGGAATATTGTTTAGTTTGAGGAATGATCAGTTATTTACTCGCTCCTTTCCACTGAGTGCACTACTCGAACCTACTATTCTATCCTAAGATGTGCGGTTTCCCTATTTAACTGAATGACCAAAAATCTACCCCAGGTATCACGCACGACAAATGTAGCTCTACATATATGATTAAAATAATTCTTGTCAAGATTTCATCTTCTTCTTCAAATGTTTAATGATATTGTTTGATCGCTAACAGTGTACTTCCTTTTAGCCAATGTTCATAAGATCTTTCATCATTTTGCTGTTTTCACATATACACCGTCGATATCTTCAAATATGTAATTCTGGTTTGTCTACATTATTCAATTTAATATTGAAAAAACATCTTTTCTTAAATCCATTTTGATTTCTTGTTCTTATATTGGCAAAGATTTTAATTTCTCCATTGGCTGCTGTATGATTGTTGTTTAAGTTTTAGTAAATTCCATCACTGTTTTTTTGTCGATATAATGTTCGGTCCTCCTCGAGAATGCTTGTAAATCACTTCTTAGATAAAGAAGAGGCTTGAACTACAGAAGGATGTTGCGAATTTCATGAACTGAACAGCAAAGTTGTAGAGAAAATACAACAAAAAAGAACACATATATTTTTTTATAAGAAAGAGTCAGTTAAATTTTTTCCGGTACATAATAAGGAACAACGCTTAGAAAATTTAACTCACGTAGAACATATTGAAGGCAAGACAATAGAGAAAAAAGGAGGGTACTTAAACTGACTGACCTATGTCAACCTGTGATTGACAGAACGTGAGTTAGGAGAATATTAAAAAGGCAAACATTTCTAAGAACAACAAAATACAGGGAATTGTAGATAGCCATGATCGCTCATGTCAACACAAGGAAAATGTACAATTTCAAAAGGAAATGTTTTTATAAACTTTAAAATTATTTGTTCGACTTTTCTATGCTTGTCTTGGATTTTTTACGGATGTTATCTCGGGATTATATTCAGTTTCTTGGGTTTTTATTATTTGTTTTTATTTGTTTGTTTAGTGGCATATCAAATCCTTATGGGTTCTTTATTAGTAATTACTTTAACAAATGTATTGCGGGTAATTTTCTTTTTACAATAACGTTTTACTAATATGTTTTACCAGACTAATTATGTATTAGACGGAAATTGAGCATTATGTTTGAAATCTGAATGCAATGCCTATTCAACACCAATTCAACACATTCAACACATCTTAATATACCACAAGTTTTTATTTTTATTTTTTAACGATTTGATTTTAGAATTCTACAACGGTTACCAAAAGAGCATAAGGAGCAAGTCTGACGAGCTATTTACTCGCTACTTTGGAATCTGAAAAGAGATAGATGAATGTCCTTTACCAGTGTATTAGTGCTAAGGAAGCATAAAAAAATTCTCTTGAACATTAACTTCAACCCGTCAATTTCATTCCCCTTATTTACACTATTTACAATGTTTAGACCATTGTACTCATATCTGTTGACATATTCACGTTACGGCCGACTTTCTTAAGTAGATTAGAATTTTGAACTGAACCTTTTATTTCGTTCACATGGGTTTGATTGTTTTAGTTCAATGAGTCACAACGCTTCTAGATATATTGGTATTACTTATTTTCTTTTGTGTCAAGTCTCTAACATTTTTCACGTTTACTGTATCTAGATATTGAACTCACAACACTTTGGGTCAAGTCACTGATTTTAAAACGTCGTGAATATGGCAACAAAATGAGGAAAACGGCCCGAAGATTTTAAATGGTGTAAATAATTAAAATACCTCATCTCATAAATATAGAGAAAATATTCACTTCTCATTTTAGCATCATCCTCTTCATATTCTCCCGAGACAAATTCAAAAGTGCAAAGTCAAATCAGAAAAAAGCGCATTTTCTAAAAGCAACGTGTGAAAGCAAATGCAAAACCCTGTTCTCGTCAGCCGCCAACTAGGAGAGTTAACACAGCTTCGGTGGCTAAGGCGGTATTGCCATCCTTGGTGTTGGCACTAGCTATTGCCTAGTGCGGATGTGTTCGTCTCTTGATATATTTTTACAATTGCAATTAGTTTAAAGGCGTTTGCTTTTTATAGTTAACGAATACACAACTCGCTTGCAGTGAACATTAACAATAATAAACACATGCATATGATGCAATAACACATTAGGAGTATCATAAATTATATTATGTACATTACGAATAATTAATGTCATGCAAAATAAGTGAAGGCTTACGGCCTATTACGTTGAATACACCGGTTCTCGCTCGATCACCAAAGTTAAGCAACGTTGAACCTGGTCAGTACTTAGATGGGTGACCGCCTGGGAATACCAGGTGCTGTAATTGTTTAGTGACGGATGTGCGTTCTGATGCAGTGGATATCGGCTCGGAAAGAGAAATTGGTGAGCCGAGTTCGAATTCCAGTTGAATACCTTGCATTTACTTAAGCACTGGTACCCTCAGGAAAGGTATTAATTCGTCCCTTCCCTCCAGTTATGGGTTAAATAACAGGGTAGGACTTGGGGACCCTGTCCATAAAAACAAATCCTAACGAATCTTGATACTCGAAAAAGAAAAAGTATTACAAACACAAAACTTATATAAAAACAACAATAAATTGTTGAAAGAAAAAGTTATTATCAGCAATAAATAAATAAAAATTTAGTTGGCAATAAATGACCCGCCAAGGTGTTGATATGCCATAAAAACAAAAAAATAAATAAATAAATAACAAATAAGTGAAATAAAAGCTAAAGTACATCTGATATCAAAAATAAAATTGTGAAATAAAATATTACTTGTTTTATATGCCATGCCATTTTGTGGTATATCTTAGCTCTCTACAACTTCCATGTCATTTGAGTAAATGTTTATCCGCTCATAAAACCCCACAATCCCTATTCTGAGAACCATTTACAACAGCTCATCCGTAGTTTATTTGCTATTTTCCCTTTCTTCTTAATTCTTCAACTCCTATTTGCTCATTATGGGCCTAAGAAAATCCAATTGTCTCTTTCAGATTTTAAGTTGTTCATTTTTGTTTCCATTTCTCTTAAAATGCCTTGTTGTTCAGATAATGCGTCCATGATAGTCTTTCGAATCTTCTGTAGAACCACGTCTCTAAAGCCTAAATATCCTCTCTATCGATGGGAAAACTGTTTATAATTCACTCAGATATATGAGGATTAATATTACATCGCATTCTACTAGTATATTTGATACCCCGTCTATCTCTTGTCTCTATACACCCTGTAACCTCCGCCACTACCAGCTGTGTCCTGTTCTGTTTTCTTTAACCTAATTCCCCAACCTAAAAAACGAAAATCCCACTTCCCTGACCTTAAGGGAACTCTCTTGCCCCTTCTCCCTTTACCCCAGAGCCTTCTCTATTTGGAACAAAACAATGCCACTGACGTGACGGGGAATCTCTGTTAGAGATCCCATGTTGAAATGTGCATCCGACACCTTTGAATTTTGAAACTTTTCTCTAATTTATATATATATATATATATATATATATATATAGTAAATTCAAACTTCATGATCGTATGAGCACATAAGCAAAATGAATTCGCTTCACCGGTGATCTTTTTGTGGCTTTTTAACCTGAATGAAGACCCACGATTATATAAACATAGGACTTCATCCAGGTTATAAAGACACAGAAACTGTACCAGATTCCCCAGCCACACGTGGGAAATGAAGGAAAAGAACACCAAGAACCCTAACTGGAAATAGAGTATACTTAGAATGGTCCGGCAATGCAGGTTTAGTGACTAGGTTTGCGTGTTGTACCAGGAGGAAAAATTCTTGTTACAAGCTCGGACCAGAAACACTTATTGAAAGAAAGGTCTGAGATTATGACGGCGTATAGGCATGCACGAAACTATGTTTTGGGACTATCTTTCTTTCGTCAGGAGGCTTCCCTCCTCTTCAATCGGCGTTCCTGTAATGTATATAAGCGAGCGTCTTGATATAGTAGCTACTTTTTTGCCTGAAGAGACCAGACTGAACGGAACCTAGGTAGCAAGTGAGTGGTGTTTTGTCTGAATATTCAATAAATTTGTTCTGGTTGTGCATGGAGCATGTTTTTCAATCTACTGACTGCTAGTCCAACCAGCTACTCTTTTATTTTATATATATATATATATATATATATATATATATATATATATATATATATATATATTGTTTAATTACTTAGTTCTTCGTCATAATAAAATTAGAGCAGTGAATATATGTATTAAAACGTGTTCAATTATATTGTAGAACATTTGAACATTTTCAATTTGTAAATGAGTTATTGAAAAACGCCTGAAGATACCACTCATCGTAGAAACATGAGTCGCGTAATAAATCGTTTACAAATGGATTATATATATATATATATATATATATATATATATATATATATATATATATATATATATATCTGTGGGTTTGTGTGTGTGATTTAATCAAAGTAAAAGTTTGAGTAAATTTTTGTCTGAATTTATTCGATGATGGGCTATCATTAATCATTATATTTATAGGAAAAATTTGTAATTTGCTTGAAGCATTGTGTATATTAGGAAAATGGTTACGTTTTGAAGGCTGTCACAACGCGTTTAGTAAAATAAAGAAACGTAATGAACTTGTTGGGTATTAACTATTTATTATACATTAATATTTCGAGATTAAAATCTCATCTTCAGAAAGTTAGAAGAGCTTGTTTGAGTTCATGCCTTTTAACGAATGGTCATTCCTGGCTGCTGCTGCTGTCGTTAATCGTGGTGAGTGCGTGTGTAATTGTGCTAGAGCATATATGTGTGTGTGTTTATAGTATGTATATGTGTGATTGATAGTTGGGATCTTTATGGTCTGATGGTATCAGTCTGCATCGATGTGTGTTTTTTCTAAGTATGTGTTAAAAATATTTATATTTGGTCTTTTGCCTTCACTATTTCTGATTTTTTATCACAATAGCCCTTGTGGAAGGAGGTCAAAATACTGGACAGGCTTGAACCCTGGGATGTTAGACGTCTGAATGATCATATGCTAGACTATGAAGAAATACATACAATATGGAAGGCACTTATAAATAAAGTCAAATGGCAGCAGTTACTTCGACCAACAGTAATCGAAACATGGACAGTAGCAGTAGCAGCAAAATAAGGCAGCCACCAGAAGCTGTAGCAGCATGGTCAATGGCAGCCGCCAGAAGCTGTAGCAGCATGGTCAATGGCAGCCGCCAGAAGCTGTAGCAGCATGGTCAATGGCAGCCGCCAGAAGCTGTAGCAGCATGGTCAATGGCAGCCTAATCAACAGGGGCGGGTTCGGTTTAAAGCTCTAATTTTATTCCAGTTTACTCAGTCCTTTTTTTTTTAATAATCTTATTGCTCCAACCAAGGCATTTTGCTGTCACTGTTGTGCAGCGGTTTACATATGAGGAAAGTGATGTGAAAGAGTGACAGGTTATAGGGGGTGTCAAAAAGTGGGTAAGAGAAGGATGAGAATATTGTGAGAGTGGAGTGGACGGAGAAAGAAGCATAAGAGAGAGGATGCAGGTTAGTGAAATAGGAGATGACTTTTGACTTTACACTTCAATTCTTGGAGATTGTAGCTGTCGGGGAAGCAAGTAAACGGAAAGAAAATCCACAGGCGGTAAGTGCGAGAAAAGAAGCTATTGGAGTAGAATTTGCTTTTAGATTTTGTTGGTTTCACAGTAAAAGGGTGGGACATCGTTGATAATCTTGTGGCTCGTGTAAATTCATATATGGGGTCATCAGTGAGCCAAATTCATCGGAGCAGAAGGCGTGAAAGTATATGTAGAAGAGACACAGAGAAGCCACATTGCGCCAGTGAGGAAGTAAGTTTATCTGAACTGCCAAATCGGTATAGATCACATGACAGATACTTTGTTGGATTTTGTTAAGGACCCCAAGGTGGATAGCAGGAGAACCAGGCCAGACAAAATCAAACTATTAACCAACCGATTAATAATTTGAATTTATTGCCATGTGGTTTTGATATTCCTAAGGAAGGCAGGGTGTAATAACACGCAATGGAAACGGGCGAGCAATTACCAAAAACGTAAAAGAAGAACTGAACAATAAAATAAGTATATAAGCGATATCAGTAGACACGAGCAGTGGAATGGGATTAAATAAATTTTTTAATCCGCAATTCTCTGCAAAGATGTCTGCATAGAACAACAGTTGGAACATTGTGATAAAACCAATAAAATTGAAAAAATATTCTTAATATAAATGGTGTGATCATATAAAGGTGATAAACACCTTGTTAGATGGAAGATTTAATTAGGTTTTAAATGAATAAGATTAAGAAAATTTAAGCCTATTTTTTCACGACATAAGATAGTGTACATATATTTAACAAACTAATCTTATGTTGATGGTGCACAGTGGGAAAATTTCATGTATCTTTAGAAATCGCTATCTTGTTAGCTGAAAAAATGATTGAATGAGTCTACATAGGTTGTTGTCAATACGTAACGAGACACTGTTATATCGCCTTCCGAAAGCAGCAAGCAGGAATTATAGACTTGTAAATTAACGCGGCGGAGAAAACAAGTTGAGAAAATAATTTCTAAACGACGAAACGTGTCATTAAAGTATTTAATGGGTTACACGCCTGTCAAGCGTTAGTAATAAGTCATTAGCTATGATCAATAGCACCGGTAACGAAGCTTCACCCAAGCGAGAAAAAGCTATTAATTCCTCCCCTGAGAACGTTTTCTTTTTTTCATGAATAATAGCGATTTAGTAAGATCAATGAGACGAAACTAGAACACTCTGTTCTCCCAAAAGAAAAAAAATACATTGAATTACCGCCAATTATTATAGGAGATACTGACACTGGATATAGAAGTTATTTTATGCTATTTGTATGTACAACGAGCTACCATGTATTTATCTATAGTTAGAATTACAATTTTAGCGTACCAATAATAGAAAGGTATTCAAGAGTTACGATGCTTTTTGAAGGTACAGCAAACTACCATGTCTTTATCTATAGTTAGAATTACAATTTTACCGTACCAATAAGGGGAAGGTATTCAAGATTTAAATAAAATAGTTGAGTCAATATAGATTGTATCCATTGTTATTCTCTTCGCTGTTATATACAGGTCGTAGGAAAAAATCTTTTAGGCGTGTAGAAGAAATAACCCTTGTTTATTTTTATAAATCAGTTTGATGTAAAGCCTGTTTTTATTTACTTTTTGTTTTCGACTGTATATATTTGAACTTATTCATATATAATTTGGTATGTATTTCAAACATGCAGTTTTTTTTATTTCAGGAATTATAAATATAGATGGCTATGCTGTCAACAAAGAATATAACGAATTAAATTAGATGAACACTATTACCAAAATAATAAAGAACCTAAATATTTTTTTATTAGAACCACTTAATATTCGGCAAATGCAGAGTCAAAAAACCACAGGCTTAATTAGAAAATTTGAAATAATCGAAAGTGTAAGAGATACCTCAATATCAGGACGGCCAGTTTCAGCAATAGGTCCAAAGAAACAAACGTATCATTGTTCAGCTCTCCTCAAAAAGTCAATAGACGTAATTCTTCAGATTTGAGTATCAATGATAGAAGTGTCGGTCACCTCATCAAGCATCTTAAGATGCTACCTTCCATTCTCACATTGTTTCAAAGATTGCATGATGTGGATGCACATTGAGGATTACATGTTTGCGAAATTTTCTTGAATAAAGTCAATGAAGATGTGAAGTTTCTTGATAACAAACGCTCGTTAGATGAATCAGAATTTAAATTGACCAGGCATATTAATCACCACAATTGTGTTTACTTATACAAAGTTAACAAATCATGGAAAAATCTTTATCTACAAGTAGTGGGAGTTTGTGAAACCATTTCATCTATGCGTATAAAAGGACTGCTATACATTTTTGGCTCGCTTAGTGAAAATCATTATTTACATATGATTCAAAAAGAATTCTGGCTGAGGCTGAAAAATCAGAATGGTCTTTCTTTTACTTTCAAGAGAATGGTACGCCGCCACATTATGTCTAACGCGTTCAGGAATAGTTCAATCTTAATATCGAGATGGAGTGGATAAGTCCTTCTCTTGTGAGATGTATTGAATGATCTTATTGATCAGCTCAAAGCAAAAACAGTTCCTGAATTAAAACAAGAACTTTTTTATGGTTTATATGAGTTTTCCACATGGTGTTCAGTTCTGTATTGATCATCAAATGGATTTGTTCAACAGTTTGTTAATCATAACAAATCAAACTGTTGTAACGTGAAAACAGGTATAAACATTCTTAAGTATTTGTAGTTTATTTTTCTTCAATAAAGTTAATATATAAAAACGGGGCTTACGGCCTATCACGTTGAATACACCGGTTCTCGCTCGATCACCTAAGTTAAGCAACGTTGAGCCTGGTCAATATTTAGATGGGTGACCGCTTGGGAATACCAGGTGCTGTAAGCGTTTAGTGACGGATATGCGTTGTGGTGCAGTGGATATCTGCTCGGAAAGAGAAATCGGTGAGCCGAGTTCGAATTCCAGTTGAATACCCTGCATTCACTTAGCAAATGGTACCCTTCAGTTATGGGTTAAATAATAAGGGTAGTACTTGGGGACCCTGCCCTTAAAAAACATATCCCAATGAATCTTGATACTCGAAAATAAAAGGTATTACTAGACACCAAACTTATATAAAAACAACAATAAATTGTTGAAATAAAAAGGTACTAATAGATATAATTTAGTTGTTTATGTCAATAAATGAGCCGCCGAGGTTGATAAGCCATAAAAACAAAACAACCAACATAAAAACGGAGTTACTTTTACGGCAACATGTACTATCTGCTGTTAAATTTCAATTTGGGTTTCCGCTTTTTTTATACGAGATTTAATTATTTAATACGAATATTTTCCTAATTTTTAATATTTAATGTTGACTAATCTTGAGGAGACTAAATGTTATTAGCAACCGCATTGACTGATAAAACGTGAATAACGTATCAAACATTGGCCATTCCTATATGAAGTAAAATGTCATTATCCGTCATATTGGAAGGTTGGTGGTTTTCCAATTTACGATTACGCATATGTATGTATATATATATATATTTCCAGTGCGCGCGCACACACACACACACACACACGCACACACACACACACAAATATATGTATTTTTTTTTAATCGTGTCACCCCAAGCAAGGCATTCCACTGCCACTATAGCGCAGGGGGTTACATAGAGGGATTGGGCATAGGAAATGTCAGAAGGAGGGTGATAGACGACTTAGGATGTACATAGGAGGAGAGTGGGTGTGAGTTAGTGTGTTAGGAGGTGTATATTGACTTTACATTTAAACTTCTGGAGGTTGTAGCCGTCGGGGAAGCAAGCATGCGGTAGGGAATTCCACAGGCGGGAAGTGCGAGGAAAGAAGCTGTTGGAGTAGAAATTGCGGTTACATTTCATCGGTTTCACTGTAAAAGAGTAGGACCTAGTTGCCAATCTAGTATCTCGTGCACATTCACATCTAGGGAGCACCAGTGATTTAAGTTCGTCAGAGCAGAAGCCATGAAAGTATTTATAGAAGAGGCACAGGGAAGCCACGTCACGCCGGTGAGAGAGATACTGCAGGGGGTCAGCCAAGTCGGTATCAATCATATTACAAATTCTTCGCTGTATTTTGTCAAGAACCCCAAGGAGAATAGCAGGGGCACCAGACCAAATGTGGCAGCAGTACTCAATACACGGGCGGATGGTGGATTTATATAATTGCAGGATAGATTCACAGGATAGTGATGCACAGTCTTCGATGGGAAGACTAAAAACATTGTTCCAAGGGACGTCGCAGAGGAAGTCACGGAACAAATCCCAGTCTGCTCTTTCATAGCAGTAGGATATTCTCTTGGTCTGGGTTTCTTGGGTAGAGGTGGAGTGGAACGAGATGTTGACAGAGACTACGGCGTGGTTAGAATTTCCGAGAGGGCAGAGATGTCTGGTTGAGCGAGAATTTGGGGTGGAAGTGAAGCAGAGGTCTAGTAGCGAGTCCCTTCCGTTAGGGCTATTGGAGAAACGCGTGAGGAAGTTCACCACTTGCGTAAGGGATTGGGAGAGTGAAAAATTAAAGGTGTGGACACCAGCAGGGTCGGTTACAGAGTTTTCCAGCCACTTAGTGTGGTGGGCGTTAAAGTCGCCAAACACGAAAATATGGGCAGATGGGTGCGAAAAAATGGCCTTTTTGATATTGTCAGAGATGCTGTCAAGTACCGAACAGTCAGAGGAGGAGGGGGAGCGGTAGAGGAAGAAGAGATAGCTAACAGAGCTTAGAAGTGAAAGACGGAAGCACATGAAAGACTGGTCCAGGGATTCGAGAGATGTTACTCATGCTAGGTGGGTGTGTTCACCGACATATACACCAAGCTCATGCATATGGACGTTGGAGTCCTTCCTGAAGAGGGGAAGGTAACCAGGAACATAGGACTCAAAGGAGGGAATAGACGGGTCAAGGTTGGTTACACATAGAGCTAAGTTATTAGGTGAGTTAGTTTGGAGGAATGATCTATAAAGTTAGTGCGGATACCGTGTATGTTAGTAAAAGAGACACAGGTTTGGGCGTTTTCCGAGGAGCTGGTTTGATTTTGGTATTTTGTTTGTTTTCTTTTCATGGTGTTTTGGTTGAGGACAAAGGACTAGGGCAGAATCAGTTGGTTACTATTTGCAGCGTGTGAGTAATGGAGACTGGCGCATCCTGCAGCATAATGTGGCCTCGGGGTTGCCCACCGGAGGTTCATGAAGGGACGCCCGTCCA
The DNA here is from genome assembly GCA_037127315.1 of Ascarosepion bandense. Lineage (NCBI taxonomy): Eukaryota > Metazoa > Mollusca > Cephalopoda > Sepiida > Sepiidae > Ascarosepion > Ascarosepion bandense. The sequence continues at coordinate 63,936 of JBBBDQ010030059.1, forward strand.
TGCGCGATATGGCACTACAGGAACCCCGATATTATTCAACTGTTGATCAGAGCAGCCTCTCAAGACGCTACGCAAGAGTCTGGGCTCCTAATTACGGAGTCGGAAGCAGCAACCAGGAAGCTGCCAACCCGGTGCCCTCAGAATGGAGAAACATTGCCACCACACTCACTAACAGCAAAGAGCTTCCAATTGAACTACCACTAAGACCGAAGGAGGAGGTAGAAGGACTGGGAACCCCTTCCTAAGCAAGAAACAAGGTGATCACCTCTACTCCTGCTTAATAGAAGGGGGTTGAGTGTGAAACCGGGCCATAGTAGGTACTATCTACTCCAATTAAGAAATAATTTAGTAAATAATAACATGGAGCTTAAAACGTCCAAAGAAATTTCTTTGAAAATTACAAAAACACTCGTTCAAATAAACCATAGAATCAAGAAAAAATTAGCAAAAAAAATTCAAAAAATAAATAAATCTTTCCAACCGAGCTCAACCCACACACCTTATGTCATTTGGTAAAAATAAATTATTTTGCCATTTTGATCATAAATGACTGCGTGTGGAAGCTGCTAGCGGAAATGCTAACTAGCCCGGAGAGCTTATTAAAAAAAAAAATGAAAGAAAAAAAAAATGGAATAAATAATAACATGGGGCTTAAAAAGTCCAAAGAAATTTCTTTGAAAATTACAAAAACACTCGTTCAAATGAACCATAGAATCAAGCAAAAATTAGTAAAAAATAAATACTTAACTTTAGCGAGTTGCAAAAAATAAAAACATAAATAAATCTTTCCAACCGAGCTCACCCCACATACCTTATGCCATTTGATAAAATAAACTTATTTTGTATGTATGTACGTATGTATTACGCTCTCACACCTTGATTGAGCTCTCTGGAAGAATGTTAGACTTTGAAAAATAGTAGCTATTCTGGCATGTACGCATCGCTCATTCACTAATGGCTTTAGGGCGGGTATAATGACAATATACACGTTAAAAAGTCTATCTTCTTCTATCGAACGCCCATAGACCAGTGGTAGAATCGCCGACCGCCGCCATTTCGGTCGGTTTTCAATCCTGGTTTAAAAGCAATCGGAGTCTAACCGTACTGATGATCAGTGATAGAGCGAAACAGATCCGTCTGCGGATGACTATATATAAAAATGTTAGTGTGCGCGCGCTGGAAAAATAGTTCCATGCATTTTACATGTTTACTTTTATTTAAACTTGATTCGAGGGAATTTGAAAGTAAAAGTTTTGTTTTTTAGGGTTTTTTTTTTCAATAGTTAAGTAAATTTCCATCGTAGTTTTATTGTCAGGTATCTTCCGTGCGTATAATTCTTGTGTGTATGTACACTACCGGCCATAACTATTACGCCACTCCAACTTTTTAAAAGAAATGTTGTATTTCATACTATGTTTAAGTGGATAATTCTAAGATAAAAATAGAATGTTTCTTTTGTTATTATTATTTGCAAAGTTTTACAAAGCAAGGAAGCAAAAATAAACTCGATCGAATAACCCTAAATTTTTCTTCATTCTTTCATTGATGAAACTGCAATATAGGCAATTATTAAATATTTATAAATTCATTTGATACACATGTTATTGTGCAGTATTAACAAAAGAACCATTCTATTTTCATTTACAATTATTCTCGTGGCAATAAATACTTAAAATAGTATGAAATTCATCATTTTTTAAAACACTGGGGTGGCCTAATAATTATGGCCGGTAGTGTAATGTCAGTTGTTCTGTGTTGAATAAGGTTGATAATGCAAATACGTATGTCTGCGTACGTCTAGTGAGCATTTCATTTTTTTTTAACAGTGTCTGTATTCTGCTTTTACCGTAAACAAGGCAATAAACTCACTAAGATGCTTTCTAAGCGTAAGTGAATATTTCCAAAAAACACCATTAACGAGCGAGAACAATTTAAGTACAGGAATTAATTAGACGCAAGATAACAATTAACAGTTGCATTTTTGAAGATTAAAATTTACTGGGGAGGAAGACGCCAGAAGAGGGGTCCTTATCTATTATTTTCCCGTTTGTAGTGGGAGTCCGTTCTAGAGAAGGGTAGTTGTATATTGTTGCAGGTTAACGGAATTAGGCCTTGTGGTAGATAGCCCACTATAAGTCATAAAATGATTATAAATCAAGAAAAGCAAACTGAGTTGAAAAATAACATTTTTATATATACACATATCAATTAATGTTTTTACAATTAAAGTAATACATGAATATAGGTCCAACGGAGGTTAAAATGTCCATGGCAAACAATAAGCTGAAAAAGACTTAAGGCTTAGGAATGTGGGGAGCGTATAAATGAGGAATGTCTGATGTATTCGCTCCTTAGGTCAGTAGGTAGTTTTGAGACTGGGGAGAAAAAAACAGGCAAGCGTAGTAGCCACTTGACTTAGGTCAAGGGGATATTGATTACACTCTTCTCCTCTAGATCTGCCTGCTGGGGTCTGTCTGTATCTGCTTTTTATATCTGCTTTTTGGATCACAGCAGCTCGTTTGGGATTTCACACTTGTATTTGATTCTGGGCTTCCCATTGGCTGATAAATAAAATTCGCGTAATGGAAATTTGATTAATTTTTATTTTTCAACCGAAATATCTGTGGGGGGCCGGCGGCGCACGGATGACTTTAGGTGATTTGCCTTTTTGTCGTGAGAGAGCAGACATCCGGTCCCTCGCTTTTGCTCGGTATCACCACAATATCATAAAGGAGATTTCATGAGAGCAATTAAAATGTAAGTATTTATAGAAAAAGAACAGGAAAACTAAATTACACCTGAGGAAAAATGTCTAAACATGAGATGCTAGGTCAGGAACAATTCTTCTTTGGATTTTATCAAGAATCTCTAAATATATAGCATGTGTACTAGACCATATATAGCAAGAACACAAGATTTTATCAAAAATCTATAAATATATAGCATGATAACAGGACCAGATGTGGCAGCAATTTTTACAGGCTGTACAAATTGTATAATATGTAAGATCTTTCTGGAGAGATAATGCAAAGTAAACTGAACTTCCTAACAGCAGATCTAACAATAAACTCAATATAATGTTCTCACTTAGTATCAGCGTATAGGATGTGCGCTGTGGTACAGTGGCTATCGACTCAGAACAACAAATCGCGGAGCCGCGTTCGATGTCTAGTTGAATTCCTTGCATTCACTTACGCAAAAATATCATTGGCAAAGGTATTAATCCGTCTCTTCTTTACAGTTATGGGTTAAATAATAGGAAATTTTGGGTTCTATAGCATTGGCTGGCAACCAGTCTACCGCAAAAAATAATGGCAATCAACTGCGAGATAACCTTCTGCCCAGTTGGTCATGTCTCTTTTGAGACATGATCGCTCAAGCGTGTATCACATATGGCACTTAACTGATTAGCGCATAACGTTAGTCTGATAATGATTAACTCTGTTTTCAGGGTAGTATTGCCCATGACGGTGAAAAAAGGTGTTCTAATAGACGATTAAAAGACACAAATTTTGTTTTGGATGAGTTAAAAGAGCAAACAACAGATTTTCTTCTTTTTTTATCTGCTCTCCGTTTGACCTATCAAAGAAATCAGATATGCTATTAAATCAGGGAATAAATAGTTGTCTCCTCAGTTCAGATAGCAATTTGAGAACTGATTTGTGAAGTTAAAGTCAAAAGGTTAGTAGCGACTTTACGAAAGAGGAATAAAATGTCTCGGCTCATCTAAACTTATTTATAAATGGAACTTTGTCTGTGTGTGTGTGTGTCTGTGTGTGTGTCCGTTACCTATAGACTCCGAAACGGCTGAACCGATTTTCTTGAAAATTTACACAGTTGTACTATAAGCGTCTGCGAGTGCTCTTAGCTAGGTTTTGTGTCGAGGTACCCCCGATAAATATCGAAAATCGATAATCAAATAAAACGGGTTATAGAAGGAGTGGTCCGATTTTAATCAAATTTGATACACTCATAGAAAAAATACAAGAAACGATATTCAGAAGTTTCAAGGTTGCAGTTCTTACAATAGTACAGAAAATCGATAATATATATATATATAAGGCAAGATGTTTGTGTGTGTGCCTGTTTATTTGCCTGTGTGTCTGTATTTTTTCAGCCCTTTTATTTTAGTTTTTGCCTTGCGTTTGGCTCTAAATAGGTATAATTGTAGTTCGTAGTCTCAGCCATGATACCATTTAGTCATAGGACTTCTTTAACCTTCAAAATTCAGTTTACGACGAAAAAAACTTTTTTGATATCGATACCAGAAAATCAAAATTTGACTTACATCCATTCATTTTTCTTTCAGTCTACGGTTTCGCTTTAAATGGAAACAACTATTGCTTTTTGGTCTTTCGTACTAACGTCCAAAGAGTCTGAGATCCAGGAACATAGATTAGTTTTAAAGCTTTCATTACACCCGATCAACGCCGTGCTATACTGCTAGTCACATCTTAAAGGAGCAAATACGAGAATATTAAAAATCATGAGAGTTTTTGCAAAGGGTTAAAGAGACAAGTATGTGAAATATGTGAAATATAAGTAGATGTGAAATGTTTTCTTCACGGCTCAAAGTAATTCTACGTGGTCGGATTGTGAACGGTTGCATGTTCTTTCAAATGGTTGTATCAAGGAAATACATTTTTATAATTGGGCTGCAAGCGTATTAATGTACTTCGATATAAATCTAAATTTGCAAAGACTGATAGCTAAATAGTTAACAAGAAAGTGAGAGAAGTATGAAATAAGTTTTTTTCTCCACTCGTTATAATTTCTATTTCAGCAAGCCTCGAAGCTACGGTGTTAAATGCACTTCTCAGACTATTTATAAAATACATTCAATAGAAATATAAGCTCAGCGGTTCTAAAGAAAATACAGTAAGAATTGGATTCCTGGAGGCTAAAGTTAACTTTTTCTATAGTTCCTCCACTTTGCGCGTTAGACATCTAGAACTCATCACTGAAGATCAAATCGCTAATATATATATATATATATATATATATATATATATATGTGTGTGTGTGTGTGTGTGTGTGTGCGTGCGTGCGTGCGTGTGTGTGTGTGTGAAATTTTCAGCTAGAGAATATCTATAAAAAACAACGTGAATAAAGACAAAAAGAAAACCTTACTTCAATTGACACCTTTCAATATGTGGGAGAATTTATGGAGTCAAATGCAAGTATTTATATACAAGTCCAAATATATTAATCGATTCTTTTCAAAATTTCAAAATTTAGAACACTCATAAATATTCGGCAGGCATGCTATGGAGGATGCTATGTGTCACAATTCAATGTCTAATATGAAAAATGTAATGTACATTATTTACTCACTTTTGTTTAATTAACTTTGAATTGTGATAATTGCCACCACTCACCAAACTTCAGAAAGCCTTTTTGAAAACTTCAGAAAGCACGTGCTACTCCTCTGACAAGGCTTAACATACCTTGCTTAATTTTGGGGATTAGACAATAACACGTGTTTTCACGTTATATATATATATATATATATATATTTAGTAAACCACACAATATCCTCTGTACACAATACCAAAATCAAATTGCACCCACCACGCCTCACCTGTGACAGCCAAAACACTATATATTTTCTCTTCTTTTCAATATGTCCAAATAGTGGATATATTGGAGAATCTGGTAATAGCTTTAGGTGTCGTTTCAATAATCACAAACTTAGCATACGACAGAACAAGCAATATTCCCCAATAGCAGTTCATTTCAGTCAACCAGGTCACACTTTAGAAAATTTCAAATGTTTATTATAGACTCCGATTTTAGTTCTACACACACACACACAGAAAGAAAGAAAAATACTGGATTTTAAAATTAAATACACACTAGCTACCGTTAAATAGGGACTTAGGTGTTTTGAATCTTTACAAATATTTCAATAGCTAAACATTTTTTAGATACAATTAAAAAAAATTGTCTCGAAAACAAAATTTATAAGTATTATTAAAGATAGGTTTACGTTTACAAATATTTTTAAAAATCTGTCGCTTTCTGCGTCACGTGATGTAAACAATCTCTCTCCACGGACGCTCTCGTGAAATACGTTTCTAATTTAAATTTTAAAATCATTTGTTTCTGATGAAGGACCGAGGACGGTCTGAAATATAGAATATAATAACAGAAATAAACAAATACTGTCAAAAAATACATTTTTAAACTTACAACTTTTTAGTATTTTTTCCTATATATATATATATATATAGGTAGGTAGAGTAGCCGACTGACGCCAATTCGGTCGGGTTTCAGTCCTGGGTAAAAGGCAATCGGCTGTCTAACCTACTGATGAGCGGTGATACAGCGAAACAGGTATATCTGCGGATGACTATATATATGAACAGAAAAAAATCTTATTAAACGTAAAAATTACAAAGTTAAGTACGTCGGCAAACTCGCCATATAGACGATGGTGTAATCACTAATAAATAGAATTAAATATTTATTAAGTAGAAATCAAGTTGTGAAGTAAATAAAACTATCACCAGTGACTAAATAAACTTGCCTTAAGTAGTCCACAATTCGTTGGAGTCTGTCTTCAGTGTTTTCTTACAGACGTCATGGCGAGTGCCTAAGGGAGTCTTTATATTATAACAGACAGAAAATGAGTTATAACATACACACAGTGATATATATATATATATATATATATATATGATGAGCTGTGATACAGCGAAACAGATCTGTTTGCTGATGACTATTTAGGCTCTCACACCATGCCTTGTTTGAGCACACTGGAAGAATGGTAGGCATTGAAAAAACATTAGCTACTCTAGCATCGTTAATTCAGTAATGAATCAAACACTCTCAGACATTGGCGAGTGTACATTGTACATAACACTCTAAAAAGTCTGCCATCTACTACTGAGCGCCAATTGCTCAGAGGTTGAATTGCCGACTGGCGTCAATTCAGTCGTGTTTCAATCCTGGCTAAAAGCAATCGGATGTCTAACCGTACTGATGTGCTATATATATATATTGTCATCCGCAGACAGATCTGTTTCGCCGTATCACAGCTCATCAGTCCCGTTAGACTCCGACTGCTTTTTTACTCAGGATTGAAACCCGACCGAAATGGCGTCAGTCGGCGACTCTACCCATGGGTTATGGGCGTTCGCTGGAAGTAGGCACACTTTTTAGTGCATATTATTATACTCTCCCAATAGCTAGAGCGCTCTAATTCATTTCATTGAATGAGCGATGCGTACATGCCAGAGTAGCTACTGTTTATCAAAGTCTACTATTTTTCCAGAGTGCTCAAACAGGGTGTGAGAGCGTGAATATTGTCATCCCCAGACAGATCTGTTTCGCCGTATCACAGCTCATCAGTCCCGTTAGACTCCGATTGCTTTTTTACCCAGGAGTGAAACCCGACCGAAATGGCGTCAGTCGGCGACTCTACCCATGGGTTATGGGCGTTCGCTGGAAGTAGGCACACTTTTTAGGGCATATCATTATACGCGCCCAATAGCTAGAGCGCTCTAATTTATTTCATTGAATGAGCGATGCGTACTATATATTTCTACCAGACTGATTATTCATGAGAGAGTTTGTAACGAAATGTGTCATTCACAAGTGCTAGTGCATCTTAGACCTCTCGACAACGAATTATTCCACAGTCTGATCACAGTTAAATCAAGCCATATATACACAATTTTCGATTTCTCGCACATATTCATCTCTGTTCTGAAATATATCGTAATGTAAACAGACAATGTTAGGGAAAGATCTGGAGATGAACGAAATGGCAATAACAACCGAAATAATTTAATTTATACGTTCGAACATTATTTTTAATTGATAAATTACATATGTCACTTGCTAATCCCATTTTGTTAATCTCCGAAACTTGCTTTAAAATTGTCTGTTTTCATTTTCTTATATTGCGATAAACTTCAGAAGTTTCCTAAAGATTGCGTTGTGTAAGGAACTTTAAGTAAATCTACCCGTAAGGAAAAATGCATATTTGTTATTATTATATAATTTGAAGCTGTTTTTTTTTTACATTGAGGACTGTTTTATTAACACACTGTTCAATATATATATATATATATATATATATATATATATATATATATATATATACTACCGGCCGTAATTATTAGGCCACCCCAGATTTATTTCAATAAATGATGTATTTCATACTATTTTTAGTATTTATTGGCATGTGAATAATTCTAAATGAAAATTGAATGTTTCTTTTTTAATACTGCACAACAATACGTGCATCAAATGAACTGTCCTGTTGTACAGATTTTGTGATTACTTCCCTATCCTAGCCCCTTCTTATTGGCTGGTCGAAGCAAAGGCTTTCTGGCTGCCTTATAATATTTTGCAAAGTAATAATAACAAAAGAACCATTCTATTTTCATTTAGAATTATCCAGTTGGCAATAAATACTAAAAATAGTATGAAAGTATATATATATATATATATATATATATATATATATATATATATATATGTGGGAATACCAGGTGCTGTAAGCATATAGTGATGGATGTGCATTGTGGTGCAGTGGACATCGGCTCGGCAAAAGAAATCGGTGAGCCTAGTTCGAATTCCATTTGAATACCCTGCATTCAATTAAGCACTGGTACCCTTGGGAAAGGTATTAATCCGTTACTTCCCCCCAATTATGGGTTGAATAAAAAGAGTAGGACTTAGAGAAAATGCTCTTAAAAACATATCCCAGTGAATCTTGATACCCGAAAAGAAAAATATATATATAATTAAATTAACTTAGTGAGTCAACAAACCTACCAAGGTTTCACCCAAACGGATCTTCAAGGAACGTTTCTCAAGCCAGCGTTAATGTGATATAATCTGTCGTGGTATTTATAGACCTGCCTATCAACCATGGACATTAGTGAATGAATCTTTTACACTTATAATGAATCAGTAATTATTTTTCGTACCAGAGCTCATATTAAAATGTTTGTTATTGCTGTTTTTCTTCACCTCTCCTTATTAGTTGTTCTTAGACTGTATTCATTTCTATGCTTGGTCGGCCTAGAAGATGTTTCATCTTAGCATATACGCAGATTCTTTCAGTCTTCATGTTTTTTGATGATGTTCTCTGTCTATCATTTCAACTTCATCCCACAAAACACACACATATCATCTCTTCTAGTAATCATGTCCATGCAAATATATTAATATTAAAGCTGAGAATCATCTGCCATGCATTCAAGTTTGAAAGCAGAAAAACGTATATCATTTTTATTGCTTAAAATCTTCAAAGAAAATTAAATTTCGGCATTAAATAACTAATAAGTTAATATATCGTTGAACAAACAAATCAAACAACAATCGAAATCAGTCAAAAAAGTGTGGTAAGAAATAAACTACAAGAAAACCGAATGCATGGTCATCAGTAAAAAGGGCAGCTCAATATGTGTTGTTGAAATATGGTTCTACAGAAGAATATCATGGATCGAGCATGTGAGCTATGATGAGGTTTTGGAAAGGATTAAAACGAAAACTTCTGTGCATCACATTTCAGTTGCTTCAAGTTTTTTCTTCATCTTTGATGATATTGTCCAGCATTCAGTGCCATATTGAAGAACTAACAACACATAACAATCCAGTAATCTCTTCTTCGTTTCTTGCGAAATTGTCCGGTTTCTTAATACTTTACTAAACTTTTGGAATGCTTCCTTCGCCATGCCAATTCGCCATCGGATCTCTGTGTCGCACTTTCCGTCTTCTATTATAACATTTCCCAGATATTTAAATGTTTTTACCTTTTTGTGATTCTAGTATACCCGACTTGTATTTGACATATTGAGCTACCCTTTTTACTGATGGCTATGCCTTCGGTTTTCTTACAGCTTATTTGTAGTCCTTTCTTATCACTCTCTTCAGCTACCTTCTGTAGAAAGTTTTGAAGTTTCTTTTCTGCGTCTGCTATCAGCACTGTATCATCTGCGTACCTTAGGTTGTTTAAATTGTGGCCTCCGATGACAAATCATGGCATAACATCTAGGGTCCTCAAAATATTCTCGCTGTACAAGTATGTGAGTCTAGAGAATACAGGGCTATGTAATTACGTGAAGCGAATTATTTGTTGTTGTATTGTTCTATTTCCTTTCACAATGTTTTCTTTTTCTCATATACCCTACACTCAGCAACTCCTTGCATTTTAGTGGCTTTATTACCTTGATTAATTTGAAATGAGAACACATAAAGTTGCGGTGTTGGAGAGAATGATACTTATAGCTCCTTATTTTATGTGTATTTTTTTTAAATTTTTATACTTGATGCAATGAATCGGTAATGAATATGCATACACCTTGGTTTCCCCTCACAGTAATGTGATTGGCTGGTGTCAGCCATACATACAGACGAAGGCGAGGGCGGATAGAGGTCTTCGACTCAATGTTTACGTTCATAGCTCTACCGCTAGAGGTCTACGTCTATTGACTACGCCTAAGTCTCAGGATGCTGCAAACGACAAGTACCATTCAGTACGTCTACATACTAGATTCTCCTATCCGGTTACATTTGCTTAAACCGCTTAGTTACATCGAATGACATATAAATAGTAACTTTATCATAAATGTTATACACACCGATGTATATGAAGTTATTAATATGAATTTTTATGCCTTCAGCATAGTAATCCACACATTAGTACACTGGTCGCTTTAGGATACATATGAATGCTGTTTTGTGATTGTTTAGGAACCCTAAAGCTGCTACTACCAGTGGAGTCGAGTGTAATAATCGGGTCGGAAATGGGGTTTTTATTTCATTTAATTTCTTCCATATAAGCTCAAATCTGAAATACTGTTTACTTTCATGTGTGCTCTGTTACTAAGCGTGAGATTGGAAATAGAGAGAAGGAGCTAGCGAGAGAGAATATGTGTGTGTGCGTGAGAGAGAGAGAGAGAGAGAGAGATAGGGAGAAAGCACATTCTTTCTATATACTTTTGAGACGAGCTTTGTTGCTAAGCAACACCTCTCAGCTAACCGATTTGGAAAGCATGGCCATGGATGGGGAGAGATAATTCTCCCAGAGTTTGACCATTATTATATCTTGACCAACGGCGATTTTATTAATCTCCGGTCAAATCAAATTAAAAAAAATAATTGTTTTCCTCATTTATTTCCCATGTGGAATTCAGCAAACCTTTTAAATAAGCAATTGTTTTCTGATATAACTAAATGTCATTATTCATAGAAAACCAGTTCTACTTTAAAACTCTAATGTTGATTCTCCTAATTTAATACATTCGTTGGAATACACGTTCTAGGTTAAAAATTGGAGAGGACTTAATTCGATCAGTAGCGTTGATCAGTGGGTACATGTTTTGATTTTGAGCGTGAACCTCTTTTAGACAGCCGCTAACATGTTCTAAATTGGTAGCAATCAACTCATAAATTATCCTATGAATCCGTGTTATTGTGGGGACCTACCTACAAATTGACACGTCCACACCTTTATAATATGGCTACCAACTCTGAGTGAGAGTCACTGCGTAGCAGACTTGCCTCTGCTACTGTTGACACTGTCAGCACTCTGCCTTCGGTAGAGGGCGCTCTCTGCTTCCGAGCAGAGAGCACAAACCCAGTCGTGGTTCCGCCGGAGGGTAGAACCACGACTCGGTAAAAATAGACAGACATATTTTTGGCCCGGCTATATGGCCGGGAACTCCCACTTTAAAATGACCATGTGTCACATCCGGCCTTTTGTGGGGAGGCTAGTGAATATAGTCACTGCGTAGCAGACTTGCTTCTGCTACTGTTGACACTGTCAGCACTCTGCCTTCGGTAGAGGGCGCACTCTGCTTCCGAGCAGAGAGCACAAACCCAGTCGTGGTTCCGCCGGAGGGCAGAACCAAGACTCGGTAAAAATAGACAGACATATTTTTGGCCCGGCTATATGGCCGGGAACTCCCACTTTAAAATGACCATGTGTCACATCCGGCCTTTTGTGGGGAGGCTAGTGAATATAGTCATTGCGTAGCAGACTTGCCTCTGCTACTGTTGACACTGTCAGCACTCTGCCTTCGGTAGAGGGCGCTCTCTGCTTCCGAGCAGAGAGCACAAACCCAGTCGGCGTTCCGCCGGAGGGCAGAACCACGACTCGGTAAAAATAGACAGACATATTTTTGGCCCGGCTATATTGCCGGGAACTCCCACTTTAAAATGACCATGTGTCACATCCGGCCTTTTGTGGGGAGGCTAGTGAATATAGTCACTGCGTAGCAGACACGCCTCTGCTACTGTTGACACTGTCAGCACTCTGCCTTCGGTAGAGGGCGCTCTCTCTTTCCGAGCAGAGAGCACAAACCCAGTCGTGGTTCCGCCGGAGGGTAGAACCACGACTCGGTATAAATAGACTGACATATTTTTGGCCCGGCTATATGGCAGGGAACTCCCACTTTAAAATGACCATGTGTCACATCCGGCCTTTTGTGGGGAGGCTAGTGAATATAGGCACTTCGTAGCAGACTCGCCTCTGCTACTGTTGACACTGTCAGCACTCTGCCTTCGGTAGAGGGCACTCTCTGCTTCCGAGCAGAGAGCAATAACCCAGTCGTGGTTCCGCCGGAGGGTAGAACCACGACTCGGTAAAAATAGACAGACATATTTTTGGCCCGGCTATATGGCCGGGAATACCCACTTTAAAATGACCATGTGTCACATCCGGCCTTTTGTGGGGAGGCTAGTGAATATAGTCACTGCGTAGCAGACTCGCCTCTGCCACTGTTGACACTGTCAGCACTCTGCCTTCGGTAGAGGGCGCTCTCTGCTTCCGAGCAGAGAGCACAAACCCAGTCGTGGTTCCGCCGGAGGGTAGAACCACGACTCGGTAAAAATAGACAGACATATTTTTGGCTCGGCTATATGGCCGGGAACTCCCACTTTAAAATGACCATGTGTCACATCCGGCCTTGTGTCGGGAGGCTAGTGAATATAGTCACTGCGTAGCAGACTTGCCTCTGCTACTGTTGACACTGTCAGCACTCTGCCTTCGGTAGAGGGCGCTCTCTGCTTCCGAGCAGAGAGCACAAACCCAGTCGTGGTTCCGCCGGAGGGCAGAACCACGACTCGGTAAAAATAGACAGACATATTTTTGGCCCGGCTATATGGCCGGGAACACCCACATTAAAATGACCATGTGTCACATCCGGCCTTGCGTGGGAAGGCTAGTGAATATAGTCACTGAATAGTATCCACAGAGTAAGTGAATGAGTGAGTCAGGTCGCCTGCGAGAGAAAGTACTCTCCAGTCTGCGTTTACCTTTGTACTACGTTTTCCGAGAATATACTATTCAACCTTATATTCGAGTCCGTGTTATCTTTCTATGGCTCTTAGCTCATAACACTTGGCTCATGTATATACTGTATACTCCAGAATACATGGAGCCTACTTCAAATTCCAAAACTTACAATTATTCAATAATCAAGCAGAACAATAATATTTATCTATCGAGAGTACCCATGACCCGATATATGCAACATTAGCAATCAGTAAGTCATTCCACACTCAGTCAAAAGAAGAACCATTATTTTGGAAGAAATTGTGCAATTTTAGAGAGTTATTGTCTGTATATAATATATGCGTGGCCATAAAATTTACGTCATGATATATATATATATATATATATATATATATATATATATATATATAGTCATCCGCAGACAGATCTGTTTTGCTGTAGACCTCCCATTGCTTTTTACCCAGGATTGAATCGCGACAGAATTGGCGTCAGTCGGCGATTCTACCTCTGTGCTATGGGTGCTCGGTAGAAGGAGGCAGTATTTTTACCGTGTACATTATCATTATACACGCCCATATATATATATATATATATATATATATATATATATATATATATATATATTTAAAAAGGAAAAGTAGACTAATTTTTCTCCAGTTTCTGAAAGGATTTTTCTGTTGCTGAGGTGTTGTGTTATCCCCCGTGGGGATCTTCATATCGAAATGGCCATTCAACATCTTTGAATTAATCCTTTCTTAATATATATATATATATATATATATATATATATATATATATATATTTTATTTTTATCTTATTCATTTTCTTTCTTTCTTTCTTTCTTTCTTTCTTTCTTTCTTTCATGGATGTTATATTTATTTATTCATTTATTCGTGTTTCATCTTCTCTTTTTTATAAAATTTATTTCTTAAACTAAATGTTTACTTTTCTTCTAAATATTATTTATTTATTTATTCCTCTCTTGTTTTTTTTTTCAATTTTTTTTACATTTTGCACTTATTTATTTTATTTTTTATTTTTTGCATGATTTTTCCATTCCTACTGGAAATTGTTCCAAATTCTTTCCTGCCATCTCGAAAATAACAAGAAAAACTTTAATCTTCTCACTGGTTCACTCCTTTCTGTTCAGCAAACAACTAGAATCACTCCTTCGAGCGATAGCAATGTGATAGTTTGGAACATAACAGGATTCCACTTTGTATCCGCTTCTAATAATTGGAAGTATAAGGCTAAGTCGTTTTTAACTTGTACAATGAGACACCATAAAGCTTCTCACCAGTTTGCATTTTGTGAGTAATAGTGACTCTGTAAGAGTGTGTTGAACAAGCTCAAATTTTCAATATTTCCTGTTTTTAATGTTTCAAGTGCTGTCATCTACTGCTGGTAAAGTAGAATGCCTTTTCTTGTAAATGAATAGAAACGTAGTTCTAGACCAGAAACGTGGTCTCATGGTGTTTTTCTTGCAATAGCTACATGCAACTTCAAGTCATATTCAAAGAATTTCTTTTCTCGCAGGTCTCGCCTGAGGTACTTTTTTATGGTTTCTTTTTTCTCACCATCTGCGATCTTCAATAATTTGAATGCAACATCCATCGCCATCTTATATCTCCCCAAACACCGTTCTTGAAGGATCTTCTCCTTATCAACGTTTTCTTGCTCGGAGTAAAATGATAAAATATTTCTCCTATTTTCTTTATTCTCTTTTCACATTCTTTATCATTTATTTTCATTGAAATTTTTTTCTATTCATTTAATATTTATACAATTTTCTCTCTTTCTTTCACTGATGAATCGGCATCCATTACGACCCTTTTAGAATTTTTAGTTTTTTGTGAAACACCTTTTCATTTACTTTTTATTTTTTATTTAAATCATCAATTACTAATCACAGTTTAATGTTCACGTAATTGTTTTTTGATAATGTCTCATTTTTTTCCATTTTCTTCTCCCGCATATGATGTTTAAATAGTGGGATTTTCTTTTGAACATGACATTGTTATCCTTAAAAATATTCAAATACACTGCCCCACTCAAACCAATAAAAAGAGAATTAAAAACATTTATTCTTATTATCCCAAATATGTTTCGGTTTTAAATAACTTTTGGAAGTCAGTCAAACTTTAATTAGCAATGGTTGTGTATGGGTGTGACGTCGGAGTCCTCATCTGATCCTTCAAGCTTAACACGCTTTTGTAATAAAAGACTCTTCTTGCTGCCTCTCAGGTTGATATTTCTATATTGATCTAAAATGTTTGCGTTTTCTGACACGTACATATCAGGCTTAACTGGGCCGATGTGCTCTTGGGGCACAGATCAGAAAAGTATAAGGCTTCTCAGAAGGATTCTAGGTAAATAGTTCAGTCTAGCATGATCTGAGAATGAGATACAATTTGCACGAGGCACTTAATTTTAGAAAATTGTTAATTTGGGAAACATAGATAATTTTATAATTAGTAAAAACAATTAAATAATACAGTGATATTTTTTCTGCAAGAAATGCTGATTATCATATACATTTTCACTTTCTTTTAGAATCTATCCGATAGAAGAGAAACTCTCTTTTAATTCCTTATGACTAAAACCCATATTTGACTTTGATGGGTTAATGCTTCTAGGACAATGTCTTTTTTTATCGTTTTGTTTTTACATTCGTTTATTCACAGTGATAAAACTATTAACAATTATTTATTTGTAACTCGTATTTTTCATTATATTTTAACTTGTATTCATCGCCACCAGGCAAACAGACATTATATACCGGTTATTTAGCAGTGTTCACATTTCACACTCTTTCAGATAAGAAGTTAGGAAGGAGACTCCTAACAAAAGTGATAACCGCTACTAGAAGATGGAGCTCAAATTACAATGGCGTTAGCAAGTCTCATACTCAGGACATTTAATCTGAGAAAATTGTTAATTGAAAAATCGCAGTTATTTTTGTTATCTGTGATGAAAATTAAAGTAACCCCTCTCTGAAAATATAGTGACATTTCTTTTCTGCAGCAAATGCTGATTGACAAATCGGGTGACCTTGAACGATCAGAAAGAATACTTTGAATCGAAAAGTCACATATTGAAGTTCATAAATGACTTAATTTTTTTTGCAAGAGAGGTTAAAAGGCACAATGAATTAGAGCGAATTCACTTGACAGGAGTGAAAGATTGACACGCGCTTCAACGAAAACTAAAGGCATGTGAGAAAAAAGTGACCTTTTATCGCAGAGACATTCCTTGTAAAACAATTGAATTGGCTTTATATTAAGTGCTAACTTGACACAAGTTGTTATAATGATTTTAATAGTTATCTGTTTTCCTCACTGTACATTTTTTACAAACATTTATAAGATATTTAAATATACATTTTTAACTATATATTTTATAAAAGTTACCAAAGTGAATTAAAGATTGACACTGCACAATGTTTGAGAATTTTGTTTGATCAGTGATTTATGTATGATCACGTTAAGGTGTGAATATGACAATCATCACGCACACATTCTATCTCCCAAAATCCGCCATTATTTGTTCTTATCCGATAAGAATTGAAAACTTTATATATTTTTTGCTACTCTAACTCATCTTCTTTATGGTTCGCAGGTTGTAGATTCAGGAATATTCTTCTGTATATCCTACGTTCTAAATGTTCTTCAGTTACGGTTATGTTGCCTTTATCTCAGGTTTAAATAGTTAGTTTGCCCATTCTCATCTTTTCATCAGCGATCGATTTCTACTCATGAATTGCTGATCGCCGGATGTTTTTCTTGTGACCGCTCTTCGCAAGTTCAAGGGGCAATCATGTGTGAAAACTCACCCCCGATCCAAATTTTATGAAATACTCAAACCTGCCTCTCTCACGCCAACAATCATACCATATCCAACGTCACTGAAAACTTTTGTTTCCCATACTCAGTATGAAAAGTATCGAATTCGATTCAGCAGATTGCTTTGCGCATGATCAAATGCTTATTTCCATTTAAATTTCTGACACATCATTTTTAATAGGATTTTGAATAGAATATATATATATATATATATAGTGTGTAAAAGTGTTAGACAATAAACGTTTTATCTTTTATGAGGCATATTGACAGAAAGTAAACAATTTAATGAAATTAATTTTATTTGATTTACTCAAAAGATGCTTTAACTAGAAAAATACTTGTTACAAAATAAATTTAATATTTAGTATAATAGCCTTTTGCTTTGATCACAGCCTTTATTCTGTCAGGCATTGACATTACAAGCTTCTTCAATGTATCTAATGTTATCTCCTGCAAAGCAGCTTGTATCTGTTTCTAAAGTGTGTCTTGCAAACATTAGATTCATCCATTCGAGAGGGGTATAAGAAAAAGGTCAGTCATATCCAAGGATAATAGAATAATGAGTAGTTTCAAAATAACTTGTTTAATAGAAAATAGGAAAAATGTAATATAAATTCTTTTCAATATATTTCTTTTACACCTAGTTTTAAATAATCAAAATTACTTGGTTTTTCATCCTGTATCTGAATTTATATATATATATATATATATATATACCCTTTGTCGGCAGTCGAGAGCGAGGGAAAATTTACTCGCCCCAAAATCATTTTACTCGACTCGCCGTACGTAAACTTGCGTGAATCGCTGACGGAAAACCAAATATGACATATTAATGAAAATTTCGACGTGTTAAAAAAGATTTAAATTCTTTTTAAAAACAACAAAATTATATCTTACCTCTTAATATTAGTATAAAAATATTGAGGACAAAATTTAACATCAAGATATGCTGTTTTTTTGTTTTTTGGCAATTGAGTGGAGGTACCTAAATTCGTAGTTTCTTTCTTCTGTTTGACTACAACCTCTATCTCATATATGATAAAAAATCTAACAAATCTGATTTTATCAAAGGTTTTCAATAAAAAACAGTATATGTATAATTTGTTTTTCGGTGCATGGTTGAAAGAAATATGCGTAATTTTTTTTTTCTTTCAAATGTTCATTTTTTATTTTGGTAAGCAGGGAGGAAATATA
This sequence comes from Ascarosepion bandense, assembly GCA_037127315.1. NCBI lineage: Eukaryota > Metazoa > Mollusca > Cephalopoda > Sepiida > Sepiidae > Ascarosepion > Ascarosepion bandense. Next base: position 82,227 of record JBBBDQ010030059.1, read on the forward strand.
GGATAATATTTTTTCAAATGAGTTTCTAAAAATATGTGAGCATCTTTAATCTGGGCGACAGAGACATTTCGGCTCCACTCTGGAAGCGTTAATTAAACGAATGTTTACATTGACCGGAATGATAAAAGCCATAAGTTCAATAATGTCATGGGAGGTCATTCTAAGTAACTTGCAAACATTCAATGGCATAATTTTTGGTTGTAAAAGGAATCAGATTTCCTTTTTCTATATTTGAAGGGAGACGTTTCATTGTGAGATTTTTAATCAACCGCGGGCGAGGAAAGCAATAAACTTTAATCGCCGAATTCAATTTTAATCGATTGAGTCGATTGGGTGAGTGAAATCTCAAAGGCTATATATATTTGTGAAAAATAACCCTTTATATATATATATATAAACGGTAAATTTCCACATGGTTTGTTACACAGTATAAACTACTAGGTAGTATAAAACACGAAAAAGAATTACCAAATAAAAGACTTTCAAAAATGCCTAAACCACTAGCCGAAAGCCCTTGAAACAATAAAACTATGAAGAATTTTTATATTCTTTAACACTTGAATAATAGAAAAATATTAGAATGATAGGAAAAGTCAAAAAGTCAAAAAATTATGCTGAAATTATCCTTGCCGCCCATATTTAATTAAAGAAACTTAAAAGAAAGGTTGCAACCCAAATGCCGATCAATACTCACACGGACACTCACACACACACACACACACACACACACACACACACACACACACACACATATGTATAATGTGTATTTTAGTAGCAGTCCTTCTTTTATATATGTTTTATTAAAAACGACAGAGGTGGAGTAAATTTTCAAAAATGACATGCACGACAAAATGATGCATAAAATTCAAGGACGAAACGCTCATTTTAGGGAAAGAAAAATACTTTAACGATGAGAGCAATATATCGACGACCTCTTCCACGACAAGAGAAAGCAACCGGCAATACGTAGTAATACGGGCAGGCCAGGAATATTAAAATCCAAAGTGCAAGTTGCACTAATCGAGTAGAAACAAATCAGCAGGGCCAGATGGTATTGTACTAGAGATGCTGACAGCCTTAGACGAATTCGGCGTAAAAAGAATTACAAAAATTACAAATTAAATATACAACAGCTTCGATATACCGGGAGGCCTAATCAAATCAACTTTTACAGCACTACCTAATAAGCCAGTAAAAAAGAATTTGAACAATCAGTTTAAAGTGTGACACAAAACTTATCAACTAAATTCAGATTAACAGAGCGCAGAGCTGAATCGGATCAGAGATAACACAAGAACAGTACAGGTTCCTCAAAGACACTGGAACAAGGGAGGCGATAATGATATCAAAGAGAGCAATAGAAATACCTAAGACGTGTAAATGCGTTGTACACACTACCCAAAGATGTTCGATGAAGTACGTCCCAAAGACTTCCTAGAGATATTCGGGAACCTCGACATATTCGGGAAAGTCGATAGAGTAATCAAGATATAATACTGGCAGTAAATTTCCTGCATATAGACAGGAAAGGAATTCGGCAGATAAACAAAAATAGAAAGGGTATAAGACGAGGATAAGAAGAATGGGCTAAACACAAACTGCAAGAAAAATGAATGTCTTGCCATCAGCAAAAAAGACGACCCCAAAATGCCACCTACCAATCGACAATACTAAAATCAAACAGTTTCAGAATTTTAAATAGCTTGGAAGTCTGTTGGCAGAGGATTGAAAGTGCGATACTGAAATATGAATCTGCACTGGCAATGTAACATTTGAAAAACATAGCTGAATAGTGAGTGGCAGGAAGATTTTGTTTGAAACAAAGAAAAGAGCACTGGACTGATATGTGATATCTGTCCTATATGGTAGCGAATGCTGGACAATCTCATCAATGACCTTCCTTTGGATATTGTCAAGAACGTCAAGATGTATAGCAGGATCCCTTGACCAGAGAAGGCAACAATATTCAATTCACGGATGAATGGTAGATTTATAAATGTGCAAAATGAATTCTGACAAGAGAAACATCCTGGACTGACACACTGATCCAACATTTCTAGCAGTAAATGATGCTATATCTTCGATGTAGTCATTCCATTAGGCATCATTCTGATGGTGAACAAGAACGTTTCTCTCTGGTAGGTAAAAGAGCAGTTTCGTTTTGGGGGCATCAAGATTTACGAGCCATTTTCTACCCTATTCAATCAGAGATTCTAGATCATTATGAAGGGCAGCAGCCAGGTTTATGTAAGTAAATAGTGGTGTCATCTGCATAGATGCCTACTTGGGAACTGATTACATCAGAAAGATCATTGATGAAGATCAGAAAAAGTGTAGGGCTTAAGTTAGAGCCTTGAGAAACGCCTGAATTCATATGAAAGACTCTTGAAAATTTCCCGTTCATAACAACCGTCATTTTAAGATTTGATAATAAAAAGTGTGTTAATCAATAAATCGTCCAGAAATACCATAGTTTTGGAGCTTCCAGAGAAGGCCAGCATGCTAAACTCTAACAAATACTATCGAGATATCAAGAGCAACACATCGAGCTTCGCCGTTCTTATCAAGAGCCTAGTATATGTATCCAGTTATAGCCGTTAGCATATCAGCGGTAGATCTGGCAAAGCGAAAGCCATACTGTTTATCAGAGAGAAGGTTGTGAGATATGAATTGCCAAACTAATAAAGCATTGATCGTAGCCCCAAATACCTTGTGAAAAAGAGGTTAATAGGGCGATAATCAGAGAAGCCAGAGGACTCCGCAGATTTCTTAAAAACAGTAACTACAGAGAGATAATTCCAACAGGCAGGAAAGCAGGAAGAAGCCAGTCCATAAATATAGTGTTTGAAAAGGACGGGAGTCAGCTCAGGGGCACAGATTTTAGAACTATAACAGGAATTCCATCACCTCCACCTGTCTTATGAGAGTCAAAATTAGAAATTATATTCGAGAGGAGAGGTGGTGTTTATATATATATATATATATATATATATATATATATATATATAAACATGAAATGAAATTATTTGGTTGAACATTATTTTTGGTCGATACTCGTATTTAAGTAGATATTCTCTTTATAATCAAACATTATTATATATTTATTTCTACCGGCCTGATTATTTACGAAAAATCTTTGTTACAAAAATGTGTGTCATTCGGCAGAATTCGAAACTGCCACCATTATCTTCTACATAGGGGAAGCCTCCATGTGATCTGGCGCGTCTCATTATCTTCGTTTATTTCCGTAATATATATATATATATATATATATATATATATATATTACTAAAAGGAGGGGTCAAGGTTTTCTGTTGTCCATCACTCACTTGCAGAGCTGGCAGTAATATTTCGAACCAAACTTGAGAAATGCTATAAATTGCTTCTGTCAGCAAGTAACAGCTTAGCATCATTTAGGACACGCCTACATTAATTACAAGCAGTGATAAAAAATGCATTTATGGTGACCAAACGTGTAATACTGATTGGGGTAAAAAAATGATTCCTCTGGGCAATGAGATCTGAGCCAGAAGAAAGGACCAAGGAGACGAAGTTTTGTCGGAATTTCCTAGCGAGGATATCATTCCGATAGAAGGTTTCTTAATGAAGTGGGAGTAAAAAGAGACATTTACAGACACCACAGCATGATCAAAATTGCCAAAAGGGCAGAGTTGCATAACATGACATGAGTCAAGGATAAAAGTAAGGAAGGGATCTAGCAGATAAGTATGCTCATTTTGGTTACTGGGAAAACGCATATAGAAATCGACTATTTGCATGAGATAGTGATTGAAAAGTTTAGCGTTTGAACTCCAGCAAGATCAGTGAGAGATTTTCCAACCACTTAGCATGATGGCCATTGCAATCACCGAACACAAATACATGTGCAGCAGTTAGCAGAAAAAGGAGAGTGGTAAATTAAAGAGAGGTAGCTTACTGAGTTTAGTAGAGCGAGAGACAGAGACACAAATATAGGAATGGACAGAGAAAGATGTTCACTGACAAAAACACCCAGGCCATGCTTGTGAACATTAAAATCCTTTTAAAGTAAGTAAAAAAAATCCATGATTCGAGCAGTTGTAGAATTATAAATTGAGCTGAATTAAAGTCGTTGGGCAATTCATGCACAAAAAAAAAACTGACGATTCAAAAAGACGTTTAAATAGCTGATGCAAAACTGTGGTTGAGAAAAGTCTTTTTCGTTCACTAATCATTTTTGCTGCAGATAATTCATTTGAAGTTGCCCACGATTCTTATTTCGGCATGCGCTGTAGGTGTAGCTACGTAGCCATGTCTTCTCTTGTGTTTGAACGGCTTGGTAATGATCGCATCGCTACGCTTTCAAAGTTGAACCCTTGAAATGTGTGTGTTTTTCTAATAAATTCTCTCAAAGGTGTGTTGGCTCAAGTAAAATAGGGTTTTATTTTTCTCAGAATGGTCAAATATTTCACATGATGAGGTTAATTTCTAAACGGTTGGAATCTTTATGGTATGTTTAGAATATTGTCTTTTACTGGGTAGAAAAGAAATTCCGGGCATGTTTAATATGGTATAGATGTGGGTATGCAGTTGTCTTGAAAATATTTTTTTTCGTTACTGACTTTATCACGTTTCATTTAGCAATATAGAAATTGTTAAAGGTTAAAAATTACAGATTTACATTTAAAATATGTTACAAATTCAGCGAAATATAGAATAATTTAGCAAGATTATACGAATTCAACATGATGTTTGGGGTGAGCATGAATCCCGAATGAAGTCTGACGCGAGAAGCCCCATTGAGAGTTCAGCCGTTCATGATGACTCTAGAAAACTGTTGTATCGTCGAGGTGGATACGAAACACAGGGAAAGTGTGCTGCGGATTATTCAGCACAAGATCCGGTGATAAACGGGTATACACAGAAGAATACAATAGTTACAACATCAGACAGGACAAAACTTACAACACAGAGAGGAGGAGTTTACATTGCAATAGTCGCCAAAGTAATCAGTCCGAATATTACTCGAAGTAAACTCAAATATTGCGCCTCGAATGCTACTATTCTTTAATTGAATAGACCATTTCAGATCACTGGCCATTCCATCACCAGTTAGATCTTACTCAGAATACTCAGAAATACTAGTCGCGTACAGGTAGTTATCGAATAAACAAATTAGCAGTGAAAATAATTAAAGGATGAGCGGATCGTTTCTTTCAGTGATACGGGAATATCTCGTCCCTTTTCACATCTTCTGTAGCGAACTTTTCAAATGTTCTACGTCATCAATCTCTGTCAATTCATACTACAGGTGGCTAGATTTTCTCGTTTTCCCCTAATTTTGATACATATAAATTTTTATTAATGGAAACAAGATTTCCGAACCGAAGCGAGAGTCTATAAAGTATAAATCAACAGATATTATATTGGAAAAACGAGTTCAGCATGGTTAGAAATTTAGTGATGTTTAAAGCAAATAACAAATTTATATGAAAGTTTATTTCTGTTATATTTAGGACACACTATATATTTTTTGTCTTCGTTTCTTGAACATTTCGGCCGTTTTTCGATCCGAGTAATAAATCAGAAATCACTAGTAGAAGATACGTTCAACCGGTTCACACTTTTACCCTGTCATTTGTTTTCTGTTAAGAATTGGGCTTCTGGTTCCTTCTAAAACCTCATTCGTTTTCACTCCTAGTGGCACCTTATCATGTTTATCGGGGTGATCTGATTAAAAAACTAATACATTTGTAATTTTGATTTAGCGCTATATGAAACCAGTTTAATTGTTGTCTGCAAGTATCTGTAAGGATTCCTGATATCATGACACTATCCATTAAATATTTTCGTTTTCATTTCTTTCCCCGGAAGTAAGTGGTTTGTATAGGAACGTCGATTAGCGTGTTCCTTATGAGATTACTATCACTAAACCTTTGAAATGATTTCTGTTTACAGCAGACAAAAGCTACCAATAAGAAAAACTCATCGCTTTTCTTTCTTTATGATTTGGAGATTGTTTCCTAATTGATTTTAATCTCGAACTTAAAGTTTCATCTGCTTCTTCCATCCTCCTATGCAGACTTACTGTTAAACTTTCTTCCCCCTGCTGCCGATTTTTGCTTTCGTTTTGTTTACTTTACCAATGACGTGATTATCCGTGCTCTTGTCTTAGTCTCACTTTTTCTGCTAAATTTGTATTTATATCTACAATTTTTAACCTGAGAAAATTGCACGGTTTTCATATTTTTATATTCGGATGAAACTTAATTATGCAGTCAATGATTGAATAAGTGTATGTCAAATTCTATGACCATAAAATGTCCGTAGAAATTTCACTATTGCATCATTAAATATTTGATCAGTACGACTTTAACTAAATATTGCAACAACAATCATAAAGTTCTCTCACTTCGTTCATATCATTTTTCCTTGCTTGCACTCGTTCTTTATTATGTTAACCGATTACTTGTCTCTCTTCTGCTTGTAAAATCTCTCTCAAATTCTTCTCTCTCGTTTTGTTGCTGCTTCTTGTTGTCGCCTTATTCTTTCTTCATTATAATGATTTTCTCCAGAAATATAAAACACTTGCAAAAGTGTCACGTGAAGATACCTAGGTAAGTATTACTCTACTATAATATAAAGACTATGACTTGCTATGTTGTTCACAGCGAGAATTGAAGGACCCGCTGGTTAGAATAAATAAAAATATACTTAAGAAAAGTATTTTTCTTAGTTGAAAGAGAATCAAGGTGAAAAGAGCAAAGAAAGTCGTAAAATTATTATTTAAACAACAAAAAAACTGTAAAGTCAATAATATTCTCTCTCTCTCTCTTTATATTTTTTGAAATAATATATATATATATACTTACAGCAAGTCACTTTTCGTTTTATACTTCCTGTTTGACGCTTTCTTTCATTTATCATGCATGTTTGTGTGTACGTAGTCTGGCGTTCCTATGTTTAATGTTTTGTGTCTGCCTTTGCGTTCATATCTCTCTCTAGACCGTGACACACATAAGTAGTACGGAACTTAATATATAAATGTTCGGAGCTATCGTAGCCTAATAGAACTTGTGATCACTTCGCATGCAAAATTCTACATAAATTTTGCATAATCTTACAATGATCTGAGCGAAAATGTTTCCTTTAAATGTGATCAGAAATGCTTGATTTCCATCCTAATTAGGATTATAGATGACTCCCCAGACCCTATTCTCTTTAAAAGTCAATACGCATTAAATTAAATTAAACTAAGTTTATACAAGTGGCAACGACGAAGAGAGAGACAAATAGATAATAAGAAGAAACGTTTTCATAAAGTTTTGGTTTGATTAAGGGAATTGTACAGAGCAGTAAACTGATCCAAAAGAGAAAAGAAGAGAAACATATTTTGTTATAATTTTCTACATTAGATTTTGGGATTTTTAGGATATTAAGTATTTCTGTTATCTATCAAAAGGCAGATATTTGAACTGATATTTCTCGTTTTTATTCTAAAATTTGTTTGATTCTTCAAAAAAATAGATAGGATAGTATCTTTTTAATAGAGTGGCCCTGTTTTCATGTACAATCTTTTCCGCGTGTTACTTTCGTTAATAACACTGACTTTGCATAACGACTTTTATTTTGGAATGTCTGCCTGTTAACTTTCATATACATTTTAAATCAGAACTGATTTTCTCATTCACTTGATGCCATTCAGTGCTAGGGAGCACAATCAATCGTGCAATTTTTCTCAAGCTTTCAAGCAAAATACATACATCTATGACATTTCCAGAAAAAAGTCTGGAATTTAAACTTGGATCACCGATTATCCATTATATATATATATATATATATATATATATATATATATATATATTATAATCGTGTCTCCCCAAGCGAGGCATTTTACTGCCACTGTTGTGCAGGGGGTTACATAGGATGAATGTTATGAGATAAAGTGACAGGTTATAGGGGTTGCCAAGAAGTGGGTAAGAGAAGGATGAGAACACTGATGAGAGAGGGATGGACGGAGAAATGATCATGAGAGAGAGGATGCAAGTTAGTGAAATAGGAGATGGCTTTACATTTAAATTCTTGAAAATTGTAGCTGACGGGAAAGCAACTAAATGGAAGGAAATTCCACAGGCGCGAAGTACGAGATAAGAAGCTGATGGAGTAGAATTTGCGTTTAAAATTTGTTGGTCTCACAGTAAAAGGGTGAGACCCAGTTGCCATCTTGTGGCTCAAGTAAATTCATATATAGGGGGTACCAGGGATCTAAGTTCATCGGAGCAGAAGATGTGAAAGTATTTGTAGAAAAGACACAGGGAAGCCACATTGCGAAGGTTAGAAAGTGACTGTATCTGAGCTGCGAATGTCGAGATCGATCACATTACAGATTCTCCGGTAGATTTTGTCAAGGCTACCTAACTGGATAGCAGGAACACCCGACCAGATATGGCAGCAGGCAGCAGTATTCTATTTCACGGGCGGATGGTAGATTTATATGTGCAGGATTGTATATATATATATGTGTGTGTGTGTGTGTGTGTGTGTGTGTGTGTATGAGAGAGAGAGAGAGAGAGAGAGAGAGAGTTGAATATATGAATCGGAATCCGACGAGATAGACAAAATAAAATACATGCTATGAATGTGTCTTTTATCTAACATGTTTCACTTTTATTGAAGCTTCTTCAAAGATCAGGTTAAAGATGAGAAATTATTTTTTTCCTTTCCGGGAATGTTGTCCTAGTGGGGTCCTTATTGATCAGATATGTGTCACGTGCAATAGAACAATACACAATTATTTTTAAATCTATGTGAAAACATATGTAAGTTTATGTGTGTGTAGGAACGATGCTCTGTTTAGATGCATGTGTGCATGCTAGTACGCGTGTCAAGCGCATTAAAAGAATGAACGATTTTTAAATATGTGTGAGACATCTTGGATGGTAAAATGTACGAATGTGTGTGTTTGTCGGTCAATAAACGTTAGTGTATATGATAAAATGTTTGTAAAGGTTTTCGTTAAAATTGTAGCGAAGAATATATAGAATCCATATAAATGTCATGTTTTTTCATTTCGGTTAGTCGAAAAAATATATAATATAAAATATGTTTTCCCTCGGTTACTTATTTGATGCTGTTGAAATATTAATACTTCCGTTACGTCATTCTGAACAGGAAGCAGACGACAGAATTTACAAACAGTACTTGCATTGTTTCTTCCATTCTTTTGGGACTTTCTTCAGTAAGCCTTTTTTTACGGATTATTGATCTCTATTGTGTTCCCATTTTCTTTTATTTATAATAAACATCATCTTTCCAATTCGTGACTTTGTCCCACATTACTTTTCCATACATATATTCTGAAAAACAATTTTCGCCAATTTGAAAACTTAAGTGTCCTTTGAATTATACGTTCTCATTCTTTTTTGACGAGTAAACTTGTCGAACAGGGATTTAATTTCTTTTGCAAACATCAATTCAGCTCGCGACATGCGAGGTGAGATATTAGGTTTGGCGTCATCCTGTACATTCGGAAGAACTTTCTTGTGCTGTTTTGCTAATATTCTCATTACTTGCTTTTTTCAAAACTATCTTAAAATACCTAAAACCCGTTTTGTTTGTCCGTTTGTTCTTTTGTGATACGGTGGGGTAGTAATATGTTTAATTGAGAATATTTTACAAAAATCTTCAAATTCTTGATCTGTGAATTGTGTGCCGTTATCCGAAACAATATTATTTGGAATGCCATATTTTGCAAAGAGTTCGTGTAAAAATATCACTGTGACCGAAGACTTTTTTGCCTATTTTTTCTCCCTCTCTTCCAAATTTCAGGCCACTTAGTAAAGCTATCCTCTACCAAAAGATAATGTGATCCAATTAATGAACCTATAAAATCTATGTACAATCTCGACTATGACATAACTCTCTGCTCAAGATTGTATTTTTGTGATAGTAATTTTGCTGCCAGATGACATCACTGTCTTGATCTATTTTGGTCTAGTTTACATAGCTTTCTCATGAGAGATTTTATCTTTGAAATTCCTGGTTGTCCACAATTAAATGTATTTAAAATCTGCTTTTGACTTCCTACACTTTGTCCGAATCTCAGTACTTACTAAGCTAGTAAGCTTTCAAGACTGAATGATGTTTCTTACTTTCTTTTACTTGTTTTCTTTTATTTCTGAAATCTTTCTCTGTTTTTCTTTTACTTCTTTCAGAGTAACTTTCACGACATATGCTCCGATGAACTTAGCTCAATGGTGCCAAAATATATATAAATTTACTCGAGCCACATAATTAGCAACTAGGTCCCACCCTTTTACTGTGAAACCAAAATATTGTAAACACAATTTCAACTATATCAGTTTCCTTTCTTGCACTTCCCGCCTGTGGAATTCCCTTCCATTTACTTGCTTCCCTGACAGCTACAATCTCCAAGAATTTAAATATAAAGTCAATAGTCATCTCCTATCTCACTAACCTGCATCCTCTCCCTCATGCTCCTTTCTCCATCCACTCCACTTTCATCAGTATTCTTATCCTTCTCTTATCCACTTCCTGATACTCCCCTATAACCTGTCACTCCTTCTCATAACGTTCCTCCTATGTAACCCCCTGAAAAGCAGTGGCAGTAAAATGCCTTGCATGGGGCGATATGCTTATAAAACAAAAAACTAAATAAAAAAAAACATGTAATTCGCGTACTTCATTGCATGTATATTTGAATTATTATTTTATTTTTTAATGCTGCAATGACGGTCCCCTCAAACGATTCAGTAATTTCTTTTCTATCAGTCTTGATAATCTACCTGCATGTTCTAATTTTCTGTACGGTTGGTATTTCATCCTAAAATCGTAATTTAAAAAGATGGCACCAAAGTGTTGTCATCCATTCACTGTGAGATTCTTTACTTTTTTTTTAACCATAGATTTTTAAAAAAAGTTCTGTGGTCTGTCTGCAACAAAAAACTTCAACATAAAACTTCGTCGGGGTATAAATTTGTGAACTTTTTTTTTCACTGCAAATATTATTGCTAACGCCTCTTTTGCTATTTAGCTGTAGTTCTTTTGTTTTTATCTACCTTTATTTTTTACTTTTGCTAGTAGTAGCGAACGCGAAGCATGTAGAGCAATTCCCATGACATTCTCATCGTATTTATGTCATATTCTTTATTACTTTAAACGCCTTATCTGTTCAGTTCCACTTTACGCCTTTCCCAAATAAATTCTTTAGTGAAGCTCTCAAATTCAGCATATTAGTTGCATAAATTTGATAATATTTTGCTAGTCCCCGGAATGCTTGTAAACTAGTATTCAGCTTGTTGGTGGAGGCATATTCTTAATTGCATTTGACCTCGACAGATCAACTTATGTAGTTCTCTGCTTCCCAGAAGAAAAAAATTATTTCAGAACCTAACAAACGAATAGTTAGCCACCATATCCATAAGTTGTAGATACATTTGCCTTTGCCTGCTCCTTTCCACAGCAGTATATTTCTTATCAAAAAAATACGCCTCAAGTGGTTAAAATGTATCACGCTTTCTAGTTTTACTTTTAACGTAAAACCGTTTAAAATTCACAATACACACACGAATTGTATGAAAATGCGCAATGTAACTATTCACAATATGTATATGAATTAAGAATTTCAGTGGGATGTAAACTACAATGGTGCGTTAAAGTGCCATGGATGGTAAGGCTTATGAACTATTTAACAATATCTTCCTTTCATCTTTTAATTCAAATGTCGTATATCATTATAGTCTAAGTAATAAACCAATATAGTAATCCATCTCAATCTTACTCTCGTCTCATTCATGTTGATTAACTGCTTCAATTTTGGATTAACTAATCCACATTTGTTTTACTTAATCTCTTCAAAGAAATTAATTTTATTCCTCTTTTGTCAGTGTTTTCGATTTTATCTCGACATTCTATACGTAATGCACACACTTTTGATAAAATGCGTAAGAATGAAACAGGAAAATTTTGTTTGAAACAAAGAAAAGAATAAACAGTTACTTAATATCAATCTACCAAGATAACAATGAATGCTGAATAAGTATAAACTTGAAGCAACAGAAATATCTTTCAACAGAGAGATACTGAGGATAACATAGACCGAACATTTGAGCAATAACAAAAACAGAAAATGAAAATAAAATGTATACTTTCATGCGCACATAATGATGAAAGAAGGCTTGTAAAATTCGACACTAACAGGGCATACTGAACAAACCGTGTAAAATATTGTATAACGTACGAAACAAGTTTCTGTGCATGAATGACAGAACAGGATAGACTGGAAATAACAAAAATACAAAATTTACTAAGTGCTACAAAAGACATGAAACTGTGGAGAGTCATGATTTCCAAAATTCTGAAAGGACACGGCACTTGAAGAAGATCCTCATCGAAATATTTTCTACTTAAATGATGGTTTATCTTTTTAGGTGACATTTTTTTTTATAATTTAATCCCAAAGAAGACGGTAATGCTACTACAACACAATGAACGACGAAGAGAGATAGAGAATATCAAGAATTTAGGAGAAGGAACTGGAAACTTCTATTCAGGTTTAAAAGAATTGTGAGGAGTTTGAACCGGATGTTAGGTGAACATATATACTGATATTGCTAAAAAACAATATCAATATCTAAAATTCAAAAATACATGTCGTTGTGTAAAATAGAAAATAAATATTTATTTACAAAATGTGGTATAGCATCCCAGTTATTAAGTAAAATTTTACACCACCAAATATTTCTAGTGAGCTGATATATGACCTGCTGAAGTTTGGGTGGCTGTTTGTCTAACCTTCACCCAATATAAGGCTCAAAAGACACCCAATGAAGAATGTTAATAAATAAAGTCTTTCATATAAACATAAGAGGTGGTACGATGATGTGACGATTAACAAAATAATTTTTACATTATATTTTTCGTATAAACTTAAAGGATACATGAGTAATTTTAACAATAAATAGTAATTTTATTATAAAAAAGCATTTATAATATCCATTGCAATGGATTTAAAAAGTACGCTAACTAATGTAGACCCTACATATGTACATTGCAACAGGCTTATTTCGCACCACCTCGTAATATGCTTTTCTTCTTCTTCTTCTTCTTCTTCTTCTTGTGCCATGTTTTTTCATGGCCTTCCACTTGCCCCTATCCTTTGTTGCTCTTGATATCTCTCCCAAATCTCGCTCCGTCATCCACTTGCTCAAACCCATGAAGTATGTCTTGAGCGGCTTTTTTCTTTCTCATTTTCCTCTATCCGCCCTATGACTATTAACTTCTCCAAGCTGTCTTTCCTTCCTAATCACGTATCCCAGAAAACTCTCTAAATCCTTGTCGTTGCTCACATGGTCGGTCAATATCATCATCAGCATCCTTCTGTACAATCACATTTCTGTTGCTTCGAATCTCTCCTTCATCTTTGATGAGAATTTCTAGCATTCGCTGCCATATGGGAGGGCAATTTTCACAGTATTTTTCCTTTGTTTTCAATGAAATCTTCCTGTCTCTCAATACTCAACTCGACCTTTGAACGCATCTTTGGTCCAGTACGTATATAGAGCATCAATGTTAAAGATTTTAGTTTTTTCTCAATATTTGCGGGAACGCGTGAATGTGACATGTAGAGGCACTCGTTCTTATGGTTACAAGAACATCACAGATTAGATCAATTGGCTTGGTTTTACAGAGGATATTTCTTTAGTGATGGACTCCCAACCATTAATACGTTTGCTCCATTTCACCAAGCAATATAAAAATAGATCGCATTGAAAAGTTAGGATGTGACGTCGAGAATAAGGCGCGTCTTCACTTATGTGGCGCTAAGGAAGCTGTCATATTAATTCTTTAGATACGACTGAAAGCGAAATAAGTAAATATGCCGAGTATCATTGATTTAGGTTATCTTTCATATGTGATTCAGAGTAGGACATGGAAGGCGATACAACAAAACAAAAGCAAATGTATATATATATATATATATATATAAAGTAGGTAATTCATCGAGTTTTATTCAACCTCAACACAATGTATAAAGCACTGGACGTCCGATTTGTCTTATATTTGGGACTCATCAGCAGTGCGCATCCACTACCAGGAACTGAAACCCAGACAGTTGTGAACTGAACTTGATATAGCGCCGCCCATTCAGACATTCCGTGGTAGAACTCTGCTGAGCTCATTTTACCCATAGGACTGTGACTCCCAGAGCCACAACTACTATCACCAAGCCGCGCTCACACTGGAGCATTAGAAGCCGATTCAAGCAACTGTATACAGAAGAGAAATTGTAAGAAGATTTTATATATTCAGTACTTAATATTTCAAATCCTCCTACAATTTCCCATATATATATATATATATATATATATATATATTGTAACTAAGTTGTTGAACACGTAGGTTTATTTACCTTTTTGTTCGTGCATTTACTTTTATAAAGAGTGCTCGATACAAATGTAGAGTGTTATGCTGTAATGGTTTTTACAATGTTTTTAAATTCATAGTGATTTTTTTATAGAAAAACTTTTTATAGAAAAACTTTTTATAGAAAATTTTTTTCTATAAAAAAATCACCTGAGGATGAAGCCAACACATAATGGGCTGGCTTCGAAACTTTTTTGTGTAGTGATACTATGAATTTAAAATCATTCTAACAACCATTACAGTATATATATATATATATATATATATATATATATATAGGGTTGGGGTGACCTTTGATATATATATCAATGATATATATATATATATATATATATATATCATTTCACCCCAAGCAAGGAGGTATTGCCACTGGTGCGCAGGGGGCTAGATAAATGAAGACTAAAAGTTTAAGCAGGAGGAGAGCGAGGAGAAAGACGAGCCAATTACAGGGGATATCGGGAAAAGGGCAAGTGAAGAATAGGAATACCAATTTGAAGACAGTAACGAGAGTAGAGTGAGAAAAGATAAAAACATGATACACAGGATGATGAGGAAAGGACGAGAGGAAGACTGGAGTCAAGTAGACAAGAGCTAGGGATTGACGTTTCATTTAATTTCTTGAAGACTATAGCCATCGGGGAAGCAAGTGTATGGAAGGGAGTTCTACATGCAGGAAGTGCGAGAAAGGAAGCTGATAAAGTAAAAGTGGCGGCTGCATTTATTTCATTTAACTGTAAAAGTGTGTGACTTTGTTGCCAGCCTGTAAATGTGTCGGACCTTGCTGCTCGAGTAAATTCTTAGGGGTATCAATGTGCTATGATCGATGGAGCAGAAGCCATGAAAATATTTGGAGAATAGACAGAAGGAAGCTACATCCTGCCGGTGAGAAATGTGTGGAGTGGAGCTGCCAGGTTCGAACCGATCAGGTTAAAGATTCTCCTTTGGAGCCTGTCGAGAATCCTGAGCCGAATGGCAGGGGCGCCCGACCAGATATGACAACAGTATTAAATTCATGGTCGGATGGTTGAAAAACTTCCTGGTACAATACTCTGACCCAACCTTCTTAGTAGTCGATGTAGCTATTGATTCAAAATAATGATTCTACATGAGGTTGAAAGAAATTGTGTGAGATCAAGGAGGTGCAGTGTTTTGCTTTTAGGGAGACTCGATTGGTTCATGCTGATGTGTGGTAGGAGGGATGATCAAGGTTACAGGCTCATTTCTGATATCTTTCACTTATAATAGGCAAACGATTATCCGTGAGTATGTACAGATTTCATGAAAAATGAACAGACACAATGTTTGCGATTTATCTAATCTGACACACACACACACACACACAAACACACACACACACACATATATATATATATGTGTGTGTGTGTGTGTGTGTGTGTGTGGAGGGGGTATTGTTAGTGTCAATTTTTGGGCCGAGTGGGAAATTCTTCGAGAAATGTAATATGTCACTATATATATATATATATATACAAAAGACATTAGTATTTTAATGTTGCATACCAAATAACTATTTTGAATTTTATCAAAATCACTGCCGTTGTCTCATTAAATATTAGTGCACACATTTGGTACCGAAAATTTATTTGGTACCGAAATGCATTCTATGCCTTCATGAAGAAATTTCTTCAGGTGTTTCTTACTTGTAGTTACCGAGTGATTAAATTTATTCCGTTTACTTCATGAAAAGTTTATAAAAATTTTACTGATGCCGGGTCTCTCCTGAGGTGCTTTAAATTTGCTATTCTAATATCGTAAAGATATGCGAAATGAACAAACCAAAACGAGGAAGGCTTCGGTATCCAAAATATATTGCCGGATAATCAAATGAATAAAGAATCAAAACAGGAATTCACAATGCTTTATAATATTATATCCGAGTTTTTGTGACTTCAGATTTGGAAAAACATGTTATCTTTTTTTTTGTCGGTGTGGGGGAATTCCGGTGATATATTTTGAATATGAAGTCAATAAATATTGCTGGTTATATTTGCGAAACTTGAAAACCTTTATTTCCAAATGAATATTTATGGAAACAATATTCTTTGCGCGTTTTCTTTATTTTATTCCATTTTATTAACGCTTTCTGAAAGATAACCGTCCTTGTCATATATATATATATATTTTATATATAAAACTGGGGTGGCCTAATGATTATGGCCGCTAGTATATATATATATATATATATATATATATATATATATATATATACTAGCGGCCATAATCATTAGGCCACCCCAGTTTTATATATAAAATATATATATATATATGACAAGGACGGTTATCTTTCAGAAAGCGTTAATAAAATGGAATAAAATAAAGAAAACGCGCAAGAATATTGCCTAATGATTATGGCCGCTAGTAT
Organism: Ascarosepion bandense; assembly: GCA_037127315.1. Taxonomy (NCBI): domain Eukaryota; kingdom Metazoa; phylum Mollusca; class Cephalopoda; order Sepiida; family Sepiidae; genus Ascarosepion; species Ascarosepion bandense. Next base: position 99,031 of record JBBBDQ010030059.1, read on the forward strand.
ATATATATATATATATATATATATATATATATATATATATACTAGCGGCCATAATCATTAGGCCACCCCAGTTTTTAAAAACAAACGATGCATTTCATACTGATTTTAGCATTTATTGCCAAGTAGATAATTCTAAATGAAAATAGAATAGCGCTTTTGTTAATGTTACTTTGCAAAATTTTACAAGGCAGCCAGGAAGATTTTGCTTCGGTCAGTCAATAATAAGAAGAGACAAGCATGGGGACGAGAGCACAAAAACTGGACAACAGAATAGTTCATTTGATGAGCATATTATTGTGCAGTATTAAAAAAAGGACCATTGTTTTTTTCATTTCGAATTATCCACTTGGCAATAAATCTAAAATTGTATGAAATAGATAATTTCATTTTATAAATAGGGTATATATATATATATATATATATATATATATATATATATATATATATATATATTGTTTAATTACTTATTTTCTGGTCATATTAAGATTAGAACAGAGCACATTTGTATTAAAAAGTGTTCAATACAATCATATTGTAGAACTTTTGAATGTTTTCTATTTTTAAACAAGTTATTAAGCGACTAGGTTTCTACTATGAGTAATGTCTTCAGGCGATTTGCCATAACTGATTTTACCATTTACTGTTTATTTAAGAACGCTCATGTAATGGTGTATGTTTTGAACGCTCACGTGGCAGGGAATTTTTGGACGCGCAATTTTTAAAAATTACAAGGAATTATGGCGTTTTCATCCATGGTTGTATGAACTTAAGAGGTATTTTTTTAGTATGGTTACACATAGTCACAATTTCCTTTTTTTCATTCAACAATTCGTTTTTGTTTGGGAATAGCATAACCTCTAACTTTGATTCATCTCACAGTCTACATATGTTGACACCTTTATAAGGCTTGGCTATTTTTACAATACTTCACTTTATGTCTGCGTCTTTCCATATATTGATTTTAATTTACACACATGTCTTGCCAACTTTGTACAGTTTTTTCAAGTTTTCTATTTTGTATTTAGACCTGTGATTGAACCACCTGGTCTTAAAGTTGAACCCAAATATATTTTATTTGGCCATTTGGGTCATGTATCTTTGCCTTGTAAATGATTTCTTTTGAAGTGGACATTTTTTTTGTCCTTGAAGATGTATATTTTCTTAGTGGTTTTGTCTTGTAAGTCTAGGTTTCTAGCATTTTGTTTTTTTATGAAACTATCTAAACCACTATTGCAACTGTAACTTAGCTTGATTGTGTTACTGTTGAAAATTTTGTTTAGTTCGGATCCTTCTAGAAAGTGTCTATCAATCAGTTTAAAATATATTTGTCCTATTTTGGTCTTTCCCTCTAAATTAAATGTTGGATTGATCCAGATAATGTTTCGTTTTCTATTATTGATTTTTGTCTGTGTGGTTGTATATATATATATATATATATATATATATATATAAGTTAACACCAATCATCTAAGTGCCAAAATTTATATTTTGTGCTAAATCTCTCTTATATATACATATATATATATATATATATATATATGTATATATATATATTATGCATTACTCATAAGTAATGAATTGAGCTTTTTCAGACATGGACGTGTGTATATAGAGCTTATATATAATACGGTAAAATATTCAGTTCTGTGTTTCCATGCGCCTAAAGCTTAGTGGTTAGTAATTCCTACTCTCACCAAATCGGTCGAGTTTTCATCCCGGCTAGAAGCAAGTGGATGTCTAGGTACACTGATGAGCTGTGATACAGGGAAACAAGTTGGTATTTGGATGACGAATATATATATATATATATATATATATATATATATATATATATATATGTTTTGTGTGTTTAATTTTGCTGTATTTGTATTGGAATAATTGTCAGTATTAAAGTTAAAGTATTTGCACTTTGAATCCACCAAATACAAGCTGTCGTTTATAGCGTTGAAGTAACTTACAAGATGACCTTGAAAATGTTTATCTTGAAATTACAATTTAAGCCTATATCTACCGTTTAGGTCAACCACTAAACATACGCCAGATTCCTAGTGTATCACCTGTTGGACACAATGTTTGCTGAATCAGTAATAGAATGCTGAATTTGTGTTTTATTATTTTATATTAATTTTAGTGTTATATGCCAAATATTTCACTAATCTAACCTTTATTTAGATTTATTTGCGACCACCTGCAGAAGGTAAGGTAAGCTATAAATATCACCATTTAATTTTATCTATAAATTCGATACATGTACTATTCAAAAAGCACTACTTTATAATAAAACATTCTTTGTTAATGGATGTTTTCCTAGAATACCCTCTATTACATTATTATGGTACTGTTGTAATATTTGGTTTTGTATTTTCCGTATGTCATAAATTTTATGTAATTCACATGTGAGTGGGTCCTTCTTTAAAATATCTGTCATTCCTTTTTATTCTCATTATAACTTAATCTCTACCATATATGGAAATTGTCACAGAAAGATCCGGAGAATTATGAAATTGATTAACAACAGACATATAAAAATAATGTTCAAACAAATAAATTGCAATGTATGAAAATATACAGCCAACCACAATTTAGCCAACGTAGCGTCCACTTCGATAGTTAACATTTCCCATCCGTCGAAATTTATTTGGATTTTTGCTTGATCTGTTTAAACTGATCAGCAACCTTGACATATGGAGGAAAGATATTAGAATAATTAAGAACGTATAATGGCATCAAACTGCCTACAAACGAATCGAGAACGATTTCGCCAAGTTTACAAAAACAGGAAGGGATATAAGACAAGGTTGTTTCTTATCACCGTATTAGTCAACAAATACAGCGAGATAATCTTTAGTGGCTACAATCTTAACAACGTAAGATTTGAAAATGCGATAGTATTGATAGCAGACAAGTAAAGGAAACTAAAAAAGCTCCTGCAGAATGTAGCGAAGGAAAGTGAGAAAGGACTAAACATAAACTACAAGGAGACAGAATGAATAGTTTCCAGGAAAAGGATGAGGCAAAAATGCAAATAACCAATCGGGATACTATAATCAAACAATTACAAATATTTAAATTTTTGTAAAGTTTTCTAGCAGAAGACGGAAAGGAGATACTGAAAACAGATGACACATTTGTATGACCAAATGTGAACGGACGCTCGGCCGTTTGGTCGTTGATGGCTTCGATTTAGTAGCTGGTCTTCGAGTTGACTATTACTACGGTGTTCTTCCCGACCCACGCTGTGAATTTCGATCTCAAGTAAGTCACGCTGAAATCTCGTTAGATGTCACTCTGCCAAGCTGAACCAGACTGGACGCGCGAGCACATTTGAAGTGAATGAAAACGGCACCAAAAATAAATTGAATGATGCCTGAATAAGTTGCGGAAATATTGTTTATATACAAAAAAAAAAGAAAAGAAAAAAAGAAATAGAATATAAACAATCGCCAATTGTCTCTTTCCAACCCCTGTCTCTACTTAGCCAACAACGGAACGTAAGTTTCGTTCAAAAGAAGCGTTTTTCTTCTTAATATTAATTCGTGTTTCTGGTTGGCAATGTCAGTTCACTTCAATCGGAGTTTTCAAGTTTGTGATAATTCAAAAATGTCTTTGCTTGGTTCTCACCGAAGCTTTAAGGAAACTGTCGAGGGTTGGTCTTTGTGTGTGGTGGGTAGCGTCGGCGATAATTCGTATTCTCTGTCTTAGCCCTAGTCTCTGACCCAGCCACCGGGGCTCTATTTTATATTTATCCATACTTCAACGGTGCAGGGAATGACGAACACTGGGTTGTTCATGAAAATCTACTTCCTGGTCCTTGCGGCCAATGAAATCATTCTCAACCCCAGCATTTGGGGCGGAGTTATTCCTTCCCCTTGATTTAACTAATGAAACAGCGCTATTTCTATAATATCACTTCTTTCCGTCTTTTCATTCTTTGAAGTTAACAATCTAGCTTGTCTGCTTGTAAATTTTAATTCACCTTATATCCTACAGCCATCAAAATATGACCCCTTGCACTTGTCAAAGCCTAGATACGTAAAATCTCCTTTTCGTGCGTTGGTGGCAATCTTCAGCAATGTTTTGGGCTTTCTATTTTTTGAGGAAATACAATAATTGAATTTTCATTTTTTTTTTTTACTTGTTGCTTCTAGGTAGTTACCAGACGTGTCGTTTGAGAATTTCCGCTTGTCAATAATACGATGACTTTCGTCTGACCCGGCTGGTTAAATTCTGTGCAACCAATGCATCTGCACACCCGCAATGTCAATTTATATTTATTCTTTGTCGGAATCTTTCTTTTTTTGTCTCTGCTCATACCTTAACAATTAAATATATTTCTAGTTGTTTCTTTTCGATTTATCAAAATTAATAATACTAACCAACACAATTTCTTCCGTTTGATCTGTAACAATTAATAATACAACTAATATAATTTCTTTCTTTCTGTTGTCGTGCCAAAACTAGTGTTACACAAAGCTGCATTCCAAAAGCTAAGCAGTATATTAAGAAACGGAAAACAATTTGACTGTCCCAGGATATGTGTCCTCATATATACATGTGATTGGTGGAAAACCCCCGGAAAAAAAAGGTACTTGAAGCAAAAGAAATGTGGTTCTACAGAAGGATGCTGAGGACACCATAGACGGAACAAGCGAGCAACTACGAGGTTTCAGAGAAAATGGAAAAAAATGGAAACTTAAATTTTACATCAGGAAGAGGCCGAAGAAATTACTAGGGCATGGAACGAGGAAGAATAACTTTGAAAATCTGATACTCACATTAGAGATTGACAGAAGGAGAAACAGAAGAAAACAATGTGTAGTGTACTTGATACGATTCAGTAAATGTATACAAGAACTGAGTTGGGGGATATAGCAAAACGACGAAATTTATAAAATGTACAAGAGACAAGAAGATGTGGATGTCCATTATCACCTACTTCCATAAATACAGCGCATATAGAAAACTATGCTAGCTCAACGGAAATAGAGATTTAGTGAATACTAGTTATGTAAATTTAGTACACGTCATGAAAACACATAGTTAACAGGCAGAAAAGATACTATAATTCTCTTGTTTTTATTCACTTATTGGTCCTAAAATTTGGAAGTTCAATTTCTAGTTTATATTATATGTTTTCATTTATTTAATTACATTTGTAATGAAATTTTGAATTAAAAATACTTTCTCAGAAAGTGCTTTTGAACCCATCCCGTTGAAATACAGGACATAGTACGAACAACAAAGTTATGGATTGTAGAGTCTGGTCACTGTCTAGATGAGTCACCGCTTGAAAGTAGCAGTCCCTGTAAGCTTGCATGTGCGAATTGATGGTTGTTTTACCGTGATGACGGTTGTTTTTGTTTTTATGGCATATCAACTTTGGCGGATCATTTATTGCCAACTAAATTTTATTAATATATTGCTGGTAATACCTTTTTATTTCAACAATTTATTTTTGTTTTTATATAAGTTTTGTGTCTAGTAATACTTTTTTTTCTTTTCGAGTATCAAAATTCATTGGGATTTTTTTTTTTTAAGGGCATGGTACCCAAGTCCTACCCTTGTTATTTAACCCATAACTGGATGGAAGGGACGGATTAATACCTTTTCCAAGGATAGCAGTGCTTAAGTGAATGCAGGGTGTTCAACTGGAATTCGAACTCGGCTCACCAATTTCTCTTTCCGAGCCGATATTCACTGCACCACAGCACATCTGTCGCTAAACGCTTACAGCACCTGGTATTCCCAAGCAGTCACCCATCTGACCAGGCTCAACGTTGCTTAACTTTGGTGATCGAGCGGGAACCGGTGTATTCAATGTGATATGGCCGTAAGCCATGTGCGAATGATGCATGTAGACAAAAACGTTCATAGGCTATGCAGAAACAATCTTAGTTAAAGTCGGAACTTTTCATTCTTGTAGAAAAAGAGTTTTTTTCTAGGATCCGCCGTATCAAGAACTTGAATGTCCTGTTGCTCAAAATTGTTAATCCAGAAACCGAGTTCCACTTCCTGCTTGGAACGTTATATTTAATTACGCGCAAATACTTTTGTGAAATCTATGAATCTATCTCTTCTCTCCTCAAATAAGTTTTATTTATTAAGAATTACATCACTAAATCAATATTATCTAAAAAAGAAAACGAAACTCTTACAATCTACAAATATTTAGGGGTTTTAATTAACGTGGAATGAGTTGATAAACCGCAGAAAACGAATGAATCAATTTTATCATTAGAACTTATACAAGACGTTCAATGAAAAAGAACGTTAATTAATGCTTACATTACGTTATATGTCAAGTAACAAATTAAATGAATTACGTCACACTGACCTGTTGAACTACATCCTTATCTGCATGTTCTTCTCTTCACGCTGTATTTTTAATGTTCCTGGGCGCTGCTTTTCTAATCTCCGAAGATTAGATAATAAATCAATCTCTGACGGCGAAGCTTTTATATTTCACCATCCCTTAAATGAAAATCTATGATGTTAAGCCTTAAGAAAGAGACTTATTATGTATCGAATTAACGTATTAAATACTGTAGTATTTACATAATTTTGCACCATCCGGCAGGATTAGAACCTGTGTTCCCTACGTGAAACCTATATTAGTTCTGACGTGCCTAAAGATTCACAAAGACAGTAATCGGTCTTAGTGAATATTCCGCTCAGGGCGGTTTTTAGCTACCTAGGCTCAGTGTATCAACTTCTGAGTCGCTTCCTTTTAGTTACTATAGACCCACTGATAGGAATGTCTCCATCATATGTTCGAAACTCTGCCAATACTTGGAACTTGTAAAATATGCTCCCATCCAACGCAACCAGATATTGAGCCTGACTGTGGCGAGTCTGTTCACCATGGTACCCCTGTGGAGGCACTATCAGTAGTTAGGAACAGACTGCTCTCGGTCTCATCCGCAGGAGAACGTGCCAGTATTCTACTGTTGGGGATGCTGACTATCAGCACACAACACACTTCAGATTGGGATCAGACATATTAAGACAGGATGAAGTCTTAACAATAGGTTCGCCATTATCAGCATCACTGGCTAACATATACAGAAAAAAATGGAAGAGATGGCATTAAAATCCACAGCTCTAAAGCCAATTATGGCTGAGATACGTTGATGACACCTTCATACTCTGGCCACATCAGGAAAAGTTCCAGATCCTACTGGACAATGTGAACTCAATAATACCATCGATACAGTTCCACATGAAAATAGAGACCGACAAGAATTAGCATTCCTGGATGTGCTAATAATTCGAACTGAGAAGGTGTTCAAGATATCTGTATACGGCAAGCCAACATTCACTAGACAATATCTCAACTTTAGCCCCCAATCACTCAAACAATGTAAAGAAACAAAAAAACGGTTTGTCCCCTGCCTGCAACATCGAGCAAGAGTCATAAGCGGCGGTCCAGAGACATACAAACAGGAAATGATCAGTATAAGCAGTATCCTACAACGTAACAATTATCCAGGGTACATGACTGATATGGACCCGGTATGGGACCATAATATAATGTGTCATCACGGTGGTAGGTCAAGAACAGATATTACGTCAACAAGAGATACAAACAGACAAAGAGATACAAAGAGAAATAGTAATAATAGCTTGGCTACAAGTGACCGACAGACAGACAGACAGACTAGGCTGAGCTGAACTAAAGTCGTACTGGAAACCAGTGTCTCTGTCGCCCCGGCTTTATCCACGATAGTAATTAACTCTCGGTTAATATAGGCAAAAAAGAGTCCATTATTAAGTGGGTAACTCTCCACAACACCCCACTTCCATTAGTTTTTTTCCCCGTAAAGCTGTTTAATATTTTTTCGTTTAGATTCGACGATCAAAGGGTCCGTGAACTTTTCCTACTAGATCACCTTCTTTCGGGTGAAGCTTGAGGTGCCTCGAGGTTGAAATTTTCGAAGATGATATCATTTGACGGTGGTGAATCATTTATGTCAGTTGTCCGATATTTCCTTATTCGATTTTGGTGGCGCTTATGTATATTCTTGTGATCTTGTATCATGTAGACCAGGTATCCCACTCTTTGTTTTATAGTGCCCACTTCCCAAAGCGTCATGTTATTTTTGTATACCCTGAAAAGTACGTTTTCGCCACAAGAGTAACGTTTTCTGGGAAGTGTGATTGTCTTTTTGAATTTAACTTGCTTGGGGATAATCTTGTCGAAAACTGATCTGATTTTTCTCGCAAACATCCTTTCTGCCGGTAACTAAGGACTGTGTCTACGCCTTTCAGTGTATCTTTGGAAAGAAATATAAAAGAGGAACAGGCTGCCCTCTTAAGCTATGGCTACAAGAACATCGCAAGGCCCTACCACGAGGGCAAATAGAAAAAATCAGTTAGAGCAGACCACATATGGAGGAAAGAGTTAAAGTAATAGAGAATTCCACTGGACACTACGTAACATTAAGTGATCAGCGCATATGTCAAGCTATAAAAATCTCTTAAGCCGACCAAACAGTGCTGAACACAATATGGAACCAGTAATACGGAGTGCGAGCAAAAACCATTAGTATCAAAGAATTGCAATATGAATTCTGGTATCAAATACTAGTAAAGAACCATTAACATCTAAAAATACTATAATAAAACTATAAATATCGAAAAGTGCAATATGAAATCTGGTAAAAAAGTTTACTGAAGGTTTATAATTCCAATTCCTCAAAGAGACATGCCCCAGTAAATATAGGCGTTGGTTAATTGCAGTGAATTCTCCCAAAGAGTTCTGAGTTCGATACCAGGCTACAGCAGTGGTGAATAAATAACTTAGTGAGTCGGGTTTAAGAGAGATAACTCATTACCAGAAGCGGCTTAGCACAAAGAATTACAATGATATACACCAAGAGTAGTAATTCAACGTGAAATTTCCAGCATCTGAAGAAGGCCGGAGCGTACAACAGCCGAAACGCCTTAAAAATGGCAACGAAAATGTAATTAGTGATTTCTCAAAAGGTCAGGTGTAAATACATAAGGATACTGTTTAATAATAAAGATGAAGTATCTACTCAAATATGATTATTCATTACAGATAAGGCTTAAAGAAATAAATAAAAAATGTGTCAAATTTAATCTTTGTAAATAAGTTCTTTGTTTAAATTAGGATACCAAACAAAGCAGATATTTATATTTCGAGTTACGGGAAAAAAGATATGTATTCAAAAGTAATCAATGTTATCAATCGATCAAAGCACGTCTGATCTAGTGACAGTTTCGCCGAGGGGATATATATATATATATATATATATATATATATATATATATATATATATATATATATTACAGCAAAAACACCAGCCAGATATTAGTTTGGTTTGATGCGGGTTTCAGTGACTAAGAAATGAATGAATGAAAATAACATCTGTCAACGTTACAGCTCATTTCTGACATCGTTTGACTGTAATCTGCGAAAGATTATCCGTGGGTATGAACGTATTTGATTAAAAATAAGCAAACCTATTGTTTGCTATTTATTTAATCAGACATGTTTAAAAGATAATTTGCTGCCTAAATGCACAATATATATATATATATATATATATATATATATATATATATATATATATATATATATATATGAACGTCGTTGTTCTTCAATTATTACGGAAATTAGTCACTGAAACCCGCATCAAACTAAACTAATATCTAGCTGCTGTTTTTTTCTCTGAGTTCACACAGTACTGAATGCTGTATTAATTGACTTTTCATTTATTGAATGAGAAATATTAAATGTTCAATTGGCAATTACAGAATGCAATTTTGTTTATAATTTTCGATAAATAAATAAATAAAACGTTGAAAGTAAGAATTGCATGATGATTAATTCAATCAACTTTTTCTCATTAAATGATCTTTTGTCACTGGGATTCATAAATTAGCAACTATCTCTTTACAGGTGAGAAATGATTCTCTTCTAGAATGGAAGATGGATCAATTGTCGTCTAAATGACGCAAAAATGTAAATAACACTTATTTTAACAGGTATGTTTTCAAAAATTGCACAAACTATTTTGAAATATATTAACCAAAGTCTTCATCGGCTACAACCACGGCCTCCAGATGACTTTGGAATCTCCTGCAACTTGGACGGTCTCTTTGTTTAAGTTGGTAAATGTTACTATAATCTTTGCTTTCAGTTTATCTTTGGTGTCACAAGAATTTCGATTTATCTTTCGTTCAACTGTGCCCACACCAAGTGGTTTGCAGACTGGGGGCTTACATCTCCAGATTAAACGGTTATGTGGTCGCAGAAATTGTCTTGTGTGGCATGGTTCCCAGTCTTGTTACCAGGCATAGGGTCTAGACCCAGAGCTGTACTACCTCCTCAAAGCACGTGGTGTAGACCTCCGTGTTGAATCTGAGGCCCTTACTTACAACTTCGGGACTACTTACCAGAACGATCAAAATGAATTTTCCGATCTACCGTACCTTCTTAATCACCAATTGACTCATCGAACATTTTTTTTATTTCTCTGCACTGTCTCAAATTGCCACCTAAACGCTTTGAAATATTATGCCGTTATCAAATTTATGACTGAATAAATTGCGTCATGTTGCTCTTTTTCTCACAGATGGGGCCCAACTGACCCACCTATACTGCACAGTCGACAAAATGAAAAAAAAAACACGCATGCGCCAAAATATAAAATACTAACAATTTACAAATCTTATCTTGTAAGTGACAACATGTATAAATTAGAAACTGTAATATATTAATCTAGGATGTGCGTTGTGGTGCAGTGGATATTGGCTTGGAACGAAAAATCGAAGAGCCGAGTTCAAATTCAAATTGAATTCCTTGCATTCACTTACGCGCAGATATTCTTGAGAAAGGTATTAATCCGTTTCTTCCTTCCAGTTATCGATTAAATAACAGGACAGATTGGGTTATGTAGCCTTGGTCAGCAACCAGTCTACCACAGAAAGCAATGGCAACCTACTGCGAGATAATCATCTACCCAGTCAGTCGTGTCTCTTTCGAGACATGATCGCCCAAGCGTGTATCACGTATGGCACTTAACTGACTGAGTATATTAATAAAAATGCTGAAAAAGAAGTCAGCTGAAATGTTTTATAAAAAGCCAAATATGAGTCTTACTTACGTGTACTTTTTTTCGGCATTCACTGGTTGGTTTGAGACGGGCTCCTCCTGAGCGCAAACCACATTTCGGACTATCGCAGCCTACGTTCGGCGATTCTGAGCCAATCGCGGTTCCATCGTCGAAGACCAACTACTTATGGGACCGATAGTGCTGCTAGGCCATCCTTGATTGTCGTCACCCACGTCTTCAGCTGCTCACCAACACGTTTGCGCCAATCAATTAGAGAAGATGGGAGAAGGACATCGCGGATGATCTCTCCCTCCGGACGTGTACCCTAAAGTCGAACCTCTCCTCAGCGCAGTAGGGTGGTAAACGTGTAGAGTCAGGGCTATATCGTCAGGAACTGCGGAAAATCTACAGCAAAAAGGGAGTTTTGTTCTCAAACGGGGTAAGACTTGGGACCTTTCCCTTAAACAAATCCCAACAAATCTTTCTCCACTATTAGTCAGATTATTGGTTGATCTCCCCATTCTTGTATTTATCATCACGAGTTTTCTTATGTTTTGCACTCCGGTCTTCCACAGGTGTCTATCTTCCGAGGTAAACTTCTGGGAATTTTTAAATTAGCACTGTAATTAGAGTATTTGGTTAGATTTTTCTGACCTTGTCTAGACATAATATGCTTTGTTTGATGCCCAGATATTAGCTATCATAGTAAGTTCAATACCTCATCAGTATAGTACAGACAAGGAGTCAGTGTGAAATGAAGTGAGCAATGAAAACATCTATAAAATACCACAGGCTGACTTGACAGTGAATTTGATGGACAGAATTGTTAAAAAAACATTGACTGTAGTGTTAGCACGAATTCATATATCATTACAACTAAGGGTTTGAGCGTACTCGAAAGTTAAAAGCAGTGATCCCCTCAGATTATAAATTCACCAGTATGAACTGTTACGAAATCAGATCATCTCACTTGTAATTACAATCCATAAGACTGCTCTTTTGACATTCAAGAAACAAACATGTATGAGAGCAGGTGTCAGCAACTTTAGCAGATGAAAAATGTTATCAGAGACTGTTAGCCAAATTCTAGAAATCTGGTAAAACTTAATATTTCAGTTATTGGAATAACAAAAATGCATTCCATAAGTTAAACAAAATGTTAAGAAAAATGAAAATATTATTGCAAAGAAAAAAGCGCCAAACTGCGGTGTAATATCAATTCACGACATTAAATGCTGGCCAGTATCCTCACAGATGATGAGATAACATGAGACAACAAAAAGCAAAAAAGAATAAACTGCTATGTAATATCAATTCACCTCTACGGCAGTGAATGCTAGACAGTCTCCGCGCAAATGAAGAAATGCATTGAGAGAGAGAGAAAAAAAAGAAAAAGTTGCTGAACTGCTATGCAATGGTAATCCACCTCTACGGCAGTGAATGCTAGAGAGATTTCCCGAATGTGAAAAAATGAATTGAGACATCATATATAAAGAAAAGTGATGAACTTTTATGGAATATCAATCTACGTATACGGCAGTGAATGATAACAGTTTCCTCGTAGATGAAGAAATGACTTGAGACAATAGAAACAAAGAAAATGTTGCTGAACTGCTATGTAATATAAATCTACCTTCATGCAGTAAATGCTAAACAGTTTCCTCACAGATGAAGAAATTACTTGAAACAATAGAAAAACAGAAAATATATAGCAGGTCAGTAATCATTTCATTGTTTTATTGTATCAGTCACTGTCGTATAGGAGAATTGATAGTATATGGAAGTTTAGCACATTTTTATTTAATTATATTAGCTCAAGCCATTTTTTCATTTGTGAGGAAACTGTCCAACATTTATTGCGTAAACCTAGGTTAGCATTATATAGCATTTCAGCAATTTTTTTTTCAAAAATCATTTCTTATTCTGTAAAAAATCTGTCCAGCATTTACTGCAGTATGGGTGGATTGATTTTACATAGCAGCTCAATAATAATTTTTGTTCCAAATATTTCTAGTGTCGTATTACATTTCTCCTTCTAAGAAGTTATTTAGATGGAGAAAGGAAACAGGACAATAGAAACACAAAAGAAAAAGATTGATTATTGGCTGTGCAATATAAAAAAACTTATTAAAAGTGAATAATGGACAGTTTCCTCACAGATGAAAAATACCATGAGAAAATAGATAGAAGGAAAAGATTGCATAATTGTTACGTAATATCAATCTACCTATACGGCAATGAATATTCTTCAGTTTCCTCGTAGATGAAGACATTAAGAAAAGATTCCTGAAATGCTGTGTAATATCAATCCACCTATACAGCTGTGAATGCTGAACAGGATTCTCGTCATCGAAAAGATTATTTAGACAATAAAAACGAAGAAAATTGCAAAAATTCTATGTAATATCAATCAAAATGCTGAAGAGTTTCGTCGCAAATGAAGAAATGTCTCGGGACAATAGAAACAAAGATATTATTTCTTAACTCCTATGTAATATTAATGAACTCCTATGTAATATTAATCCTCATATTGGGCAGTGAATGCCGGACTGTTTTCTCGCAGATGAAGAAAGGGATGGTGACTGTAGAAACAAAGAAAAGATTTCGGAACTTTTATGTGCTATCAATCCACCTATGAGGCAGTGAATGTTTAAAAGTTTCCTCGCAGATGAATAAACGACTTGAGACAATAGAAAGAAAGAAATATTGCTTAACCCTCTAGGGCTATTCGTATCATATTTGATACAGTATAAAAACAAGCCTTGAAATAAATATTTTCCTGAAAAATTTTTTAAGAGAAATATTTTATAAATTTCAAATGAAAGCAGTACTGACTGCTCAGTCAATGAATACCAAATGTTTCCTTATAGGGAAATACCAAATGTTTCCTTATAGGGAAATACTGTATCAAATATGATACGAATGGCTCTAGAGGGTTAATTGTTATGTCATATCAATCCACCTATACTGCAGTGAATACTGGTCAGTTTCTTCTTAGATGGAGAAATGATTCATGACAATAGAAACAAAGAAACGTTTGCAAAATCTGCTATGTAATATCAAAACACCTAGACGGCAATAAATGCTAGATCGTTTCCTCACAGATAAAGAAATGCATTCAGACAATATAAACAAAGAAATGATTGCTTAACTGCTATGTAATATCAATCCACTTATACGTAGGAAATTATGTACAGTTTCCTCTCATATAAATAATTCTTACCACAATAGAATCAGAGAAAAGATTGCTGAACTGCTAAGTAATAGCAATTTATCTATACGGCAATAAATTCTGAAGAGTTTCCTTTGACTTATAATATTAGAAACAGGGAAGAATTTGTTGAATTGCTATGTAATAACATGCACGTCAATGAATGCTGGACAGTTTCCTCGCAGATATAGAAATGATTTGGGAAAATAGAGAATAGATTGCTAAGCTGCTATCTAATATCAATGCACCTGTATGGAAGTGAACGCGAGACAATTTCCTCGCAGATGAAGAAATGAATTGAGACAATGAAAAGAAAGAAAATGAACTGCTATGCAATATCAATCCTCTTTTAAGGAGTAAATGCTGGACAATTTCCTCGCAGATGGAGAAATGACTTGAAGAAATAAAAATAAAGAAATTATTTTCTGAACTGCTATGCAATATCTACTTTTACGGGTGAATGCTGGACAATTTCCTCGCAGATGGAAAAATTATATATATATATTCACGTTGAATACACCGGTTTCCGCTCGATCACCGAAGTTAAGCAACGTATAACCAGGTCAGTAGATGGGTGACCGCTTGGAAATACCAGGTGCTGTAAGCGTTTATTGACTAATGTTCATTGTGGTGCAGTGGATGTCGGCTCGAAAAGGAAAATCAGTGAGCCGAGTTCCAATTCCACTCAAACACTCTGCATTCACTTACGCACTGCTACCCTTGAGAAAGGTATTAATCCGTCCCTTCCCTCCAGGTATGGGCTAAATAACTGAAGTATGCTATTCATGCGAACTTCTGCACCGATTGTTTGTTATCAGCAGTTCCAAAAAGTGTGGATGGTGCTACACAATGCCTTCACCACTATAAACAATTCTTTGTATGGCAGTCTGAGTTAGGCACTCATACGATGAAATCGACGGGAGAGTCCATTATATATATATATATATATCAAACACACATTTGAATTTCTGGTGGTGATGGGGAACATGTAAACACTCTTAACAGTTAATTTTTCTAACTGTGACTGAATAGAAGGGGACTAATTCATTATTACCCTCTTTTAATATTCTAGAAGGAAAGTCATTGCTTGCTTTGAATATCTGTTTGCCATATAACATGGGTTCGAAATCTGATAATTCATAGCGGATTAAGTGTGTCACATCTAAGCTGCGTTTCGAAAATTACCTTTGCATCGGCTTTAAACATGTAACTATTTCAATCGCCTGGCATATCTCCGTTCAGCTCTTTTGATGTGCATGCAGTTTCTTTGTGTATTTTCTTTTTATTGAATATAACAGAGGAAGCGAGTGTTTTATTTGTCTGTAATCTTGTTTAGGTTTGTGTGTTATCTTAAATTCACGTTGTCGATGTTTACTAAAAAAATGTACGCACGCCTTTACATACGAATACCATTTCACCCGTTTTATGATTGTTAATGTTCTTATTATTGGTGTTGAAAACGTTTTTAATCATTTTATATTTTCTGACGAAAATAAAAAAAACAGGCACTTTGAACTTTAAACCGTTGGGAAAGCATTTTTTTCTTTTCATAAGTTTAAACGCTTTTAGTTATTTATTTCATCTATTAGACGTCTGTGATGTTTTTTCTCCCAAAGGAAAAATAGAAAAATATTGATAAAATGGATAAGAAATTCCCGATTCATGAGAAATGATTTAAACGTTAGCAAACATTTATATCTTCGTCTTTGAATGGTGGACGAAACAATAAATGAGCGAATTGGCGTCATCAAAGGCCCCAGATCAAATGATATTTTTCTCTATGCAATTCATTAACGCGCCTGTCTGAAGTGTTTCTTTTCAGGATTCAACTGGTTTTGCAACGTTCTTTTTACTTCTGTTAAATTCTATGCCAATGCAGTAACGTTAGAAATTTTAGATCTGGAACAAAAGACCTGTCTTTATTTCGAAGATGAGATGTTGTAATATTTTTACACTATTTTTAATGTTCGGAGCGTTATCCATGTCTTTGTTTCAATTATTCACAATGTTTCGACCGCTGTACACTCCGGCCTTTTTCAGGTGATTGTTATTTCAAACTGGTCCCTTTAATTTGTCCACTGTAGTAGATTTATGTTTTATGTGCAATGCCAGTTCTTGATATCTCAGTCTCATTATTTCCGTTTAACTCTACTCCATAAGATTTTCTTCATCTCTTCTGTAGGCCAAGTATTAAATAAACTCTTTGGGTCAAGTCACTCAAGTGTACATGACCCAATGGATAAAAGTTTTGGTTAAAGTAATCCAGTTAATGAACTCGCTAGTTGTGAGTTCAATATTTGGCTACAAATGAGGTGAACGTATACTGTAAATATTTCCAATACCTAATCTTTGAAATGTAGAGATAACCTGAAGGAGGCTGGTGGCTACTATAGCCAAAAATCCGTGAATTTGACAACAAAGATGATGACGTTAGTCTGAATAATGTAAATTTTTAAGGTGAAACACACCTATTCCTCAGATAATGAACTCTCCCTACTATATTAATAAGAGTTAACAGGAAGTTAACGGGAGAAGTTCATAAGAGCTCTTAGAAGTTCTAGAGATTTCTGTAGAGTTCTATTGAAGTTCAGTAGAACTACTAGGTAGTTGATATAAGTTGCTGAATACTAAGGAGTCAGCTTTCAGTGGAAGATTACAAAGTTCCTAACATTGTGGGTACGTTAGGTCGATTAGCAACCGACATAGCACGATTATAACCTTCGGTGCAAAAATCTACTCCGCAACATAAATACTGTAAAAAATTAACAATACCTCATCTAAGAAATATAGATAGATCCTAAAGAAGGCCGGAGTATACAACAGCTGAAACGTTATGAATAAAGAAAACATAGGCGAAGATAATCGTTGAAACATTCTAAATCGAACAAAGTATATTATTTGTTTTTTTTTATTTCTCTTAAGTTTACTCTTGACGTTTCCTTCATTCTTAGTTTCTTACTCTTTCTTTCTTTTGTTGATTCTCTCCTTCTTATATTTCTCATGCTATCTGTTTTTATCTTTGTTATTTATTATTTTCCTTTCTCATGTCCTCCTCTATTGAGGTTCCTACTCGGGAGTGTTAACTACGAAGTGCAGAAACACTTCAGAAGATCGTTATAATGTTATATGGACTACAGATACTTTGTATTTTCTCCGATAACTCCATTGCATAGGGGAGACAAACTGAGGTTGTTTTCTTAGAGTTGTTATCCTCATGCACCCTCCAATCCATGTTCGTTACGCAAGAAGGCAAGCAATGAAGCTGCAGAAAAAGAAAAGAAACAAGAAAAGCAATTGATGTACAGAGAAAGAAAGAAAACAAACAATGGCCAGAGAAATAAATGGTTTGTCTGGTTTTTTACGGCTTATCATTCCATTTGATTTATGTAAATCAAAAACAATTTTACTGGAAATTGTTTTGAGTGAATATTGCATTAAATTCTTTTGTGAATAACAGTGATTTTTATAGGGGTGTAATGGAGTCGGATGCGGTACATTAACATATGCACAAAATCTCTTAGGGAAAGTATTAATTCATATCTCCTCTTACCAGCTATAAGTTAAATAGCAAGGCAGACTAGGATTACAAACTGTATTTGTCATTCTTTAGGTGAAGGACAATACATTTTAAATCGTATTACAGTTTTTTGTATGGGTTAGCAACTGTAAGCCATACCTAAATCAGTAGCAGAATGGTGAATGTGAGGGAATGACAGACAATGTTTGTGGCATTTGATTTGAAGGGTTCCTTGCAAAAAATGTTTCATTTTGAACTGTAGGTTGGGTTTAATTATTCTGTGTTAGCAAAACATTTGTCTTCTTGCGCGACGGAAACTACCATGACTCACATGTGGGCGCCACGGAGATTTCTAAGTCATTTTAAATCAATATAAAATATGGGCGAAAAATTAAATACACTTCCAGGTAACGATGTTGTCTCCAACATCCTATTTACTCTTTTTTCTCCTGTGTGTTTCGTAACATTTTGTTTACTCATTCGTGCCGCGGAATCATTCTGCGAGTCACTATCGGCAAATATGTGACAATCGATTGAACGTTGCAAAGACAAGAAATTTAACAAATAAAAGCAAAAGATTACACATTAAGGTGAGTGTTAGACTAAACAAGTTTTGATATCCAAGAAAATCGAACACAACACACATTTCTACGGATAGACATCATAATCTCTTTTACAAAACAAAGAGTAACATATTATGATAATTATAAAAGCTTACTTCTCCTCCTAACCTATGCTCAATAAAAGACTAAACCCAAGTGAGTAACGAATGGTGCCTTCGTGTCTAACGTTTTCAACTGATATGCAGTGTTAATTATAATATCTCTTATATTATTAAATCTGCTCATCATAAATACAAATTTTTTCCACCAAAATTTGTCTTGCATCTGTATAAATTGACCATATAGCCGTGAAATATTGTCGACGCACCTGTGCTAGATATCTAGATATTCTTAAAAAAATACAAAAAGGAATCCGCAATGATGTCACCCTTAGCTTGGCATCTCGGTTTCAATGAAATTCCTATCGTCGTAATGTAGTTTCACTGGAAGGCACGGTGAAGTAATAAATTGAGAAAGCAGAGAGGAAAGGTCGAATTTCAGTCGAATTCATTACATTCACGCATTAATATGCTTCAAATAGGTAGCGATTTATAGCTTCTCCCGCAAAGACATGAGTAAATAGCAGGACGGAATGGGTTATATCGTTCTTGTATGAAACCAGTCTACTGCAGTAAGAACTGACATCTTTTGAGGGAAAATCTTCACACTCCGTGCATTTAGGGGACACTCTTTTAAAGCCAAGAAAGTCTCGTGAAACTTCTTTTAGAGAAAACCCGGCCTAACCTTCCCAGAGTGAATGCGGCCACGAGTACAAGTAGTTTCATGGTGACTTTTCTAAATATACAGTACTGTGCAAAAGTATTAGGACAAGAACTATTTTATCTTTTATTATGTATATTGACAGTAAATAAACAATTTAATTGAAGTAATTTTATTTGATTTACTCAACAAATGTTTTAAAAAGAAAAATACTTGTTGCAAAATAAATTTAATATTTAGTATAATCGTCATTTTATTGATCACAGCCTTCATTCTGTCAGGCATTGATATGACAAGCTTCTTCAATGTATCTAATGGTATCTCCTGCCAAGCAGCTTGTATTTGTTCCCAAAGTGTGTCTTGCAAAATAACATTAGATTTATCATATTTTTTATCGAAAATATCCCATAGATGTTCAACGAGTAGATTCAAAATAACTTGTTTAATAGAAAATAGGAAAAATTAAATATAACTTCTTTTTAATACATTT
Source organism: Ascarosepion bandense (assembly GCA_037127315.1). Lineage (NCBI taxonomy): Eukaryota > Metazoa > Mollusca > Cephalopoda > Sepiida > Sepiidae > Ascarosepion > Ascarosepion bandense. The sequence continues at coordinate 118,652 of JBBBDQ010030059.1, forward strand.
CTTTATCACCTAGTTTAAAATAAACAATATTTATTAGCAATTTACTTGGCTTTTCACCCTGTATTTGAATTTCAGTGAGGTTCTTAGGAAAATCACCCCCTGTCCTAATACTTTTGCACACTAAAGGTAGTGTGCAAAAGTGTTATGACAAAGGTGATCTTAAACTTTATTTTGATGCCCCATAAAGGATAAAATATTTCTTGTCCTAATACTTTTGCACAGTACTGTATGCTGCTAACAATTTTTGTGATGAGATTTTCTTCTTGATTCATTGATTTCATGAATTTACCGGCAGTTCAAGATCAGAAGCTCGATCCCATTCGTGATGACATTGCTACATGACAGATATTAGTTCTATTCTATTTCTATTTTCACAAGTTTTACGCTTAGCAATCAGTTCCTGCTACGATCATAAAAATAAAGACTTCAACGTCAATCGTCATCCTCCTCCTTGAATCTCTTTTGTTTTATTGTTCTTTCTCCTTAGCAACGATTTCTCACTTTCTTTAACTCTCATTACCTTTTCCCGTCTAAGTGATTTCATCGCGAATGTGCGTTGTGGTGTAGTGGATATCAACTCGGTACGACAAACCGGGGTACAGAGTTCGAATTCCAGTTGAATTCCTTGCATTCACTTACGCAAAAATACCCGTGGGAAAGGTATTAATCTGTCTCTTCCCTCCAGTTATGGATTAAATAATAGAATAGATTAGGTTCTATATCCTTGGTTGGTAACCAGTCTACCGCATAAAGTAATGTAAACCTACTGCGTGATAATCTTCTGCCTAGTCAGCCATATCTCTTTGGAGACATGATCACCCAATATGTGTATCACCTATGGCACGTAACTGACTTAATTCATCGCCATGCTGGGTGTCATGAAATAATAAAACAAATACTAACATCTCACGGATAATTTCATTATAATTGTAAAAAGTTAAAATATTTAATCAGTTTTACTGAGTGATTTGATAATGATTTATTATGTAAATGTAGCAAACATTAATTGCCTAGAGCCAGTTGGTTTTATTCAAGTAAAAATAGGGACGAATTGATCGCGGCAAAGGATGTTTGCCTCTGCGATAATTAGGAATTTATAAGAGCGATATATCATTGTGAAAGGCTCATGTAATGATATCATATATTCATAATGTAATTCTGTGTAAAATGAACAGCGAACTGATGGAATTTCGGCCATGACAAGATTATATATAAATCATAATCTAATCGATTCCCTGTAAATCATTTGGAATCGTATTTGCGGCCAAATCGCGAAGAAGAGTTGACGTGTTTGCATTTTGGTGTTGTTCGAAGTGGAATTAAAGGAAAGATGAACTGGACATCAGTCAGTTAGGATGTGCGTTGTGGCGCAGTGGATATCGGCTCGGATCGAGAAATCGGGGAACCGAGTTCGAATTCCAGTTGAATTCATTGCATTCACTTACGCGCAAATACCCTTGGGAAAGGTATTAATCCGTCTCTTCCCTCCAGTTATGGGTTAAATAATAGGACAGATTGGGTTCTATAGCCTTGGTCGGTAACCAGTCTACCGCAGAAAGCAATGGCAACCTACTGCGGGATAATCTTCTGCCCAGTCAGTCATGTCTCTTTCGAGACATGATCGCCCAAGCGTGTATCACGTATGGCACTTAACTGACTGACTGAACTGGACATGTTGGGAGAGAAGCTTGCAAAAGTGAAAGACATTTTGAAACATTTGAAGCAAATAGATGTTGATTAGGAAGAAGAAGAGGTAATTAAAAAAACAGAAAAATATCGGAGAAGAAGAATTACAAGAAGAAGAAATTAAAAGAAAGAAATAATGCAATCGATGAAGAAGAAATTTTTAAAAAATAGAAAACTGAATGTATTCGATGAAGAGGAAAATAAAAAAAAGAGAATGAAGTTGCCGAAGATGAAAAAAAAAAGAAAAGAGACAAAAGAAGAAACTGGAAGAATAATAAAATATAATAAAGGAAGATAAAGCAATGGCTATCGAAGGAGATTAAGAAGAAGAATTTGATTTTTGACGGTTTATCAATATTTTGTATGATTCTAAAAGCCATAAAATATTTTCAAATTTTCAGAATGTTTAAGAGACAATAATAATTTACAGATAAATTTCCTATTAATTAACCCATAGCTGGAGGAGAAGACGTGATAAATTCATACTTTTCCCAAGAGCCTTTGCGCATAAGTATATAAATCGAACAGTAGTTGGAACCGGGCTTTCCAATTTCAAAATACCACCTGTTATCTATTACACCAGCCGCTTAAGCGGTCACCCATCTACGTACATACTAAACTGGCTTACGGCCATATCACGTTGACTACACCGGTTCTCGCTCGATCACCGAAGTTAAGCAAAGTTGAGCCTGGTCAGTACTTAGATGGGTGACCACTTGGCAATACCAGGTGCTGTAAGTGTATAGTGACTGATGTGCGTTGTAGTGCAGTGGATAACGGCACAGAAAGAGAAATCGGTGAGCCGAGTTCAAATTCCAGTTGAATACCCTGCATTCACTTAAGCACTGGTATCCTTGGAAAAGGTATTAATCCGTCCCTTCCCTCCAGTTATGGGTTAAATAACAAGGGTAAAACTTGGTGAACCTGCAATTAAAAACAAATCCCAATGAATCTTGATACTCGAAAAGAAAAATGTATTACTAGACAGAAAACTTATATAAAAAGAACAATAAATTGTTGAAAGAAAAAGGTTTTACCAGCAATAATTAAATAAAGTTTAATTGGCAATAAATAATTTGCCATAAAACAAACCAACCAATATACTAAACTCGACTTTGCTTAATTTCGCTAATCGTACAAAAACGGTGTGTTAATTTGATCTGGCCATAAATCAAGAAGAAATAGAAAAGAAAGAGGCACTGCTACCAAAAACAGAAATAAATACAGCGTGTATCAAAAATATTTTTTTAAATTTTAGACGCAGATTACTAAGAACTAAACAAAAAACGTCTATATAAACTTGTCTGCTAATCCTTTGTTTTTCTTTTATTATCTTTAATGCTTATGATAGACGCTGTTAAATGTAAAATTCAAGATAAAATCAAACAAAAATAAATAAATAAAAATAAATGTAGAGGCAAAAAAATACAAACTAGAAATAATGAAGGAGGTAATTATATGGAATCATTAAAAATTAAGTCTGAAAAAAATAAAATGTCGCCAAATCGAGAACGATGGAATGAAAGAAAAATCGAACAGAATGAAAAGAATATACAGCGAAGAAAAAAATTAAAAACCGAGCATAATCAATAGAGATCAAAAAGACTGTAAACATAAAATGATTTGGAATTAAATCGGAATTAGAGAGAATGATTTTATAGAAGACCAAAACGAGAATTCAGGACAAAATAATGAGAAAACTATTTAAATAGAATAGAAGGCGAGAAGAATGAAAAGAAGATTTAAATAGTATATAAGGCGACAATATTGAGAAGAAGTGTTAAATAGAATAGTAGGGGAGAATATTATGAAGAAGAATTGAATATAGTAGAAGGGGAGAAAAATGGGAAGATTTAAATAGAATAGATGGCGACAATACTGAGAAAAAGATTTTAATAGATTTGGAGGCGAGGATATTGAGAAGAAGATTTAAAAAGAGTAGAGGGCAAAATATTGAGAAGAATAGTTTAATAGTATAAAAAGCAAGTACAATGAGGTAAAGATTTGAATAGAATAGAAGGCGAGAATAATGAGAACAAATGTTGCATAGAATAGAAGGCGAGAATAATGAGAAGAATATTTAAATGAAATAGAAGGCGAGAATAATGAGAAGAATATTTAAATAAAATAGAAGGCGAGAATAATGAGCACAGATGTTGCATAGAATAGAAGACGAGAATAATGAGAAGAATATTTAAATGAAATAGAAGGCGAGAATAATGAGCACAGATGTTGCATAGAATAGAAGGCGAGAATAATGAGAAGAATATTTAAATGAAATAGAAGGCGAGAATAATGAGCACAGATGTTGCATAGAATAAAAGGCGAGAATAATGAGAAGAATATTTAAATGAAATAGAAGGCGAGAATAATGAGCACAGATGTTGCATAGAATAGAAGGCGAGAACAATGAGAAGAATATTTAAATGAAATAGAAGGCGAGAATAATGAGCACAGATGTTGCATAGAATAGAAGGCGAGAATAATGAAAACAATATTTAAATGAAATAGAAGGCGAGAAGAATGAGAAGAATATTTTAAATGAAAGAGAAGGCGAGAATAATGCTAACAAATGTTGCATAGAATAGAAAACGAGAATAATGAGAAAAATATTTAAATGAAATAGAAGCCGAAAATAATGAACACACATGTTGCATAGAATAGAAGGCGAGAATAATGAGAAGAATATTTAAATGAAATAGAAGGCGAGAATATTACTACTACTACTACTACTACTACTACTACTACTACTACTACTAATAATAATAATAATTTAAATAAATAGAAGACGAGAATAATGAAAAGAGTTAATATATTAGAAGGTGGGAATTTTGAGAAGTATATTTAAAAAGACTAGAAGGCGACAGTAATGAGATGAAGAGTTGAATAGAAGGTGAGAATAATCAGTAGAAGTGTTTAATAGAATATAAGGAGGGAATAATGGGAAGAATAGTTAAATAGAATAGAATGCGAGAATAACGAGAAGAAATGTTTAAATAGAATAGAAGGCGATAATGACAATAAGAAGAGTTGAATAGAATAAAAGTTGAGAATAATGAGAAGAAGAGTTGAATAGAATAAAAGTTGAGAATAATGAGAAGAAGAGTTGAATAGAATAAAAGTTGAGAATAATGACAATAAGAAGAGTTGAATAGAATAAAAGTTGAGAATAATGAGAAGAAGAGTTGAATAGAATAAAAGTTGAGAATAATGAGAAGAAGAGTTGAATAGAATAAAAGTTGAGAATAATGAGAAGAAGAGTTGAATAGAATAAAAGTTGAGAATAATGAGAAGAAGAGTTGAATAGAATAAAAGTTGAGAATAATGAGAAGAAGCGTTGAATAGAATTGAAGGCGAGGATAAAGATAAGACGGAATAAAGTTTAATAACACGTTTTTTCTAGAATACGAAAAGGTATAAGAAAAAAATCGAGAAACAATAAAAGTAAAAGTGATTAAGTAGGGGAACAAAAAATACTGAAAAATATACCAAAAACAGATTTAGAATTAAATATAAAAGTATAAACAAGATATATCAGAAATAAAAGTAGAAAAATCGGAAATAAAAATCTAGAGAAAAAATTCAGATGTAAGCACACTTTTTTTTACCCCTGTGTCAATTTAGACACGATCGTTCAAACGATAAAATATTCTTTAAAAAAAATATAGGACGCATTGCAAAGAAAAAAAAATCAAGTGTGAGTGAAGGAAGGAAAGTTCTCCTGTCGTGATTATACTTCAAATTTCACTTGAGTCAATTTTAATACAGTGTTTCTTAACAATCACAAATATCTCCAAAGATTTGTTTCTCTAATTATAACCAATTTTCAAACCAGTTTTGAAAGGTTATCAATGATAATTCCTCCGAGTATTCAGATGTCTACAGAACGATATAGATAATCTTGATTTACACTTTTTGTTTTTCAAAATAGGAAATCTTGGATTCTGTAATTAAAAGAAATATACAAAAGCAATTTTTATTTTAGTAAATGAACAATTTTGGAGTTACATATGATCGCCATGCAGCGGTTAGCGTATTAGAATTAAAAATCGTTATGCCGCATTCAAATTTCTTTTTGGTCTTTTGTATTAATTCGTATCAATGAAAAAATCGTGAATACATTTCGTCTTCCCTGTAATAAGTCATATATCAAAATATACTATGATCTCTAGAATTGAGTGGCTGTCACTCTAGAAGAAACTGTCTGATATTTAATCTATAGGGAAAGTGTCAGGGAACTACAGCAGTATCTTCCCAAGAAGGCATGAACATTGGAAAATATTAATGAAAAAGAAAATACGAAGTGCCATGATTTCCTAGGCCGTTAACGGAAATATTATTTAAAAATATATATTTAAATTGTTCTACTGTATCTTCTTGTTCAGAAAGCCGAATTCAAAGTCCAGTCTGGTTAGAGAAATTCACTTACATTAAAATACCTTTGTAAAATTATGAAGCAGTGACTTTCTCCCAACTTGTGATTACGACTTGTTTACACTAGTAATTATCTATATTTCTACGATGAGGTAAAATTTATGTTATTATTTACATTGTTTAGATGGAGGTCATCATCTTTATTGACTGGTTTAGTGACTTTTCGGCCGGGGGCGAGCAACGGCTGAAACGTCGTAAACATGGCAATAAAAATGAGGAAAACAGTCCGAACAAAGTAAATAATAATTGTTTACACTAGTTATATTCGGACTATTCTCCCCATCTTTGTTGTTGCTATCACAGCAAAACATATCTTACAGGTTAGCGTCTTCTTGTTTACCTGATCATGTCATGGAATATCGTCTAAGGTTGATTTTTTTAGCACTATGTATTTCACAACTGTGTTCAAGCACAACACTTCCAATGCAGAGATTGAACCACAAACAACAATTAACGATTATATTCATTAGGCTATCTTTATCCAGTAGAACAATTTTCTGTAGTAAGCTTCTACTTCTGTGTGCCCTGTTCTTTCAGGACCTCGGCGATCATGATCTTCCACGTCTCTCTATCCCTGGTCGCTCTTAGTACGCTTTCTCCTATAACATCTCGCAACCCACGTTCTGTCATCCACCCACTCAGGTCCTTCAAATATGTTATCTGCTTCGTTCTTCTGTCTCTTTTTCACTCTATCGGGTCTGTTAGTATCAGGTTCTGCAAGCTCTCCTTCCTCATTTCCTGTCCCAAGAACTTTAGTTGTCTCTTCCTGATGCTCAGTATTAATTTCCTTTTCGTTTCTATTCTTTCCTAAACCTCATGATTGCTCACTTGTTCGGTCCATGATATCCGCAGCATCCTTCTGTAGAAACACATTTCAGCTGCTTCAAGTTTTTTCTTCATCTTTGATGATATTGTCTAACATTCACTGGCATATTGAAGAACTGACATAATATACCAATCTAGTACTCTCTTCTTTGTTTCTAGTGAAAGTTTCCTGTGTCTAAATACTTTACTCAGCTTCTGGAACGCGTCCTTCGCCATGCCAATTCGCCTTTAGTAAGCATAGAGCCTTAAATTTAACAAAGCGATTGATTAGGTTGCAACTTCTGCTGTTGCCCATGTTTAGATCGCTGCTGTTGAAGTGAGTCGACAAGAAAAATCAGTTGCTGAGGGTTTTTACTCAATATTCAGCTTTCTTTTGGAGTTGCTATCAGTCGAAATGTAACGACTGGGAAAAAGGTTCCCAACCGGGGAGCCATGGCCCACAGCGGGTTGCCTGCCATACAACTTATGGCTAATGAGTTAATTTCGAATGAAGCCTGCCGCAAATTAACTCAAAGAAGTTCATTTGGAATAATGCGCTATCGACATGAATCCCGAAAGAACGTTATTGATATTTTTTTTTAATCACGGGAAAATCGAAAATTCTGATTCTTTGTTCGCTCTACTTCGGCAAACTCCGTTAAGTTCCGATAAGGACCCGAAAGAACTTTGCTGTTTTAGAAGTTACATAGAAAATTGACAACCCTCATTATAGAGAATAGGTGAAAATACTTTAATGAAAATTTAATGAATACATGAAAAGACTTTAGTGAAAATTTTAAGAGATCCGTTTACTTCAACGCTAACGAAGCTTAAACAAGACATATTATTTAAAGATTGGAAGCTATGATGCTTTTAGCGAACTTACTCTCTCCGATGTAGTAACCATTTTCGACGATTGTATACCATTTTCGACAACTGTATTCCTGGGAAAAGAAAGACATTGTTTTCTTTTTCTTTATATAAAGACATTCTTCGTCACTCTCCAGGCGAGTTCGACCTTGTTAATTTATTTTATTAATTTTTTTTTGGCGGGGGCGTATTTATTTTTTTTCAAACCACAAGTGTACACCGGTGTCCTGACTGGCTCAAGAAGGCGACTACTAAAATTACACTACGTGACCTCTGGGATCTAATCACAACGTGGGACAGTGGCCCGTTGTTGTAAAAGACGTCTTGTAAACCAGCTTTTGTGGCGACGTCATCGGACGACCAGCATCAGCTACCAAACCAACCGGGCAGCCGGGTGGCAGTGTCACAACTGGGATCGTCACGACCGTCAGCGAGAACGAGCGTCACATTAGACAGACGGCCAGCCTGGCTTGAGATATCACATCTGGTGCCGTCTAGACCAGGATCTGACCTGAGGGTTGCTAGCCGGGCATACGTGTGTTACAAACGTAGGTCATGAGGAAAGGAGTTACTGGGTGTGGAATTAAGAACAGAAAAATTACAAATAAGTGTGAAGCAAAAAAGTTATGAGTATGACAGTAGATAGCGACTGACATGACATATAACTTTTTAGAGATTAAAGTTGGCTGGAACGCATGGGTCTGGAAAGGCGTTCCACCAAAGAAAAGTGCTAGAAGAGAAACTACTAGCATAGAACTTACGGCTAACATCACCCGAATTCTTAATCGATTAGATTTCAACGCCTGGCTAGTAGAGTGCACAATTAATATAGTCTAGGTACAATAGCAAGGAGAATATTTGAATGACTACCATGAAAATATTCATAGAAAAGAGACGCGAAGGCAACTTTACGACGGTGGAAATGTGATTTCATTATTTCCTTTAAATATCAAGGTCACAACAAACCTAACAACCTAAAATCACTAACTGACTTGGTGTTCTCACCAAATGGTATCGACGGCACAATCTGTCTCCAATTTTTATAAAATATGAATTCCATATTTCTTTTTTTTTTCAGGTATATTATCTACACACCATATATAATCATATTTTTATAAATTTAACAGGCTAAACTTTGAAATCAGAGATATCCTTGAAGGTATTGCTGACCAGAGCCAGATAGCAAAGTCAACCGTGCTAGTCAACCTATAGTAGAAGAATCACTTTAAGAGTAGCAAACATTTCAATTCCAAAACGAGAAAAATACAACGAAAAACATACCAATAATATTTTCAATAATTCATGGTAATTCGCAAACCATAACAAAAGAAATGTGTGTAAATTTATGAACGTGTATTGTCGCCTTATATACTATTTAAATCTTCTTTTCATTCTTCTCGCCTTCTATTCTATTTAAATAGTTTTCTCATTATTTTGTCCTGAATTCTCGTTTTGGTCTTCTATAAAATCATTCTCTCTAATTCCGATTTAATTCCAATTCATTTTATGTTTACAGTCTTTATGATCTCTATCGATTATATGTATTTTCTGAAAAAGATTACATATTTTATAAAATATTTTGTCCCAAAAATATGTATGTGATGATCAGGGGTGGGCATCATTCTGATAAAAAGCAGTTATAAACTTCGATATAAATACCACAGTCCTTCCCTGATTGAAAGACTGTTCCATTTCATAAATCAGAATTATATGAGTTATAAGGCTTAAATTTCGATGTCATATTTCAGTCCTCCATATTGCAAAGTCATATTTCAGTCCTCGATATTTTGGTGACTCATTTTCTGTCCTCTGTTAATTTCAGTATCGCATTTTTCATTTTCGATATTTAAATTTTGCATTTTTCTTCGTCTCTAAATTTTGATGTCGCATTTTCTGACATCAATAACACTGTGTCACGTTTAATGTCCTCTAATAATATAAGTGACGTATTTCAATATCGGTGTCGCATTTACAGTCTTCGATATTTCGGTGTCGCATTTTCTGTCGTCGATATATCCGTGTTGTAATTTCTCTTTTACCTATATAAGTGTCACATTTTTCGTTTCTTGTTCATTTTGGTGTCGCATTTCCTATCATCGATATTAGGGTGTTGCGTTTAACGTCCTCATTTAATATAGGTCTCGCATTTACGTTCTCGATAATTCAGTGTCGCATATTCAGTCCTCGATATTTCAATATCGCATTTTTTGTTCTCTGACATTATTGGTGTCAACTTTACTCTCTTCCATATTTCGGTGTTGCATTTACTGTCTTCTGTATGTCAGTGTCGCATTGTTCCTTTCCTCTAAATGTTGGTATTGCATTTAACGTCCTCTGTGAATATAGGTCTCTCATTTTACGCCCTAGCTACTTCGGAGTCGCATATTCAGTACTCGATATTTCAATATGGCATTTTCAGTTCTCTGTCAAAAGCGGTGTCGCATTTTCCGATTTCGATATTTCAGTGTGTCATTTTCCGTCTTCGACATTTGCATGCTGCAAGTTCCGTCTTTAATATATCCATATCGCATTTAATCCATATATATATATATATGGATTAATTTTGGTGTCGCATTTTTTGTTATCGATATTAGGGTGTCGCGTTTGACGTCCTCTTTAATATGGGTATTGCATTTTCCTTCCTCGATATTTCGGTGTCTCATATTCAGTCCTCGGTATATCAATATCGCATTTTCTGACCTATGTCAAAAGCGGTTTCCCATTTACAGTCTTCGATATTTCGGTGTAGCATTTTTTTGTTTTGAATTTTGATGTCGCATTTTCTGTTTTTGGAATGTCCGTGTTCCAATTTCCATCTTCGATATATCAATCTCACATTTTCCGTCTTCTCTTAATTTTGGTGTCGCAATTTCTGTTTTTGGAATTTCCTTGTTCCAATTTCCATCTTCGATATATCAATATCACATTTTCCGTCTTCTCTTAATTTCTCACATGAGCCATCTTTAGAGAGGTCGTTTAAACAACCTCTCTAAAGATGGCTCATGTGAGCCGAAAGCTTAGAAGAAAACCAATAAATAATTATCAAAATGTTGGATAATTTTTGTCTTTATTTTCAACTGAAATTAAAGCAAAAATACGACCTTTAGAACGGCTCATGATTAAACATAATAGATATTCATTGTCTCTTACATTTAACAACATATGTTTAGAAAATTACTTGCTGCCTCGATATACTAAATATATATATATATATATATATATATATATATGTGTGTGTGTGTGTGTGTGTGTGTGTGTGTGTGTGTATGTATATACGAACTGAAAATGAATTCAGTTAATAAGCAAAAATAGAAAGGGGTTAAGACAATGATGCGTCATGGCATTTGATTTATTCTACCTTTTGATTGAGCGTATTCTAAGAGAATTAGAAATTTTAACAAGATTGATATTGGCGTTTACAATTTCAGCAACAAATGATACACACAGGTCACAGTGCAGATACCAGGTACAGAAGGAAACCTTCAAGATCTCATGCAAAAGATAGGAAATCGTAAATAAAGTACAAAATATGAAAGATTGTACTGTTGTCAGGGTAAGGAATTGCTCAAGATTTGAATTTCGAATTAGGAATATCAGAGTTGATAGAGATACTTGACAACCTAGACACATTTGGAAACAGTCAATAATCTGTACTTAGAGATACTGGCAGGTATATGCTAGACATATTTGAAAACAATCAATAATATGTACTGGTACCAAAACGCTTGTATACGTGGTAGAAATAAATTTAACTGATATACAAGGCTATGTCTTAACACTAAACATCTATTCAACCAATACAGCGAGGCAAATTTGAAAGATCTAGAAATCCTGCAAAGATTTGTCATTGGCATTCACAATCTGAACAATATAAGATACGCTGATGGGACAAAGCATAAAAGCAGGCACGGAGGGAAAAACCCAAGATCTCCTAAAGGAAGAAGTAAAAAAGAAAACAGAGAAGAAAGGACTAATCATAAACTACAAGAAAACCTAATGTATGGTCATCAGTTAAAAAATAAAGAAAGGAAAAGAAAAGACAGGTATGCCGAAAATGTTAACTACAAGTCGTGGATACTGAAATCAACCAGATGCAGAAATTTAAATAATTAGGAACTGCTTTTTGTGGTACATTGGATATCGGCTCGGAACGAGAAACCGGGGAGCCGAGTTCGAATTCCAGTTGAAGCATTGTATTCACTTGCGCGCAAATCCCCTTGGGAAAGGTATTAATCCGTCTCTTCCTTCCAGTTATGGGTTAAATAGCAGGACAGATTGGGTTCTATAGCCTTGGTCGGTAACCAGTCTACCACAGAAAACAATGGCAACCTTCTGCGGAATAATCTTCTGCCCAGTCAGTCATGTCTCTTTCGAGACATGATCACCCAAGCGTGTATCACGTATGGCACTTAACTGACTGACTTTAACAGAGGACAGAAAGTGCAACGCTGAGGTCTGAAGAAATATTAGCATAGCCAAGGGGGCATTCTAAAAGCTGCGTGAAGTATTGACAGACAGCAAATTATTATTGGAAACAAAGAAGAGACTACTGGAATGTTTTGTGATGTCTGTCACTCAATATGGCATGGAATGCTGCACAATCTCATAAAAGATGAAGGAAAGACTTCAATCAACCTAAGTGTGATTCTACAGAAAGATACTAAGGATACCATCGACCTAACCTGTTAGCAACGACTAGGTTTTAGAAAGGATGCAAACAAAAAGGAAATTCATGATTAATATCAGGACTAGACAGCTGGAGTGTCTGTGACATATGATGAGAAAAGAAGGCTTGTTGAATATGATACTCAGATATAGGGAAAGAGAGAGAGAGGAAAGCAGTACATGATATACTTGATGGATTTGAACAAGAACAGAGCAGAGTTTGGGAGGATTAACAACAGAAAGGGTGTTAATAAACACATGATAGGGAGATGTGGAAAGCCTTGATTGCATACGTCCAGAAGAGACACGGAACACAGAAAAAACAGAAGAAAATCGAGCAATTAAAAATATTTAAATATCTATAGATGTGTTAACAGTGAATGAAATATAAAATACCAAAATCCGAATGGGAATTGGAATACGAATGCAGCTTCGAAAAGGCCGTGGAAAAGACAACCCCATCATTCTGTTTCCTTATTGTTCCCAGCAAATCAGATATATTAAAGAAATTGAATTCTACTGAAAGACTTGATCGTCAGTGTTCTTATGAAGAAATGTATTGAGATTTACATTTCAACTAATAATTGTAAATTTTACAATTCGTATTTCTCGCCTGGACTTTTCAAAGCAAAAATGCATATTAAAAAGAGAAAATGTTATCAAAGAGTTTCTACTTTATATCCTCAAGTAATTTCCTGAAAACATTTCCAATATTCAACGGATTTCAAACGAAAGTAAATGCTTTATAGATCTGATATTTCAGTTTAAAATCACAATATGTTATGAAAAAACTGTTAAGACCGACAGATTTGTGAAGATTTAATAACACTGCCATGCATAGAAAATGCAGAGGACTTCATGAATTATGTAAAATGCACGCAACAAAATTTAAATTCTCATAATCTTTAAGAACGTGAGGATATTTGCAAAGATACATTCTATGTAGCTTTCAACAAGAAAAAGAATACATTCGACCCTGTTTAGAAACTATTTATGTATTAAAACTTATTACGGTATTTGATAGAATAAAGCAAAACACTATTTTAATATAGCATTCAAGGTGAATGAAATTTAGGTCGAATCAAAACCGTTATTTTCGTACTTTTGAAAAAAAAAATATATATATCAGCATGCAGTGTGGGTATAGAAGAATCCAAAGGTGTATACTGTACATACAGTGGTAGGATAACGATCTAAGAGAGCTCTAAATATATATGTATATAAATACATGTAGAGCAAATATAAGAAAAATTAAGCCGGAGACGTTAATTTAAGGTAAATCGGAAGTATGGCCTATTTCAGGTGAACCATTATGAGGAGAAGCTGAAGATGGTTCGCCTGAAATACGCTCTACTTGTCTGCCTTAATTTATATTTATATATATATATATATATATATATATATATATATATATATATATAAAGAACATAAGTTGAATATTTTTATAAATCTATTGGTAATATAATATTTTGCGGCTGGCTTATTTGTAATCGAGTTATTACGCGACCTAGGTTTTTACCATGTGGTGACTTCAGGCAATTTGCAATAACTGATTTTACCGGTTTTTTTTTTGTTTTTTGTCCTTTTTTTTAATAACATTTACGTAACGACGATTTTCCTAACTCTCACGCAACTATGGTTGTATCATTACCATATATATATATAATACTGCACATTTAATGCTGATGTTAATAATATAGTGCTCGATTCAATATAACAGAGCTATAAACTATATATCAATAAATGTACATATTTTTTCCCTCACCGGCAGATATATTTTATAGTTCTGTTATAAGAGTCATGCTACCAGTGGGAATAAATAAGTATATTTTTAATATATGTATATATGTTTGTGCTTGTTTTATGATATATATATATATATATATATATGTGTGTGTGTGTGTGTGTGTGTGTGTGTGTGTGTGTATTTAGGCTGCAAACTTTCTTTTAGACATGTCAGATTAAAAAATTGCAAAAAGGTTTTATGGTTATTTTTTTGTTACCATAATTCACATCCCTGAAGATAATCTCGGAAAGAGATTTAAAATACTTGGGTACCTTGAGAAATGAATGATAATAACATCTGTCAACGTTACAACACTTTTCTAACATCTTTCAGTTATAATACGCGAAGGATTATCTGTGAGTATGAACGGATTTTATTAAAAATAAGCAGACATGATGTTTGCAATTTATTTAATCTGACACACACACACACATACACACACATATACAAGGAATTCAACTAGAATTCGAAATCGGCTCCCCAATTTGTCGTTCTGAATCGATATCCCGGTAATATTAGTATACTACGTTTTCAAAATTTGGAATCGTTAAATCGGTGCAAATGGGACACAATTCTTTGAAGCTGATCGTTCTCGACATGAGTAACAGGTGTCGTCTGACAGTTACCCAGAAACTGTTTGTACCAAAAGCAAAATTACTCCCGCGATATGAAATGTCATGAAACTGAACAACTGTTGGCAACTGTGAACAATTTTTTAATATCAAGCAAGAGACGAGCTAATTAAATATCAGTATTCTGCGAGTGTGTGAAACAAGATGGCCAAACAATAGAGATTTTGTCAGTAGTAACCACAGGATAATATACGCAGGCGGCAAAAATTACAAAAGAGTATTCGGCTTGATACTGAAGAGAGGCACGAAGAACTGCGTCTTAGGGTAATGTCAGTTATCTGAAAGTGTTCTTCTGGACAAATTTAAAGGCAAGCTCTTCAACGTCGCAGCTATAGTAGTGTATACACCGTCAACATGAAGAACTGATGTGAAAATATATTTTTTTACTTAACACTGGATATCGCCTAGGCGCTGTGT
The DNA here is from genome assembly GCA_037127315.1 of Ascarosepion bandense. NCBI lineage: Eukaryota > Metazoa > Mollusca > Cephalopoda > Sepiida > Sepiidae > Ascarosepion > Ascarosepion bandense. The sequence goes on from JBBBDQ010030059.1 coordinate 133,946, forward strand.
AAATCGCAAGAAATTAGAATGATCTTAAGAAAACTGAATGCAAAAGTATATAAGAAAAGGGAAGAGGTAACATTTGAAAACTTTGGATTAGGAAATTGCAATGAGCGAGGAGAAAAATGTGTATAATGGTGTTCAGCTATGACCAGATAATAACCAAGACAAGATCTGAAGAACACCCAAGAAGACTATGGACACGGAGCAGCTCGGGAAGTTACACAAAATAAACAAACAAGTTTATTATATAACAATAATCAGGAGATTCAAGAATGCAGTTGTTTATTGGAAAACATATTCAAATATCAACTGTGAAAGCGACCTCATCATGGTTATATACAAACTAGGTGAAACTACAGACAGTGAAGAAGTCTAATGCAGCACCAAGATTGCAATAGAACATATTCGTGAATGACCTAAATGGGCAGGGAAAGTAGACAGATAGAGTAAACAAAATATACGAGGGACAAATTGAAGACGGGAATTTAAAATGGGACGCTCATAATAAAATTAGACCAGAACACAGTTGTATTAAAAAGTGTTTAATACAATTACACTGTGGAACTTTTGAATATTCTACATTTGTAATCGAGCTATTACGCAAACTAGGTTTCTACCATACGGTGAATTCAGGCGATTTGCATAACTGATTTTACCGTGGTTTTTTTTTGTTTTGTTTTTAGTTTTTTTTAATAACACTTACGTAACGATGACTTTTTGAACTCTCACGAAACGGGGAACCTTTGAACACGCAATTTCAAAATTAGATGAAATGATACGTTTTCGGCTATGGTTGTATCATTACCATTTGTTCCCCCATTCATATTTTTATAGCTTCTCAATGAGATAATTCCGCATAGCAAATTTACTGGTGAGATAAAAACAACAATATGGCTGAAACAAAAAAAGAAAGCAATTGTCCGGCGGAAACAATAAAAAAATAGGTTTAATAATGAGTGTATATTATAAGGAGCTCGATCATGTTATTAAATTTGCCTTGTGCCAAACATAACCGAACTCCACATACATTAGGATTATCATCATCAGAAGGTTGAAAATAATAAAAGTGTTTCGTTTGTGTCTTTTTTCCGGACGGCAAGAAATTGAAAATAAGCTAAAGCAATAAATATTGGTTGTACTTATTTTAGGAGTCAAATGACGTCTCTTAATATTGTTTCTGTCTATTCGTCTTCTTTTTTAAGGGCGAGAATGGTGAGAACGAAGAAATGATGAAGGAAATAACATACAAAAAGAAAAGGGAGAACGAATGTATGCCGAAGAGATATGTCTAGTTCAGCGGTTTAAAATATCTCTCTTACATTGTGGCGGTGTCTTATTTTGTCTCTGCTACCATCTGACTTATTCCACTTTCTTCCTCTATATATTTATATTAAATAACTTTTTCGCACACTTTTTTAAATTGATCCCTTTTCATTTGGTCAAAATTAGATTTCTCACTGGATTACGAAATTTGTAAACTGTGAATAAAAGCGAGTTTTTTATAAGTCCGTATTTCACCACATCAGAAATATTTTCCATCTAGAATGATACACAGAGTTGTTGTATTTCTCTATATCTCTCTCACGCGCACACACACAATCTCTCTCTCTCTCTCTCTTTCACTATACATATATATATATATATTTGTGTGTGTGTTTATGTGTGTATTTGTGTGTGTATTTTGTGTATTTTGGCAGCAGACATTCTTATATACAAGATTCATTAAAAGCATCGGAAAAGTACTGAATTTAAGAGTTTGATTAATTTTAAGCAAGTATTGCAATGTTGAAAATGTTTCCCTAAAATGATTTATTGCTTTAGGAATTCATTGGATTAAAGCTTCACTTAATGCGGTTAAACATTCAGAAAGAAGAAGATAATTCAAAATCTATTCAAGCCGATTTTATTTAAGTTATATGTTCATGAAACGACAGGATTAGATATTAATATATAATCCTGTCGTTTTCTGATCTGTAGCATGTAATAAAATAATTTTACAAAATTTAGTAGCGGGCTAGTCATTCAAAATTAGGACAAAAGTCAACATAAACATTTGTCCGCAAATTTGCAAGTTATTACGTTTAAAGATTAGGATAGACACTGTTAAATGTACAATTCAAAACACAATTCAGAATTACTTTTTAGAAAATTGGGGGCAGCTTCCTAACACAAAAACCAAGACAAAAGTCAAATATATATATATATATATATATATATATATATATATATATATATATTAACCTACTGAGATAAATAATTAGATCAATAAATGTATATATTGAGCGAAATCTGATTTCTTACACCAAAAACATTGTCTGCACCAACACAGACGCTATCAGAGGTGCATAAACAAATAAAATTAATGTTTCTTTTAATTTTTAATAAAGTAATACTTTCGTAGAATTATTTCTATCCAGCATGTTTCTTAAAATATATAAAAATATATATTGTAAACAGAACTCGCTGGAATGGGTTTGTTCACGTTTACAAAAATTCACAATGACGTGTGAAATCCTGGTTTTGCCAAATAGAAAAAGAATTGACGACGTGCTGAAAGAAAAAGTCGAAACCAAATTTCGAGAGTAGATGTTAAATTGCTTTTCTGACCAATGAAAGCGATTTGCAGGACTAAAAAGACTTAGTGATCCAGTGCGAAAAACCTTTCAGTCAGTTCTTCAGAATGGGAGCAGTATCTGATAGCATCTCGTCGCAATGTAAGGAAGAAACTTCAAGCCGAGGTCATGTCGCGTCGACGTCTATTCATTCTATTTCTTCTTCCTAATTTCTACTTCCTCGTTCGTTTTTAATCCACGCTGCTAAAGAAAACAACAATAACAGCAGCAGCAGCAGCAGCAACAGGACATTCCAACTTCTGAGTTAAATACAATTTCTTTATTTCTTTAATCTTCTTCATCACCCTGTCGCCAACCTACCAAAAAGGAGAAGGAACATAAGACTTTACATTCTGCTACTATCAATCATAAACTCTACATTTCTGTGGGACATTTTAAGCACTTACATTTCTATTTGAACAATTTAAACTACAAAACTAGATGCATTTTCTCTATGAACATTTTTCTTCTCACATGTTACTGTGTTCAGTGAATAAAATTTCACTTATATTTTTCTTCTTAAAATTTTGTCATTCTGTTAATAAAATTTTAATTTTATGTAAAAAAACAAATCAAAAAATTAAATTAAATAAAGAAGTAAAGTACCAAGACACAGGAATATTTCACTAGAAACAAAGAAATGAGCGATGGATTGCTATGTGGTGTCGGTTCTTCAATACGGCAGTGAATGCTGGACAATATCATCGAAAATGAGGACAAAACTGGAAGCAGCGGAAATGTGGTTCTACAGAAGGATACTGCGGTTATCGTGGACTGAGCATGCAAGCAATGATGAGGTGTTGGAAAGAATGGCAAAAAAAAAAGGAAATTAATACTGAGCATCAGGAAGAGACAACTGAAGCTCCTGGGACACGCAATGAGGAAGGAGAGCTTGGAGAACCTGATACTGACTGCCCAGATAAAAGGAAAGAGAGACAGAGGAAGGCAGCGGATAACATATTTGCAGGGTCTGATCAGGTGGACGACGGAACGGGGGTTGCTAGGACTAACAGGAGCAAACATACTAAGAGCCACAAGAGATAGAGAGACGTGGAGAATCATGATCGCCTACGTCCTGAAGAGACAGCGCACATAAAAGAAGGAGAAAAATATCTGAATTCCGGCTACATCCGCAGTAAGATAAGAATGTTCAAACCACGTTTTGTGGTGGGTATTAAAATTTCTAAAGGGTTGATCAGAGAGGGATAGAAAAATAATATGGTTTATATAGTGTGTGACATTATATCTAATTTAATAAACCAGTAAAAGAAATTTGATGGATAAATAATAATAATAATAATTCAATAATATTGAAAATAAAACTAATAATATATATTGTGTATTATTCGGCCTCTTGACCAAATGCAAGCATGAAGAGAATGATGTTTAATCGGAGAATGTGTGTTTCCTTTTAACATGTATAAAAGTTAATGGGATACAAAATCGAAGAGAGGTGGGGAAAAGCTTGTCAGCAGTAATCTCACTCACGATCCATTCATGATGTAAAATATATATATATATATATATATATATATATATATATGTGTGTGTGTGTGTGTGTGTGTGTGTGTGTGTGTGTGAAGAGAACTAACAGATTTAGAATTCTGAGTTTTCCGAGTGTTTGTCTCTATATGAAAAAAAATTACTAAATTTCTTAAGAATAAAAACATTAAAATTATTTAATAATAAGCGTGATGAAATAAATATCATATGTAAACATTATAAAGTATTCACCTTAGAATATGGTTAAAAAAATTTTCATAGAAAATATCCACTGACTTTACTCCCTAAACATATAACCTATATTTTTTCATTTTAAATTTTGAACTTCATTCTGATCAGTCAAATTAAACACAAAAATTAATTTTAATGTCTTCTCCCATCCATATCAACTCTTTAAATGAAAAGCCTATTGTTTTATACATTCAAATGTATTTTCGTAAGTCACCATTGCCTGGTGAATCTTGAAACATAGAAATTTCCTTGTCACAATGCAAATTAAATTAATTTGAAATAAAAATAATTATATATATATAGTAAAATAAATTTTCAAAATTCAAAAATGTTGAATGAGCATTTCGACATAAAATCTCTAAGAGAGATTTTACGTCTCCTCAGCAACGTCCGAACTTCTTTCAAAATGGAAATAAAAAATAAACAATAAGAATAAAAAGAGATATATATTTTTCTACCTTTTTTAATATTAAAATCTTTAATATAAATTAGGATCAGATTCTTGGGATTTACCTTCCTACTTCTCCGTTTTTGATTAGAGTATTTTAATAATATATATATATATATATATATATATATATATATATATAAATTTTATTATATATCCCAATCATTGTTCTGAAGAAATGTGCCCCTGAACTCTCCTCTCTTCTCTCCAAACTCTAAAACTACTGCCTCTATGTTTCTTGCTTTTCTTCCTGCTCAAATTCCTCCTCTGTGGTTTCTGTATTTATGAAATCTGGAGAACACTCAGAACCCTCTACTTATCGTTCTATCAACCTTCTATCGTTTTTTAGCAAAGTGTTCGTGGCTATTATCAATTCTCAAGTGGTTCAAAATCTCACAGTACACAATCTCTTCCTCGACAAACTATGTTTTCTACTTCAACAGATCTGCTGCTGATATGCTAACGGCCATCACAGAGTATATATACCAGGCTCTCGATAAGAACTGCGAAACTCGAGCTGATGCCCTTGATATCCCCAAAGCATTCGACAGAGTTTGGCACGCTGGCCTTCTACGCTTTGCTACAGAGTTAGGCTATAACTGGAAGATCGTTTGATCTAATCAAAGTTGTTCCTTTCAAAACGCGAATTGAAGGTAGTATTGAACGGGCATGCTTCCAGATATTATCATACGAACGCAGGTGAACCTCAAGGCTCTATTCTAGGCCTTACGCTTTTTCTGATTTTCATCAACGATCTTCCTGATGTTATCAGATTTCAAGTAGGCATCTACGCTGACGACTCCACTATTTACTCGATAGAAAATCTGCCGAGGTGGATAAAGCAAACTTCGCTACTGATCTTGAAAAGAAGCACTAGACTGTGTTCGGCAGGAGCAAGAAATTGCTCGTTAATTTTTATGTTTCCTGTGACATGATAGGCGTATATTAAGGTGCTTTGTAAAATATGTATTTTATTATAATAGATTAAAATAAGAAAATGGTTAAGAATAGAAAATAGATTAGGTGACACGATAACTAGGCGTATATTAAGTAAATAAATATGTATTTTATTATAATAGATTAAAATAGAAAATGGTTAAGAATAGAAAATAGTTTAAAAACATATTTAACAAAAGTGAAAAAGAAGAGGAAAAAATAAATAAATAAACGCTTTTTCTTTTACGAGGAAAATTGTGGAAGAGAAAAGGGTATCCGATTACTGTTTTAAATCCTACCACTCCTCCGGTAAATATTTGACTCAGTGATTTAATGTGATAAAGAGATAAGTTCAGGAGATAAAGTTCAGGAGGTGGGTTTTCGAATGAACAGGTCAAAGGCTGTCTTTTACTGTATCTTGACCACACATTAAGAATTTACCGGCGGAAGCTTTATTAAGATAAAAAAAAGATAACTGAAATTTCAGACTTACAGTCGCCAATGTTTATTACCGGTGGTCTAAAGCATTTCCAGATTTCCGGATCAATTTTAAATAAATTCAGGTAATTTTTCCGAGTCAGATCAGTAGAGTAGTGTAGAGTGAGAGAGTCAGTTAAGTGAGGCAGTCAGTTGAGTGAATAGAATCTCCGTTCGTCTTGTTTCGGTCAGTTCGGATTTGTTGATCTCCATTAAATAGAGTTAGAGCTGTGTGTCACATTCGCCTGCCCCAACCGAAAAGGCTAACTCTAAACGAAATAAAGCATCCTTTCAAATCTAAGTTGTGGAAGTTCGTTCCTTATAGTTTAATCTTGTACCCCCAGCTTGAGACTCCGACATTTTCAACAAACTCCCGGCAAACATCACAGCGTGGAGAACGGCCGCCGGAGAAATTGTTCGGACGATCCGTTGGGGTGTTACATTCTAAAACGAAGCTGCTATCTATTATACCAGAGTCAATCATCTCTACTTCCCCCATCAGCAACAGACAAGCTATTCTCTCTGTAGGCAAAGCACTGCGCCTACTCAGCCTAACTATTTCAGCCAACCCAAGGGGAATGACTGCATTGAATCCTGCTAGAAAGTTTAGTTCACTGTGAATGGCCTGGAGGTATTTTTCGTCTGAATTCATCTGGCATATATATAAATCTCCCATCCAACCGTGTATTGAATGCTGCTAATACATCTGATCGGGTGCCTCTGCTATTCATCTCTGGGTTCTTGACACAATCAAACAGAAAATCTGCAATGCAATCGATTCCGATCTGGTAGCTCAACTCCATTCAATTTCTCACAGACGGTCGGTGGCTTCCGTCTGTCTCCTCTACAAATATTTTTAAGGCTTATACTCCTATGAGATTAGATCCTTGGCGACCCGTATGCATGAATATACTCGAGCCACTAAACTAGCAACCAAGTCCCACAATTTTACAGTGAAACCAATCAAATATAAACGCAACTTCTCTTCTACCGGCCTCTTTTCTCGCACTTCCCGACTGTGTAATCTCCTTTCGTATAGTTGCTTCCCTGACAGCTACACTCGCCAACAATTTAAAATGCAATGTCAATTGTCATCTCTTATCTCTTTGACTTGCATTCTTTTCCTGACAACTCTACTCTCATGCATCTCTCTTCACACCAGTGTTCTCTTACTTCTGTTACCTATTCTTTGACACTTCATGTAACTTGTTTGTCTTTTTCATCAATCTCTGCGCATCAGTGTCAGTACTGCCTTCCTCTTGGGGTGAACGGATTATCAAGATATACACATCTTATCATGAAATAAAAGGAGAAAAATCTAAATCTAAAATTATGTTACTCTAGCCCATAAATACAAGATAATTGATATGTCCCGGAAAGGGATATATATATATATATATATATATATATATATATATATAATTCGAGGTAGTTAAACAGTTTAGGCAAATGCAACCGAGTAAGTCAATCTAGTTAGTAGACGTGATGGACGGTACTCGTCGAATGCATTATCCTGGGACTTAGGCGTTGTCAATAGCCGTAGACCAATAGCCGTAGACCAGTAGACATCTATGTGTCCTCGCCTCAGTCTGTATTTATGGCTGACACCAGCCAATCACAATACTGTGAGTGGGGACCAAGGTGTATGCATATTTATTACATTATTATTATTTTTATTATTTTTATTATTATTATTTTTTTCTCTTTCTTTTTCTCCTTCCCAATCTCCTCCTCCACTATAACCAATGTTCCTTCAGGAAATAGATGATAATGCTCAGCCACAACGTAGATCTTAGTATGTTGTTTTATTCTGTCATTCACCAGCTAGTTATAAAGGTTACTTGTGGCTTTCTTATATTTCTCCTTCTTTCAATATGTCCAGTGGTTATCCGATTATCCGTGTCATCTTTCTTTATTATGCATCTGACAAATTGCAACTTTCTGCTTCTAACTATAATTTCTCTTGAATAATTTTCAAAACTAAAAATAATAACATTCACTGCTAATTCTATCGTTGTTTTCCAGACTGAAACAGACAATAATTCTTTTAAAAATATATTACATAATATAATTCTACATGCTCTTTTCTTATTGAAATGCTGCATTCCTTTGACTAAAAAAAATCTCTACAGTAAAGAATTTTTGCAAACCTTATTATTTGACAAAATTAGACCTCACAAGCCAGGAAATCCTCCATTCACTATTTTATGCTTAAAATCAAAATTCGCATTTATACAATGCATCACGTAAAGAACTGATATTTTTCGCTGTTGTATTTAGAATTTTAACGGCGCTACAAAAGAAATATTTATTTATGGCTTGATCACTTGGCCATATTCATTGCAGCCTTTATTATAAGTTACAAGTTTTCATTTTTTATCTTCTTTAAATGCTAACGATACTTTGAAATCGATGGAGTTAAGATCAAAAATGGAATGAAATAAATATTTTTCATTCATACTGGATATTTGTCTTTGATGCAATTTTTTTAAAAAAGAGATTTATAAAAATACAAAAACAAACAATTTTGCTTTAATTTAATGCGCCTTTTTGTCAGATTTCAATCCTCTTTTTTGTTTGCGACGCCGGTTTTTATATTTTTTTTCATTCTTATGTTTAAATAGACAGCAAATAAACAGCCGCTTGATTTGCAGAGAATAACGAAGAAAGAAAACAGCAGCTTTTTTCTTCTTAAAATGACTTACTTCGATCTTCTAGGTTACTTCCTCAGTTTTGATTTTATCGGTTTCTTCTTCCCTCCTTCATATCATTGTTGTTATTGTTGTTGTTGCTTTTGTGATGATGGAGGTGGGGTAGCATTTTGTTGTTGTTGTTAAATGTTGCGACTTTTTTCGAAATTGCGCAAATCTGAAAACACAAAAACTCAACACCGCTTTTCTAATGTTGGATTGAGAAAGAAGGAAGGAAAGGGAGAAAGAAAGAAAAAACAGAGAAAAAGAGACACGTCAAAGAAAAAAAGAAAATGCAAAAAAAGAAAGAAAAAGACACATTAAAGAATAAAAAGAAAGAAAGACAAAAAGAAGGACAGAAAGAAAGACAGACAGACATATAGATAGTCAGATAGAAAGAAAGACAGACAGACAGAAAGAAAGAAAAAGAAAGAAAAAAGAATGAAAGAAAGAACTAAGGGGAAATAAGAAAAAGTAAGAAACAAATAAAGAAAAAACACGCCAAAAAATGAAATGGGGTTATACGAAAGAGAAATAAAAGAAAAAAGAACGAAAGAAAATTGACACATCAAAGAATGAAAGAGGAAGTACGAAAAAACTGAAGGAAAGAAAAAAAAGGAAAAAGAAATAACGATACACATCAAATAATAAAAAAGGGTAAATATGAAAAAGAATAGTAGAAATAGACGTACCTATGAATAAAAAGGGGAAACAAGAAAAAGAAGGAAATTAATTGAGTAAATAAAAGAGACATCTAAAAGAAAGAAAGAAAAAGAGAGACACATCAATGAATAAAAAAGGAAATACGAAAAAGGAAGAAATAAAATATAGACATATATAAAGATTCAAATAAAAGAAGAAACATAGGAAATGCGAAAAGAAAGAAAGAAAGAAAGAAAGAAAGAAAGAAAGAAACGGGTGTATCGAAGAAAAAATGACAAATATAAAAAAGGAAGACAGAAAAGAAAAAAAAGGAAGATACCGAAAAATAAAAATGAAAAAATAGAAAAAAAAAAGCAGAAATAAAATAAAGAAGGCGAGGAACACATAAAAGAAAGAGAGGTAAAATGCGAAAACTTAAGAAGGAAAGAAAGAAAGAAACAAAGAAACAAACAAACAAACAAACAAACAAACAATGAATAAAGAGGTGTAGAAAATAAGAAAAATAAAACAACCGAAGATTGAGGGGAGTAGAAAGATTAAAACAGAAAGAAACAAACAAATCAAAGGAAAGGAAAGACAATGAAAGAAAAAGTAAATACGAAGAAACAAGAGCGAAGTATGGAAAGAAAAAGGTAAAGAAAAATGCTTAAAGAAAAAAAGAAAGAAATCAAGAAATGATGAAATAAATGACGAAAGATAGATTAAAAAAAAAGAAGGAAATAATGAAAATTTGAAAAAGCGGTCGAAGGAAACCGGGAAATAGAGTGAAAACCAAATCAATAAATAAAAAAAGACTTTTCGAAAGAAAGAATGAATAAAAGTAATAAACACAGCAAAATAAGAAAAAAAAAAGAATGAGTAAAATAGAAAGAGAAAAGAGAATGGAAAGAAGAAAGTAGAAATGTTTTGAATGAAAATAAAAGTATTAAAAAGTGTAATTGAAGATCAAAATAATGAAAGTGAAATGGATGTCAAATTCGCAAAAATATGAGAAAAATAAGAGCAAGCAAATAAAAATGGGATAAACAATCCTGTGTAAAAGCAACGAAATTATATTTTTAAAAGAAAAAAACACCAGAAATCATAAAAGTGAGAAAAGACAAGTAGGGGAAACAAATTAAAATAGAAACTAATATAAAAGATTATATGCATTATAAGAAGAATACAAAGTAACTATCGTGAGTGTTATCAGCAGATCAGAAAACATGGATCTATAGAATCGTAGACGGATTCTAATCACTCAAACTGCATTCTAATATGTAGCATATTTCTTCAGCATAAGCCGATAGTAGTTCTTCACGCCTTCCTACTCTTATTAGAAAAAAGATATCTAATATTGAAAAAATATCTGTCCGGAATGAAAAACTGAAGAAGCCTAATTCAAATTCCAGTTGAATTCCTCGCATTCATTTACGCGCAAATACCAATCACTTCTCGCACCATCTAATGACAGATTGGATTCTATAGCCTTGGTTGGCAACCAGTCTACCGCAAAAGGAATGCCAATCTAGTGTTGAAAAACTGTCTACCTAGTCGGTCATGGATCGAAGAGTCATGATTGCCCAAGCGTGTATCACGTGTGGCACTTAAATGCACCTCTTTTCGCCATAAATCACTTAACTGACTGGATATCGACGCGATATCTACCTTTGCTACACATTTAGCTCGATGTCCTGCTAAATATTTACTCACATTATTAGGCATTTTACTCCCATTTTTCTCTTGCCAATTTTGTAATGTGATTCTCAAATTTTCTAATGATTTTTTCTCATTATATTCCCAATATTTTTTCTGTCTCTTTCTTTTCCAAATCACAAGTCTCCATTTCATTTCTATTTTCCATACAGCTTCGTAGTTTACTAATATATTCCATCTCGATTATTCTTGATATCTTTCTGTAGAACCACATCTGTTACCTTCAGTCCAGTATTCATCTCTGGTGAAATTGTCCAATATTTACATCCGCATGGAATGTTTGATATCGCATAGAAATTCAGCACTTTTTTGTTTCCAACGAGATTAGATTCTTTTTTAATATTTCTATCGATGTTTTGGAATACATCTGATTTCAGTGTCACATGTTTCATCATCTGGCATACCACTATTAAGATTAATTCCTATATTTGTTTTGACGTCTTTAACGTGTGACCCACATCATGTGCTCCCTCTTCCGTTTGTCGATCGCTATATCCTGTCTTCTTAATTTTGATAGTCCTTTATTCTGCTTTCTTCTTTTTCTTTTTGGTCGCATCACTTTGAATTGACTGTTCTCGTAAGATCATCAAAGTTAAGTAACGTCGAGCCTGGTCAGTATCTAGGTAGGTGACCACTTAGTAATACCAAGTGCTGCAAACTTGGATGTGCGCATTGCCTACTGGATAATGGCTGGGCATTTCTAACGGGAGGAGCGACGATCGGTTGCCGCTGGGTTTATTATATTCACTTGGGAAAGGTAAGAATCCCTCTTTTTCACTCCCAGTTATAGATTAAATAATAATAATTGTATAATTAAACTATTATTATATCCAAGAAAAATGTTCTAACTTTAAATAATAAGCACAAATTTTATAAGCTGTAGGAAGGTAAACGGTCAATCGTTTTTCTTTTCTACTTTGCAGGTAAAATGCCGAACGCTTGCAATCGTATTAAGGCGAGTTAATGCTACTTGCACTTGACTTGTGGTGCAGTGGATATCGGCTCTGAACGAGAAGTCAAGTTCGAATGACCAGTTGAATTCATTGCATTCACTTACGCGCAAATACCCTTGGGAAAGGTATTAATCCGTCTCTTCCCTCCAGTTATGGGTTGAATAACAAGACAGATTGCGTTCTGTGGCCTTGGCTGGCAACCAGTCTACCGCAGAAAGCAATGGCAATCTACTGCGGAATAATCTTCTGCCCAGTCAGTCATGTTTCTTTCGAGACATGATTGCCCAAGCGTGTTTCACGTATGGCACTTAATTGACTGACTGCACTTGACTATAGCTATTAGTCATTCAATCAGTTGAGTGCCATTCATGATACATGCTTGGGTGATCATGTCTCGAAATATATTATTATTATTATTATTATTATTAACGAAATATTCTGAAACAAAAAAAGGAAATACCTGTTTAAGAAAATTTCAAAATAATATGAAGCAAGTTTAAAGCAGTAAAATAAGTAAAGATAATGTTTAGTTTGTAACTTAATAGACGAGAATCTTAATGAGAAAAATGATTTTCAAAGCGCAGCTTAGATGTGGCAAAAAACCGAAAATATGATAAAAAAACAATACTTTTTGTTTGCAGACTAAGTGTATTTCTTTTATAAATGATCATTGATATGTTTCGTTTTGTTTTTACAGATTTGTCATGAATATTTCTACAGAAGAGAAACAATACTTTGTAGAAAACATTACACAAAAAAATATATCACTTCTTAGGGTCATATTTCTGTTTGTTCTCTTTTTGCTTTTTTTCCTCTGTCTGTCGGTCTCTCTCTCTTTATTGCCAGGTGAGAAACTCTGTTAATTAATTTTGTTGACACGACGGCTTTAAAGCTTTCCTTTGTGCACAATGGTAATAGTCATTTCTTGTTGCTTTTATAGGTCAAAGTACAAGAATGACACTAATTAAAAAATTCCATTGTTAACAATGAGGGGCAACCTTAAGCATTGTTTGTAAGGCCGCTCATGTTAATGTATATAACACTACACTTTTGTCATCTGGGCGTGCAATAAATAGGATTCGACTTATGCAACTCTAGAAAGTGATAGACTCCACCTACAATGCTTTTAACACGAATAATATCTTACCAAAGATTAAATAATGATGCCATATCGGAGCTGAAACTAACTAATTCACATTTGATAGATTTCAAAAGTATTCCCTTGAACCTGTAGACCATGAATTATTTTCCACCCTACAGCCAATGTTGCTTAACACGCCTATCGCTAATAGAAAGCTATTTTTATGAAAACCTGTTGAGATGTACTATATTCTCTACATCGAATATTCCAGATATTCACAACTCAGACTCGCGATGCCATGTACACATCTCTATTTCCTTTGTTAGGAATATAGTACAGTTTCGAGAGTTTCTTCGAATATTGAATGCGTTGTTAGTGATCCGTTTTGCATTTCTTTGTGCGTAGTGCTAGTCACAGTTTCCGTGTCATTTGTGACGACAGGGTTTTCTGCTTTTTACTTCTCCAGTTATTCTCTAGTTATAGTAACCTCTTAATTTGCATACGATACCACACCTTTCTGAATCGGTAGAAGTCGTACACCATATTTTTCTCTTTTACTACTCTTTATTACTTTTGAGTTGTATTGTTCTTCCTCTTGTCTTTCTTGTTTTCTATTTAATGGTGATCTTGGTCTCCCTTCATTTTCTTTTTCATAATCGTCTGTCTTTTCATCCTCACTTTCTTCCTTTTCGTGCTCTGTTCCACTTTTGTAAGTTTCTGCCTTTCTTTTTTCTTGATCTTCCATTTCCACATCAACAGCTTTCTTCTACTTCCGAACTGATCTGCATGTGCCAGTGCATGCTGTCTTTTTTTCAAGTATAGCCATGTTTTGTCCTTTTTTTTATCAAGAAATTTGCTTCTCGATTAACCTCTTTATTCTTTCTATAGCATACCTCTTACAGTCTCTTTTCTCGCACTTTTTATATAGCATACTCTAATAGCTTCTTTTCTCACACTTCCCGCTATCTATCCTATATTTCATCAAAATCTACGATTCTGAGATTCATAAAAAGTTGTCATTCAGTAACCATCTGCATTGAATAGAACTTGGGCGTTCTACTGCGTGAAAAATCGCAAAATATTTCTTTAATATACTGACTGATGCTCTAAAAAATACAATTACATGTCAGTCACTGATCAAACAAATATACTGAATTTAATATTACTTTAATATGAACTCCGTAAAATGCCAACTATTTACTTGTTATAGAGCGTTAAAGATTAAGAAGCAAGAAGCGCAGTTTATAAAAATATAAGAGGAATTTAATGCTTAACCAAAGACTTGAACAGTTTAACATAAAACTGGTTGGCGATTCATTCATTTGAGAGTCGGCACCACAAAATGAACTATATTTTAATTCCTCATACTACAAAATGATAGTAAGGTCTTCAAACATAAACGTATTGGATAATAAAAGAACGATAACACTGTAATTTCATTTAAATATCTATAAAAGTAATGTCCAGAGAAGCTATTTTACTGTAATCTTATATGAACCCGTTGAATTTACACGGAAGGATGATTATCATTACCTAGAAAAAGTTTACTTTGTCATACTACAATTTTAATAATAAAATAACGATAACACAGAGTGTAATTTTATTCAAGTATCTATAAAAGTAGCTACTTTACTGTAATCCTAAATGACTAGCGGAACACGTGGAATTTCCACGGAATGATAATTATGATTTCCTAGAAAAAATTTACTTTTTCATACTACAAATGATAGTAACGTCTTCAAAAATAAAGGTATTGGATAAAAAAATAACGATAACACAGAGTGTAGTTTTATTCAAATATCTATAAAAGTAATTTCCATAGAAGCTATTTCATTTTAATCTTATATGACTAGCGGAACCCATTGATTTTCCACGGAAGGACGATTATGATTTCCTAGAAAAAACGTTACTTTGTAAAACTACAAATAATAATAAAGTCTTCAAAAATAAATGTATTGGATAAAAAATAACGATATTTTTTCAAACATCTATAAAAAATAATGTCCATGGGAGCTATTTTACTGTAATCTTATATGACTACTCAAAATACAACAGACGCAAGAGTTTAAATATCTGGGAAGCTTACTGAGGACGGGATCGGAATGCTCCACGGTAAAAATGGCCTTGTGCCATACATCCCACCATTTGCGGGATAGCTCGGTTATTCAATGCTCTAACTTTGAGCATCCCAGACGTAGCTATACCGAAGAAAATTCTCGTCTGGGGTAATAAATACGAGGCCGACCCCTCGAATATGTAGTCTACGGCAGATTTTTGCTCTATCGCACGCGTTTGGAATCCCACAAGTTAAAATCGGCCTTGTGCCACGTCTCACCTTTGCAAAGAGACTCGAAGAAATACCGAGCTCACCAAAGCTTTGGTTTGTCAGACTCTCTGAATTCGGGCAGACTGGAACCCAGGCGATATTTTGCCAAAATATATAGTCTCGGCTGGTGTAAATTGACAAGAATCTCACTCAACATACTCGGGATCAACGAGGGAACTTTTGCTCAAGCGTAAAGCTCTTTGGGTGACTAATATTAAAATCGGCTGTGTGCCACATCCCATCTTTTGCGAGTGGATCGGGTTAATACCGAATTCGCCAAAATTCTGACCTTGTCTGAACCTCTGTATTTGGACGGAGAGGAATACAACCACGTCAGAGGAAAATAGACATATAATGCCTCCCGTATATGGGTTCTACAGTAAATCTTTGCCCAAAAGTATATACTTGGAATGTCCCACCGTAAAACCGGCCTAGTGCCACATTCTGCCTTTGTGAAGCGGCACGTGTAAATACCAAGTTCTTCAAATTTTTCACTTTCTCGGACATTCTTTTTTTTTTTTAATCATATCACCCCGAGCAAGGCCGTAACGCCACTGATGCGCAGGGGGCTACGCAAGAGTGAAAAGATTGAAAAAGGGAAATTCGGAAACTACATCCTAGACAGGGAACAAGGGATGAGCCTCTTTACCTGTTCAATAGACGTGGGTGGTGTGGGAACCGGGCGATAGTTTAGTCTATCTACTCCAATAAATTCTGCTTTCGATATGAGAGAAAAGACGTGATTTTTCCAAAAGGGGTGAAAAAGCGGTAAAGTATCCGATCGCACGGATGTGGTGTTCTTGGGTGATTTATATAACCGCATATTCTGCTTAAAATTTAATCCCTAAATTCGACGCGATAGTCAAACTCGATTGTTTGATTGTATTGCGTTATACTTTTTCATCAGCTACAGTAAATCGTATAATAACCTGTAAACCCTTTGAAATCTGACTCCCTGTTGTGTACAGATTTTCCACCTGGGCTTCTGCTGTCCATTACTGGTGTCCATGACCTTTAGTGGTGTAACTGCTACCCGGATAAATGCACTGCTACAAAGCGAACGGCATACCGTCCGCTCGGGTTCAAAAATTTATGACTTGGCTCAATCTAAATGTTTTCAAATATTTATTTCTGTTTCCTATAATTTTCTAATTTGCCCTTCAGAGAACAAAGTGATCGTTATCTTTTGAATTGTACATTTTAAGAAGAGTGGAGCAATGGATTGCGGAGTACCGAGTTCAAATTCCACTTGAGTTCTTTATATTTTTCTTTTTATATATACCTTATTCGTTAATGATTTAAACGATCATGGTCCTTCGAATTTTCTTATCTCTTGTATTTCCGAATACATTTAAAGAAAATGAGGGCAAATAAAATCTATACTTAACAACAGGAAGACATTTATAGGCCGCATAAAGAGGAAAAAGACACTAACAAGATTTATTGAAGGCATGAAAGACATAGAAATTAAGCACAAATCGACCAAAAGAAATAAAATGCTAATTAAATTTCAACACTTACATATTTTCCTGTGTATAATACGACTTGTATATAATAATAATAAAAAAAACAGGGAATAAATTATATCCCTGAGTATAATATACATCATGTTACAGCACATCCCTATGTATTTTTTATGAAAAGTAGTAGCATAGTATCCATTAAAATCTCAATTTAATACAAATATTTAATTTAGTTATTTCATTATATATTAAATATTAACAAAAAAAAATGGACTTTTAGCAATTGCATGTTTCCTCTCCTCATCTCCGTTTCCCTGCTTACTTTGAAATTTACGGGGAAAGGTGCAAACAAGACTACGTGCAATGCTTTTCTGATCAATACAAATTCATTAATTTCTATATTTTGATAAAGTATTAAAATATAAGAAAAAATTAGATTTTCATTAAGAATAAATAGAGAAAACAATAAAAAAATAACAAGAAAATCATTTCGCCAATAATTTGTTACTGAATTTTATAAATCTCGAAATTTCAAAGGGTTAACACACGCTGTAAGTTTTAATTACTTCTAATAAAACGTTTTAGTTTTTCGTGCTAAAATTCAAGCATTAAGTGTCTTTGGATCGAATCAAGGAATACGAATCGGTAGAAATGAGGTTTATGAGGACAAGAAAAATAGATAACTGTTGATACTTGACTTGAAATAGTTAACGTTATAGGAAAGTTATTATGTAGGGTTCTGTTCAATAAAATGATCTTTAGTAGTCACGAAAAAAGATGTCTCAGTCGAACATTCTTCTCAGATGTTTGATATGGAAGAAATGAGTGTGTTTTGATAGCGTCGAAATAGCCTCCCTGTGTGATTAGAAGGGTATTATAGGTGAATCAAAGTTATTTTTGAATGACCGTAGTTGGTTGTACTGAAAGTGCCATTGTAATAATTTTACAAACAATACACAAAAATCGGATTCTCTGTTTGTTTTTCTTTGACTAAAATTCAAATCACCCGTTTTTCACGAAGAGAAATATTTTCAGATAGTAATAAATAGCACAGTGCATGCGGTTTTTATTGTCTCCTTATAGTGTCCAAAGTAGGGTACTTCTTCATTTAATTGTCAGGAGGGGGCTAAAATGAGTATGAAACTTTTGTTATCCGAGTATTTTTTTACTACGAAACAAAAATTTCCATAATTTTTTAAAGATAGAAACGTTGTTTTCCTTTTACCAGGAAATCTTGCGTCTCGTTAGTTGAGGATTAGTCAATTCATAGCCTAATGAAATAGCCACCACAACCTGCTTCCAATTATTTTCTTTTGTGGGTATATTGACCGTAAACTAACCCTGTCGATCAAATTATATTTCAGAAATACGATATATTTCAACAACCACTGCGGCAGTTTAGTAGATATTTCTTTTTTCTCTCCTTAGTCTTTCACCTTAAATTATTCTCCTTTTCTCTACACAAAATATATATGTTGTCCATGTAAAGAATTGAACTCATCGAAAATGTAAGCATGGAAATAGCAACCGGACAAGGCAGGCGTTGAGTCATTAATAAAATGACTGTAGATCGTGAAATTGATATTTCACTCTTTGCTGATACAAAGTTACACACACATAGTTTATAAGGGAATGCGAATCAATTACCTTTAGAAAATTGCTTATATAGTTTCCATCTGAAATATTACCTTTCATAGTATCATGTTTATTATGCAGTTTGTGTAATAAGTAAGATATTTACAAGTGCATGATAAGCAATATTCAATCTAAAAAATGGGGTTGTTGCAGTTATACAAAAGAATATTTGACATTTGTTTAGAAATTGAAAATTGGACACGTTAAGCGATGGACTAGTGACAATGACAACAGAAAATGTGAAAGAAAACATAAAATTACTGACTATAGATGCCGTGAACTTAACAAAGGGCAGACAGCAATAAAATACCAAAAGATATCGCAGAGTATCAGAAGTTTAAACACAGCTATCAGATACTGGCAGAAGTACATATGTGGTGATACCGAGCAAAAGCGACTGACCGGATGTTAGCGCTTTCACGACCGAAAAGGAAATGACCAAAAGTCGTCTGTGCGTCACCGGCTCCTGGCTAAAAATTAATTCAATATTAAATTTCCAGTTCTCGATCCTACGTGAATTTTATTTATCAGCCAATGGGAAGTCCAGAATTAAATACAAGTGTGAAACGCGGTTATGGTATTACCGGTCGCCTGCTTGACCTAATCCAATCTTTCTTAAATAACCGCAAAATGAACGTCGTTCTGAATGGGCGTGCCTCTTCGTTCTACAGCACGAATGCTGGTGTCCCACAGGGTTCTATCCTGGGCCCGACACTATTCCTTATTTTCATCAACGACCTCCCAGATGAGATCAAGTCCCAAGTAGGCATCTACGCAGATGACACTACAATATACTCCCGCTCCAGTAAGAAACCTGTCGTGGCGGACAGACATAATCTCGCTGCTGACCTTGAGCGGGATCTACACTCTGTGGTGAACTGGGGCAAGAAGTGGCTTGTCAACTTCAATTCCTCTAAGACCAAGCTCTTGTCTGTAAACCATTACAGGCAACCTCTTCTGCCTCCCATAAGCATGGACCAGGTGATTCTCCCGGAGAGTAATACACTACGCCTCCTCGGACTTACCCTGTCCTCAGACCTCAAATGGAACCACTATATTGAATCCATAGCAAAATCTACTGCTAAGAAGATTGGGTCACTATGTCGATCCAGGATGTTTTTTTCCACCTGAATCCATCCTGCATATATACAAGTCAACCATCCGTCCGTGCATGGAGTACTGCTGCCATTTATGGTCAGGTGCCCCTGCCGTTCTCCTCAGTGTTCTTGACAGGCTCCAAAGGAGAGTCTGTAATGTGATAGGTACTGATCTGGTGACTCGACTGCAGCCACTTTCCCATCGTCGAAATGTGGCCTCCCTCTGTCTCTTCTATAAATACTTTCATGGCTTCTGCTCGGATGAGCTTAAGTCACTGATGCCTCCTCAGCAGGTGTTTACTCGTGCAACCAGACTGGCAACTGGGTCCCACCCATTCACAGTCAGGTTAGCCAAATGCAGACGACAATTCTACTCCTGCAGCTTCCTCTCTCGCACTTCCCGCCTGTAGAACTCGCTCCCGTATTCTTGCTTTCCTGACGGCTACAACCCCCAGAAATTTAAATGCAAAGTTAATACTCATCTACTAACCACTGGACTCTAGCTCTCTCCCCTCCCCTGTATAACCTTCCCTTTCTCTCCACCTATGTATCTGTCATCGCACCTGCTTTCTCAGCTTTCTATTGTTCCTTTCTAAATAGCTTGTACTCCTCACTCTTTTCTAATTAATCTTTTTACATTTATGTAACCCCCCTGCACATCAGTGGCGTTTCCGCCTTGCTCGGGGTGAAATGATTAAAAAAAAAATCCCAAGTGATCTGCTGTGATCCAAAATGAAGACATAAAAAGCGGATACAGAAAGCTTCGACAGGCTGACCGACTCGAGGAGAAGAGTGTAATTAGTAGCTTCCTTTACCGAAAGTCAAGTGGCTTACTATGCTCGCCACCTTACCTCTTTGCTTCTTCCCTGCCTCAAAAACTACTTACTGATCTAAGGAGAGAATACATCAAAGACATTCCTTACTTACACGCTCCCACATTCCTAAGCATTAATTCTCTTTCATGATTTTATTGCCATTAACATTTCAAACTCCATTTTAAAAAAATATTTTAAGTATTACTTCAATTGTAAAAACCTTAATTGATATGTGTATATATAAAATGTTATTATTCAACTCAATTTGCTTTTCTTGATTCTATAATCATTTTATGACTTATAGTGGGCTATCTACAACAAGGCCAAATTCCGTTAATCTTCAATAATATACAACTACCCTTCACTAGAACAGATACTCCCACTACAAACGGGAAAAGAATAGATACCCTCACTATACATACAAAAAAAAAGATGAAATAAGTTTTCTATTATTTTTTTTTAAATACCAACATTTCTCTGAAAGACCAAAAATATTTTTTGAAAGACCAACATTTCTTTAAAAATCAAGACTTCTTTGAAAGAGCAATATTTCTTTGAATGACCAAAATATCTTAGAATGACCAAGAATTCTTTGAACGTGAGATTAAATATCTGCTTTATCTTTGGACTGTGATGAAAATAAATTTAAATTCTTTTAGATTTATTCCCTTCAAGAAAATGTGATTGCCTTCCACATACTCTAATATTTTACAGAAAATACATAGCAAATGAGAATATAAAACATTTCTTCAATGTCACTGTAATAAAAGTGAAAGCCAGAATAAACCTTAGGTAAGCTTTAATATGCTTAGTTGACACTAATAGTTATCAATGGTATAATAGTCCACTTGCTTATATAGGCTAGACGAACGTCACTCTTACGGCTATTTCATTTGGTAACAAATGTACTTTAGATACAACAGCCACCACAAAAGAGATATTTGCTATGAATAAATGCATGTAAATTTCCGAGGTATTAAACTATCAGCAACAAGCAAACTATCTGAACATTGAAAAGAAGTATAAATTGATACAGAAAAACGGAATTGTAGGCCTTTACAAAAGGATTCATCACTTCAGTTGAGACGTGATTTTCTTTATTTTGCTTCTCAGGCAAACCGAAATATAAAATAAAACTAACAGAAAACAACCGATACAGTTATGTAGATATTTCTAAGTGTAACTTACATTTAGCTCAACGCCGAAAGTATGGGACACACAGTGAGCTTTCAGTTCACTACTCAGTCGTAATAATTCTAGCGGGACAAACTTGCTAACCATTATGTCACGTCGAATTGCCCAACTGATGCAGTTATGTATCAACATCCTGACCAAACTTCCGTCTCTCGGAACCCGCATTGAGCAGCTGGAGGTCAACTCATATTAACTTTGCACATGGTTCCCTTGATCTCTTTATTCGAAACTAATAGCAATCTCTCTTCTTACATCATTTGGAGTGAGAGAATTATTTCAATACATTAAGAATTCAGGAAATTACACCTTAGTATGGAGAAGAAAATCAGAATAATATATTTACACATATATAATAAAATAAAAATATATTTATCTCGTCATCCTTTTACAGATACTTAGTTTATTAAAATTCCTATATTACACTGATCAACGAGATTTTTGGTGCCTAGAAATAAAATACGTAATGTACTTAATTTGATGCCGATAATGTCTTTAGATTTTCATGGTTAGCTACAATTTTTGTTGTACCGGAATTGCTTATTTTCAGAAAAAAAGAACAATTTATGATCGTGGTTGATCGCAACATGTACTTAATAAAGGTCGCTCAAATTTCTAAGCAATTTACGTCAGCCACATAAAATTAATCATTTTTATAAGAAAAAAAGACGTTTTCAGTCAAAAATTTTTAAGTACAAGTACCGAATTTTCCAATTTATCACCAAAATTCAAATTAACTAATAAACTTTATCAGCAATACATTAATATGAGTATTATTGTTCATTTTCTACATAACTATTTAGATAAATTTCCGGATAATTTACGATAATGTGAGTGATGAACAAGGAAAGGACATGCACAGCATTCACATATACAGAAAACAAATTTAAATGCTTTTTTTTCGAAAAATGAAACATTTCTCTACAGCAAAAACGGTAGTTAACCAAGAAAAAATAATACCATTTTGAGATTCAGCTAATCTCAAAATAGCTAAAAAATGTTTGTGACTCGACACCATTTCAAAATGTTATTTTTTTTATGATTAGTGGTATTGATCTCCCTATTATCCTGAAAGTATGAATGTAAATTTAAATTTATTTACATCGATATATATATATATATATATATATATATATATATATATAGAGAGAGAGAGAGAGAGAGAGAGAGAGTTCCGCAGACAGATCTATTTCGCTGTATCACTGCTCATCAGTACGGTTAGACATCCGATTGCTTTTTACTCAGGATTGAAACCCGACTGAATTGGCGTCAGTCGATGATTCTACCTCTGAACTATGGGTGCTCGGTAGAAGGAGGCAACAAGTAAAGAGGTCCAAAGGTTCTACGATTTTTATTTCCTTGGCATTTACTTCTTTTATAAAAAGTGCTCAATACAAAAAATATTGTAGAGCATGATGAAATAAAGAAAATAAAAAAAGAAACAAAGAAAAAAGTGGGAAAAAGTATGTCTTCCATACAAGTAGAAAGTACTGGCCAAATTTCAAAATAAATCTATATTCCACATAAACTTTATATCCTCCCACATACATAAATAGCAAACCGATAGTTTTTTGTATTTAAATGTAAATCATTTGCACAACCCACTATTGCCTGATGAAATCTCGAAACAGAGAAATTTATATATATATATAAACACGTTGTATTTTGTATTTTCTCATATTTTCTAATGGGGCTTTTCATTTCCAATGGACAATATTTGCATAAATATAATTTGGAAATAAAAAGTCTCATTAGAAAATATGAGAAAATACAAAAGAAAGTCTGCAAGACTAATCTGTCTCTATCGTTTAATACAACGTGTTTAAAAGAAAAGATGCTGCCAAAATATACGTTTATATATATATATATATATATATATATATATATAGATAGATAGATAGATAGATAGATAGATAAATAGATAGATAGATAGATATATTTGCAACATGTTGCTAAAAACATGCACGTATATGCATATATTTGTGACATGTTGCTCAAAAATAATGTTTGATTTTAGAATAAATAATCTAACTGTGAATTATTATTATAATTATTATTATTATTATTATTATTATTATTACATTGCTGCTATAATTAAATGAGCATAGGGTGAATGATCTACTAGTGATCAAACTCTACGCGTTGCTGTTTTCTGAAGTTCTTCAGAGAGTATACGAGACTTGACGCTCAAGCCGGTACAGGACGTCAAAATGCGATTGACAATAAAATACTAGTTGAATAAAACTCCAATGTTTAAGAGAAACGTCTCAAATGATGGGTGTTGACATTTCAACAATACTGGAATTTCTATAAAAATGACAAGTTGAAGAAACCGAATAAATGATGACTATTCAAGAGTTCGATGTTTTCTAGTCTTCAATGCTACATCTGCGAAACTCAAATAATTCATTCTTTGATTGAATCTTGACTCATGATGGGAAATTCATCTATTGTGACAATCCTAAAAGGTCATCACAATGGCTTGAAAATGTACCAACAGATGTTTATGCTGTCTCTCTGGTGATCCGTCATTAGTTTTTAACAAGGCATCCCTCTCAAAATTTACTACCTAAGGAAATGTGTTTACTACCTAATGAAATGCTAAAAACATGCAATCGGCACAGGTTAATCGACAAGGCCAATTCTGCTTCGGAAAGAAGCTCGGTCACATGTTCCCAGGACGACATTCCACAAAAATCATATTGTCTCTAACTACATTTTCAATTATCTTGACAATTTATTTAATCCAAAAGAAATTCCGTCACAAAGAATATAAAGAAATTGCATTTAATTATCTCCTCGTGTTGAAATCTTTACAGCTTTAACTCAATGAGAGAAATGTATAAACTTTTAGAGTTCGTATTGTGACTGAATTAAACACTTCCTAAATAGAGTAATTATGAATGAACGTTGATTCTACGATTGACAATACTTTCAATCTAATTTATACTCAATATAAAATATTTAATTCGATCAAATTTAAAATCATGCAAAAAGCTTCTGGAGTCTAAAGTTGCGAAAATTTCGCGATATGTGGAAAATAATCTTTATAAAATTTAAACTCTTCGACAGAAAGAACACTTATCTAAGCGTATACAACAAAACCCATTTTAGTAAATGAAGACATGCGATCGTTGCATTTTCAAGCACATCCTAAAAATAAGTGTTGAATTATGTTCGCACTTTTTAAAATTGCAGTCGAGTAAAATTAGAAATCACTTAAGGTACTAATGCAGAGTATCGCAGCCAATTTAGAGATTCCTCAGATATATTTTCTATTCTAACTTGTATCTTAATATCTATCCTTTATCTATTCACTGAGTTACTTTACCTTTTGAAATTCACTGGAATGCTCTCTTCAAACTCTCTTTAATTCACAGCCATTTCAGCCGTCAACACCACCAGGGGGAGAGAAATGAAATTAGGAGAAATAGAGATTATCCTGATGCTCGGATGCGTGCGGGTCCCGACAAAAACAACAAGCGTATGCCAATAAACCTCATCTGGCATAAAGTTCTCTCTAATCGGGAAGGTGGACATTTTAGGAGAGTAGAACCACCTCTTAATTAATGTTGCTCGTCTAACTTTCCCTTAAACAATCCTGGGACTAAACTTATAATAACTTTGCTATCAAATTTGTAAATCAAAATCTAGTAGTTTATTATTCCGAGATATTTTGGTCTAGTGAATTAAAACATCGACAAACTCTTAGCAAAGCCGGGCGCCATAATATCCAAAACTTTGTGATAATAACAACTGGGGATTATAGTCCGAGTGTAAATAATTCTGAAAGATGATAAGTTTTCATCCTAGAAATCCAAATCCAAATTACGAAGCTAATCTTATTATCGAATGTCATTATTACGTAACGACATTCGATAAGCAGATGGAAATGTGTTGATGGCACGCACAGAAAGAAACCCATTGATACACACCTCTAAAGTAGTAAAGGAAAAGAAAATTGAAAGGATTAACCAATAATTGTAAGAAAGTAATGAGCCGCCCAAAACATACGCTAAAAACTAGAGAGGAAAGAATCAAGAAATACTGAAATGTATTCATGAAATAAATATTCAGCTCTCATTTAATATAAACTTTCCAGTGAATGTTAAACAATTATCACAGGTTAGACATAGTAACTTGATATAACAGATATCTCGTTCTACAGAAGGTTACAGTCGACATTACGGGGAAAAACACGAGCTACAAGGAAGTTTTAAGAACAATAAAAATCACTTGCATCTCGAATCAGAAATTTAACAGCCTAAATATCAGGAACACATCACGAAGGATTAGAGACACACGTAGCATAGTGACGGCAAGAGATTTAGCGATATAAAAGGTTAAATTAATAGCTTGCGTTGATGGATTGCGAAACAAACAGCGGAAATAATTATAACAAGAGAAATATTACATAGTTGTGAGCGAACCATGATTGACCACGTCATGAAAAAACACAGGACAGCAAAACTGAATACGATAAAGCCAACGTGCAGTGCAATAACGAATACTAAAACTATGTTGGTACAAGACAAGGCCAATTAAAAAAACATAGGGTTTATGCACATACAAAAATATATATTTCAATATAAAACTGAGACTGTGAAGGAAAATCATGAATCATATGTTATATTTAAGCATATGCTGGAATTAACTTCAAATTGCAATTCCCATTAAAACAACACTTATCTGGATAGGAAATTATTACAATGGGTAATACATATTTCACCGCGTCCTAATGTAATTATCGCCGCTCGTCAGACCCAAATAGTACAACAATATATCTATGTATATGTATATAAAGTACATATATTTTGGCAGAATCTTTTCTTTTAAACACGTTGTATTAAACGATAAAGACAAGTTAGTCTTGCAGATTTTCTTTTATGTTTTCTCATATTTTCTAGTGAGGTTTTTTATTTCCAAATTATATTCATGCAAATATTGTCCATAGGTTAACCGAGTACTTTCGAACGTCATCGTTCATCATCAGGGTCAAATTTAGAGTTTTATACTTTTAAACATCAATAATTGCCTTAATACTACGTGTTTATATATATATATATATATATATATATATATATATATATATATATATATATATATATATAGTGTATCGAGGCAGCAAATAATTATCTAAACATATACTGTTAAATATAAGAGACAATGAATGTCTATTATGTTTAATCATGAGCCGTTGTAAACGTCGTATTTTGGCTTTAATTTCAGTTGAAGATAAAGAGAAAAATTCTCCAACACTTGGATAATTTTTTAATAATTTGGTTCTAAGCTTTCGGCTCAGATGAGCCATCTTCAGAGAGGATATTTAGACGGTAACACAATAACATCCACCATCACCGATGATTTTATTTTGAATTGACATAAAACTCGGCTAGGCAACGGCAATAGTTACCAAAAACAACAAACGCAGTTCGCAAATTTGCAATGCGGTTCTATGACGTCACACCGCGTGATAGCGCGAAATGACAACAGAACCATGTATTTAAATACAATGTAATGTGTTATTGTCCATAGGTTAACCGAGTACTTTCGAACGTCATCGTTTACCATCAGTGTCAAATTTAGAATTTTATAGTTTTAAACATCAATAATTGCCTTAATACTACGTGTATAAATATATATATATATATAACACATTACATTGCATTTGAATTCATGGTTCTGTTGTCATTTCGCGCTATCACGCGGTGCGACATCATTGAACCGCATTGCAAATTTGCGAACTGCGTTTGTTATTTTTGGTAATTATTACCGTTGCCTAGCAGATTCTTATGACAACACAATATAAAATCGTCAGTGATGGTGGATGCTATTGTGTTTCCGTCTTAATAACCTCTCAGAAGATAACTCAAGTGAGCCGAAAGCTTAGAACCAAATTAATAAAAAATTATTTAAATTTTGGAGAATTTTTGTCTGTATTTTCAACTGAAATTAAAGCCAAAATACGACGTTTAGAATGGCTTATGATTAAACATAATAGACATTCATTGTCTCTTATATTTAACAGTATATGTTTAGAAAAATATATATATATATATATAATTATGAATTTAAAGTCCATTCCGACACGGAAATGTTTCTGCTTCGAGATTTCTATCTCGTCATCAGGCAATGGTTGGTTGTGCAAATGATTTACATTTAAATACAAAAAACAATCGGTTTGCTATTTATGCATGTGGGAGGATATAAAGTTTATGTGTGCGTTTCTTTTAACTAATCAGAATATAGATTCACCTTGAAATTTGGCCAGTAGTATATATTACGTATGTTTTAGCAGCATATTTTCTTTTAAACACGCTGTATTAAACGATAGAGACAAGTTTGTTTGCGGATTTTCTTTTCATTTCCGAATTATATTTATGCCAGTATTGCCCATTGGAAATAAAAAGCCTCATTAGAAAATATGAGAAAATACCAAAAAATCCGCAAGACTAAATTGTTTCTTTTGTTTAATACACCGTGTTTAAATATATATATATATATATATATATATATATATATATATATATATGTATGTATGTATGTATGTATGTATGTATGTATACGAAGTCAGTCTGAAAATTTATGGGACAGGGTCTGGAGTATGAGCTTTGGGTGAAGGAAGGATAATTGAATTCTTTTATTTTTCTTGACTTCTTAAATTCTTGACAATCTCATCAGAGACACAGAAAAGCCTTGAATCTACAGGAATATTTCATTACATTAACATGATGAAAATGTGATTGTAAATGGGATCAACGACAAATGTCTTAGGAAAATGTTAGGATAAAATAAATTTCTACCTAAATTAAAAAAGGCAGTTGCAATTTATAGTAAACAAAATTAGGAAAGATGGGTTGGAAAATGCGTTAATCAAAGAAAACCTGGAAGATTTTTTTTTTAAATCATTTCACCCCGAGCAAGGCGGAAACGCCACTGATGTGCAGAGGGCTACATAAATGTAAAAAGATTAATTAGAAAAGAGTGAGGAGTACAAACTAGTTAGAAAGGAACAATAGAAAGCTGAGAAAGAAGGTGCGATGACAGATACATAGGTGGAGAGAAAGGGAATGTTATACGGGGGTGGGGAGAGAGCTAGAGTCCAGTGGTTAGTAGATGAGTATTGACTTTGCATTTAAATTTCTGGAGGTTGTAGCCGTCAGGAAAGCAAGAATACGGGAGCGAGTTCCACAGGCGGGAAGTGCGAAAGAAGAAGCTGAATGAGTAGAATTGTCGTCTGCATTTGGCTAACCTGACTGTGAATGGGTGGGACCCAGTTGCCAGTCTGGTTGCACGAGTAAACACCTGTTGAGGAGGCATCAGTGACTTAAGTTCGTCCGAGCAGAAGCCATGAAAGTATTTATAGAACAGACAAAGGGAGGCCACATTTCGACGGGGGGGAAGTGGCTGCAGTCGAGCCGTCAGATCAGTACCTATCACATTACAGACTCTCCTTTGGAGCCTGTCAAGAACACTGAGGAGAACTGCAGGGGCACCTGACCATAAATGGTAGCAGTACTCCATGCACGGTTATCCGGACAAAGAAAAAGAACGTATAATCTACCCAACGAGTTTGAGTAAATGAATGGTGGGACATCGTTTGGGTTGGGTGATAAAAAAAGACAGCATTTATTGAGCTACAAAGGACAGGAATTTGTGGAGAGCCATGATCGCCAGCGTCCATTATGTTACGACACATAGAAATAGAAAACGGTATGTAATAGGATCGGGTTTAATTACCCTTGATTTTTCCATACTATCTGACAGCGATTGAAAAGAACATATATATTAATTGGTATGTTAAAAATAGTACTACATTTCGAATGTATACCTTCGTATCAAGGGAAATGTATTTTGCAAATGATAATTTAGGC
Source organism: Ascarosepion bandense (assembly GCA_037127315.1). Classification (NCBI taxonomy): domain Eukaryota; kingdom Metazoa; phylum Mollusca; class Cephalopoda; order Sepiida; family Sepiidae; genus Ascarosepion; species Ascarosepion bandense. Next base: position 163,630 of record JBBBDQ010030059.1, read on the forward strand.
CTTCCTCAATGTTGAAAATGTCTTGCACAGAATATGAAATGAGGAGTGTTCCACGAAGTAAGGAAAGACACGGAAACTGACGCTAAAAGTCAGGAAGTGGCAGCGTAAATCTCTGGGATAAATATTGAAGACTGATGCCATAGATTTGACGCATCACGGGAAGATTGCATTTAAGAGAAGCAGCGATTCCAGCGCACATGCTTCTTAATGATTTTCAGTGAATCGATGCCACAATGAAAAAGAGGAATGGTAAGAATGTAATATGCAGAAATGTAAGCTTCCCGAGAGAATCCCCCCCGCGTTTTTTTGGAACAGGTTGATCATCTATGAATCATAGGGCTACAGCAAAGCCAGGGTAAGGACCGTTGCTGTTCTTTCTCTAGCAATTGTCTGCAATATTATCGGTCACATCCTGGTATCTCATCTCCATTCACTTGAAACGTTGCGTCTTTGTTCATTTTCTATAGATATTCTAAGGACCGTTGTTGTTAGGAGATTCACTCTTTCATTATTTCATTAATTTAATTGTTGGCAGTCAAATTGCATTATTTTCCTTTTGACATTGATAGATCAATTGTCAGTTCTCTCATAATTTATTCGGAATTCTAGTGGAAATCTTTTTCTTCTTCTATGTTCCATGATCTTTTAGGATATAGGCGATCATGGCTCTCCAAATTTTGCTGTCCTTTGTAGCTCTTATTTTTTGATATTTTTAAAACCATTTTACCCAACCCAAGGCTGCAACGACATTATTGCGCAGGTTATAGCGATAGAAAAGTAAGGAATGGATAAAATATGAAAGGGATTAAAAAGATAGATTATGGCAGTTGACGCCCCATTAAAAATTTAGGAGATTAGGGCTGACAAGAAAACAAGTAAATGGAGGGGGACTCCACAGGCGGAAAGCTGGACAAAAGAATCTATAGCGTCAAAGAATTGGTTATATTGAACTATTTCAACGTCAAATGGTTAGAACCTAGATGCCTATTTAGTAGGCCGCTTAAATACATATGGTCGGGTAGCCACAGTAAAAATACTCGTCAGTACAGTTGGCATGAAAACATTTGTAGAAAAGACAAAGTGAAGTCACATCAAGTCGGTGAGATATTCCACTCCCTCTTTCCTCATTAAAAAATTTCAACTGTATCTTCCAGTCGGTGAGAAAGTGACTGAAGTCGTGATACCATATTTTATCTTTTACTTCTCTTCAATCATTTTACGCCTTTTATTTAATCTAGACATTAAAGAGTTCATGCGTTGTTTTTCTCTGTCGCTTTTGCTTTCAATCTGTCCTTGTGAATATCAGATATTCCACTCCCTCTTTCCTCATTAAAAATAATTTTCTCTTTTTGTGTCCGCTTTCTTTAAAACCTCGTCTCTACTCACATGTTCGATCAGCAACCTCTTCTAGACTCAAATTGCTGTCATCTGAAATCTTCCTTTTTATCCGGAAGATGAATGACTAGCATTTTTTCTATCATTTTCCTTTATATCATGTTTCATCTGATCAGAAAGACCAAACAACCGTGTTATTTAAACAAAAGCAGAGAGAAGTAATGGGCTCCTACCCCCTTCTCAAAGAAAGAGAACATGACAGCATCGCGCTGTAATTAAAATGGTCTCGCCGAATAAATTTTATTGCCAAATTACTGAAAACATAGCAGAAACAAAATTAAAGATATGAATTTTAAAAATATCTTCATGATTGACAACATGGGGAGGCTGTAAAATCATATCTCAGTGGATCGTACAATTTCCTTTAAAGCTCAATTCTTATAATTTACGTAGATTTGCTCTAAAGGCGTCGGTTCCCAGTCCAAAACTGTGCTAAGCTACAGAAATTGCTTTAGGTTAGATTAAAAACGATCGACAACGGTCTCCGTTTTACAGCATTCGTGCTATATGAACGAACGAACGAATTCTATTAATATGTTAGTTAATCGACGTGTATATAATTGAGTCATTCATTACAGTTTCATAAGAATTACTTAGATTATGCTTGACGTGACAATGGGAAATAAGCTTAATGTGTCTTATTTCTATACGGACGAACATGAACGTCCGCTACTTATTCTTTTCAAGGAATCGCTAAATAGTTATATTGAAATGAGTAGCTGACTGTAAATCAATTTTAAGTAAGATTATTTCGGAGGCTATTATAGTTACAGAGATTTCGTTCCTCCTTGGGCGTCTCAGAATTACCATTTTGTACTAGTCTAAGATAAACCTTAATAAGTTCACCGAAACCGAATCATTGATTCGTTTTCTATGTCTAGTCAACCTTTTACAGGTTATCTAAATCCAGAAATTAATTTTTAAATTATCAGAAAATACGAGAAAATACTTTTTTAAATTATCAGAAGTTCATGTTTAAAAGAATAATGATTTTGTTATCCAAATCTTAATAACTGACCCACAACTGGAAAGGAAGTGGGTCATTCATGCCTTTCCCAAGTGATTATAGCAAACACAACTGAAATTAGAACTCGACTCCCTAAGCAAATATCCATTACACCACCAGTATCATATCCAAGCTTACAGCTCCCGGAATTCTAAAAATATTTATGTAGCTACTGACTAGGTATTGCAGGTTATTTAACGCCAGAAAATATTTTGAGATTGTAAGAATTTCGTTTTTTGAAATAATGATTGTTTAGAAATTTAAATCAACGCATAATTGGTAGTAAGATTATGTGGATTCATGCCTTTCCCAAGGGCATTTTTGCATAAGAGAAAAGAACCGACCCAACAAGAATTGGAACTCGGTTCCCCGAATAACAATTCCGAGCCATTACGTTCAATCTTATTGTACCTGGTATTCCCAAGTGGTTCTCAATCTAGTTACCGACTACGTTCTACGTTGCTTAACTTCCCAACTGTATGGGAACCGGTATTTCAAACTGATGTGGCCGAAAGCCAAACCAATGACATTTTGAAATTTGTTTTGAAATAATAAATAAGTACAATAATTAAATCGATACACTCTCCAGTATTTGTTTTTTCCTGAATTTAAAAGTGAGATTTTCTACGAAAACCAGGAAAACAAAACGAAGAATGACTTCAGATTATAGTACAGAAAAAAATATTAGAATCTTCACCATAATTTCTAAAAGACGCTGATTTAGAAACGTTCAAAGTTTATTTTACATTTTGTTTTGTTTTTTGTTTCAAATAATATTTGTTGTCAATAATTCACTTATTGTTGCTACATTTCTCAGAAAGAAAATGATAATTACGAGATCAAAGAAGCCGATAATTACGACTGATTGTCGACACCATTTAAAAATAGTGTCTTCGACTAAACTAAAACATTTCAAATTTTACAAACAATATCCAGTCTTTATTTGTACAAGTGAAAATAATGCACAACAAACACGTATAGTATCTATATTTTATTTAAGCAGAAATTCAGACTGAAACACTATTATATCATGCTTAATTGGATTAGATTTATGATATTACTTTATTTATGCAGTTAAAATGACGAGCTGATGAAACTGATATTCATAAAAGGTCCAGAAATTTCTACAGTGAAATCACGAGACCTATAAGTCAATATAGCACTGCGCTTATCTTTACGAAGCGGTGTTACGAGAAAATAGAGTAGATCATTTATTCATATAGATAGGTGTGAGTTTGTGACTCTGGGTTTCACGCTCTTGTGATCGTCAGAAAAACTGATTAATGTTTTTAAAAAATTAGCTATATGATGGGCTGCGTATATTGGTGTATTTTTGTGGACGTGAGAGGAGAATTTGTCGTCGTGAGAGACGCACACATATATACACTTTTGCACACCAATTGACGTGCGCAAAGATTAATTATAATTTTTGAAAAATGATAGAAAGGACACAGGAAATTTACGTTACGGCGGTGTGAAAATGACTGAAGAAGAGATGCCAGGCAAGAATCGATAACCTTGTAGATGTTCTGAATTCAATCAAGAATTACTATTTTTATAGCATAAGAATATGACCAGGTGTTACCGTATTATTCAAAGCCTGGGAAGTATGGCAATTTCATAAATGTGTTAGACGGATTCTGATTGACGACACAGTGAATCAGTTTTTCAATATTCCATGCCCGCACGAATGGTAGACATAGCAAGGTGCAATCTCTCTTCTGAAAAGAAATATTGTCTAGTCCGACAGAATGAGCAACATTTACTGGAAACAAACACTTAACTGATTCACTAAAGGTGAAAGCAAAAAAGAGCAATAAGTTGTTCTCCTGGAGGGTAGCAGCACCCATAAGGCAAAATGTTCTCGTATTTGATTAATGGAATCCTATTTTGTTGTGGAGGCCTTCAGTAAAGAATTTACGTTGCGTTTACCAGATTTAACCTTCATATAACTGGTATGAGATCATATTACATACTTACTGACATGGTATTGAGGAACACCCAAGGCAAAACATGACAATCACAGAAATTAATGGAAGATAGCTAAATGCATATTTCCTTGTATTGGTTTCTACTTTGGCAGGTTCGATCCTCCTTCACGCTGGTGGTTCTTTTTCCAATCGAAGAGCGCCCTATTACTTGTTACAAGTTAGCTATCGTTAATGCTTTGGTTACTTATAATTCCTCAATGATGAGCATCCCCTCAAGACGTGAACAGTCATGATTATCAAAATCTTTATAACCTTCTTACCACCCATCCCACTCATATATTTACATATACTCATTTGTTAGGTGACCCGCTGAGTTGACCTTTCTTTTCAACATTCGATATGTCTGAACGTGGCAAGTCTTCAGAGCACGCTGTCTTTTTGATATGCGTAAAAACAATTGGCTGTACCTTTCTGAAGCTAAATATATGTGCCCTTTTTTTCATTATCCTTAAAGCTTCCACGTCATCTACAATCTCCATCCATAATATTTTCAGCAACCTTCTGTATAGCCATATTTCTTTTCTTCAAATCGTCAAGTTTAGTTTATATTAACTCAATGCAAAATTTTATTGGGCAATGTTTATTGAAAAACAGTTTGATATATATATATATATATATATATATATATATATATATATATATATATACAGGAAAATCTACTAAAAGGTTGTAAGTTTAAAAATGTATTTTTGACAGTATTTATTTATTTCTATTATTATATTTGATATTTCAGACCGTCCTCGGCCTTTCATCAGAAAGCTATTTCCAGATTCACCAATATATCCACTATTTGCACATATTGAACAGAAGAAAAAGCATATTATGTTTTGGCTGTCACAGGTGAGGCGTGGTGGGTATAATTTGATGTTGGTGTTGGGTAGAGAAAATACTGTATCGTTTACTAAATGTTTCATTACTTGACAGCGAGATTTCTTACATTGGAAATTCCCAGAAAATTTTATCATGACGTCTAAGAAAGGGAAGGATGTGTATGAACACTCCATGGTAAATTTAATTGTATTGTGGAAGTTGTTGCAGAAACTAAAAAAGTTTTTAAAATTAAACAAACATACACTTACCACCAGTCTATACAACAAACCCTCAAACCAACATAAATTCCTACACTTTAACAGCTGTCATCACCTTAAATTAAAAAAACGCATATGCTCAGACCATCCAGATTCTCTATACAACATTAACAACCTAACAAAGCAATTTCTTCAATACCCAATAAAAATAATAAAAGAAGCAGTAAATAAAACCATCCACATAAATCGTAACACACTTCTCACATACAAGAAAAGAAAATACAACAACCGAATTCCCATGGTTTTTAACCACAATCAATATTCCCACACACTTATTCAAAATTTAAAAAATGATTACAAGAACCTCCAATCAAACAAAAAAAGCAAAGACAATTTCGATAAACCACCCATAAATGCAATGAAACAAACACCCAACCTATCAGCTATCCTCACTTCTACCAAATATCTAAAAAATACAAACCTATCTGGGAATTTCCAATGTAAGAAATCTCGCTGTCTAGTATGCAAACATTTAGTAAACGATACAGTATTTTCTCTACCCAACACCAACATCAAATTATACCCACCACGCCTCACCTGTGACAGCCAAAACATAATATACTTTCTCTTCTGTTCAATATGTCCAAATAGTGGATATATTGGTGAATCTGGAAATAGATTTAGATTCCGTTTCAAAAATCACAAACTTAGCATACGCCAAAACAACCTGTATTCCCCCATAGCAGTATACTTCAATCAACCGGGACACACATTAGAAAACTGCAAATGTTTAATAATAGATTCTGATTTTAGTTCTACATACTCACGTAGAAAGAAAGAAAAGTACTGGATTTTAATATTAAATACATACAGGCTAGGGTTAAATAGGGACTTAAGTGTTTTGAATCTTTATAAATATTTTCATAGTTAAACATTTGTTAGATACATTTAAAAAAATCCTTTAAAACAACATTTGTAGGTATTGTTAGGGATGGGTTTGCGTTTACAAATATTAAAAAGAATCTGTCGCTTTCTGCGTCACGTGATGTAAACAATCTCTCGGACGAACGCTCATCGCGAAAACGTTTTTAATTTAAATTTTAAAATCATTTGTTTCTGATGAAAGGCCGAGGACGGTCTGAAATATCAAATATAATAATAGAAATAAATAAATACTGTCAAAAATACATTTTTAAACTTACAACGTTTTAGTAGTTTTCCTATATATATTAAGACAGTATATGTGGATCATCACTATGTTATATATATATATATATATATATATATATATATTTACTAGCCGTATAGCCAGCTGTTTCTCGGGTGTAATGAAAGCTTTAAAACTAATCCATGGTCCTGGAGCTCAGACATTTTGGATGTTGGCACGAAAGACTAAAATGCAATAATTGTTTCCTGTTAAAGCGAAACCGTAGACTGAAAGAAAAATTAATGGATGTAAGTCAAATTTTGATTTCCTGGTATTGATATCAAATAATTTTTTCGTCGTAAACTAAATTTGAAGGTTAAATAAGTCCTCTGAGTAAATGGTATCATAGCTGTGACTAAGAACTACAATTATACCTACTTAGAGCCAAACCCGAAGCAAAAACTAAAATAAATGGGCTGAAAAAATACAGACATATAGGCAGGTAAGCAGACACACACACAAACATCTTGCCTTCTATAATGTCGATTTTCTGCAATATTGTAAGAACTGCGAACTTGAAACTACTGAATATTGTTTCTTATGTCTTTGTCTATGAGTGTATTAAATTTGATTAAAATCGGACCACTCCTTCTATATTTTCGATTTTCAGTATTTATCGGGGGTACCTCGACAAAGTATTTAGCTAAATACACTCGCAGACGCTTATAGTACAACTGTGTAAATTTTCAAGAAAATCAGTTCAGCCGTTTCACTGGCTATAGGTAACGGACACACACACAAAGTTCCATTTATAAATAAGTTTATCTATCTATCTATATATATATATATATATATATATATATATATATATATATAGAGAGAGAGAGAGAGAGAGAGAGAGAGAATTTGTTCGGGTGCACTTTTAAAGATTTATAACTTTATCTGTATTTACGATAGAAATAATTTGTAGAAATGATTAGAAAGAAGTAAATCTATATTTTTTAAGGTTTTATTGTAGTTTTATTTAAGTTTCCACATGTCCTCCATCATTAGCAATACAAAGGGTAATACAATTTTGCAGTTCACTGAAAACATTTGCCGACTGATTTACAGTGATGCCTGAAATCACATTTATTTTAGCTTCCAAATCTTCTAATGAACTCGGTTTGGTTGCATACACAATTTTCTTCACATGAAAAAAAAATCTAATGTGTTTAAATCTGGCAAACGTGGAGGCCAATAAAATGTTCCAACCGTTCCGATCTATCTGTTAGGTAATTTCTGATTTAGAAAATGTTTAACACGCAGAGAAAAGTTACAAGGAGCCCCATCTTGTTCAGGCACTGTATTATCTTTCAAATCTAATTTTTCAATGTCATTTTTTACAGATTATTTCTATCACAAATACAAATAAAGTTATAATTTTTTTAAAGTGCACACCCTATATATATATATATATATATATTGCCATCCGCAGACAGATCTGTTTCGCCGTATCACAGCTCATCAGTACGGTTAGACTCCGATTGCTTTTTACCCAGGATTGAAATATATATACGGAAGTGAAAGAATAGTCACATTAAAGCGCACTGTTCATGCATTTACTTATTTTTATAAAGAGTAAAATGGAATATCTTATAAAAGTAAAATGGAAATTTCTGGAATATTCTTTTATGACATCTCTCCACTGTGCCTGAAAGAAAAGCTACAAATTATTCGGGTTCCTAAAAATAAATTACTGCTGAACCGTAATTATGAATTAACGGTTTTTTGAATTAACATCGAGAATAATTTCCTCTGACATTTAATTAATTAAAATTGTTCATTTATAACTTATATTCTAATATTACATAAAAATTATTTTACTAAAATAAATGACCCACACAGTACTTATTTGATTTTCTTAACTCCAATATATCTTAGTATAATATAATTACCATATTCTAATTCAAACCTAAAAAATCCAGACCATTAAACTGACGAGTTAGTACAAAATCAATTGTTAAGAAGCGTAAAATCTAATTTGCTGTTAAAAAATTATTTTCTACCCATTTAAATAATTCATAGTCCCAGTATTTATCTTAGAAAAAATTAAAAAGTGTCATGTCTTGAAATTAGTCTACTCTGTTTCCTTTCGTGACCTAAATTTTCAACTTCATAGTTCGACCTAATTCTCATTTATCATTTAGCAATATTGACAGACATACAAGCATAATGTTTAACATACCATAACTACCATTCCATAATTTTCTAAATAACTATGAATTAATTTTATATTTTCTAATAAATGATTTTCAGCATTTATTTTAAAATATGAAAATTTTTGTGTAGTGATATATTGCTTTTTTAAACCATTGTAATAACAAAATTACAATATATATATATATATATATATATATATATATATATATATATATATTTGTAATTTTGTTATTACAATATATATATATATATATATTGTGTGTATTTTGGCAGCATTTTTTCATTAATGCAGGTTTCATTGAATAATATAGACAAGTTTTGTCTATTAATTTTGTGTAGGATCCGTTAAAACTGAGTTATTTTGAAACTGTTTTTGAAGTTGTAAGATTTCATTAGTATTTTTAATTGATAGTAGGATATCATCAACATATCTTAGATATATTGATGGTTTTGTAAATTTTGCAAAAGTAGTATTTTCAAGGTTAGACATGTAGAAATTACTAAAAATCGGACCAAGCACTGAACCCATGGAGACTCCGTCACGTTGTATATATATAGTGTTGTTTGGATCAACAAAAGGCACTTCAGTAGTACAAGCTAGTAGAATTTTTCTTAGGATGTTGGGATTAATTTTGAGTGGGGGTAATGAAGGATTACTGTAAACATTTCTTATAATTATATCAATAGTTTCACTGACGGGTACATTAGTAAAAAGGTTTTCCACATCAAGTGAAGCTATGATTTATATTTATATAATATATATATATATATATATTATAGAGGTGAAAGAATAGATAGCAAATCCATAGAGAATTCAAGAGTTGCTAGAAAGAACAGGTAGAGAATCCGTAAAGAATTAAAAGTCTAAACTTAAATGTAATAATTATTATTAATTCAAATTAGTAAACTTCCTTGATGTAACACTGGACTTAGTAAACGATACCTATCAACCATACATAAAACCAAACGAACATCCTTTATACATTCGACCAAAATCTAATCACCCCCAAGCATAATCAAACATGTACCCTCTCCCTCAAAATATAGAATTAGTAAAAAGTCTTCTCGTGAAGAAATATTTTATAAAAATAGAGATTTTTTATAATAATGCATTAAGAACAAGTGGCTATAAAAACCATATCAAATACATAAAAATGTGATTATAACAGAAAAATAGTAATGGAAAAATCATTAACCCTAACCCACTATTAACCAAATAATTAGCACTAAGTAAGGTTGGGCTAAAGATCCTCAATTTCATTAAGTAATCTTTCCCTGATAATAACCCTCTGAATAAATGTTTTTAATAAAACTACCCGAGGATGTGCGTTGTGGTATAGTGGATATCGGTTCGGAACGAGAAACCGGGGAGTCGAGTTCGAATTCCAGTTGAATCCATGAGCGACATGGCACGACAAGAAACTCTGATATTACTCAACTGTTAATCAGAGCGGACTTTAAATGTAAGAGTTCGGTCTTCTAACTACCAGTAAGAAGTAGCAACGCGGAAACTGCTAACCCGGTACTTTCAGAATGAAGAAACGTTGCCTCCATCCACACACATTACAAAAAGCTTTCGACAGCATTATCATTAAGACCTGGAGAGACGTTCCCGGCTTTTAATGAAATTTTATTTACTTAGTTTTAACTTAGTTAAAATTAGAAGCTCCCTTACTAGTCATTAGAAATGAATTTTAACATACATTTCTTTAGTTATTCAACGGAAAATAAATAAAATCAGCCATTGTTGCCAGAACGACCACAAACAAATATTTCGAGGTAACTGAAATCTTAACTGACACAAGTTTATTTAAAAATTTATACAACGCATTATGCAGGAAAAATTGTTTTAAATTAAACGTTCTGAAAAATAAATTTAATCAAGCTTACCAGAGACGAAATCTGCTGCCATCACATTCTTAACTGGGTTGAGTAAAAGTTAAAATTTATCATCTAGTTTTACTAGTAATTAATGCCTTTTCTTTTCTTATCGCTTTCCTTCAATACTTCTGTAGGACTTCTTGTAATTTTCTTTTTATGCCTGCTATCAATACTGTGCGTTGTGGTACAGTGGATATCGGCTCGGAACGAGAAACCGGGGAGCCGAGTTCGAATTCCAGTTGAATCCATTGTATTCACTTACGCGCAAATACCCTTGGGAAAGGTATTAATCCGTCTCTTCCTTCCAGTTATGGGTTAAATAGCAGGACAGATTGGGTTCTATAGCCTTGGTCGGCAACCAGTCTACCGCAGAAAGCAATGGCAACCTACTGCGGGATAATCTTCTGCCTAGTCAGTCATGTTTGTTTCGAGACATGATCGCCCAAGCGTGTATCACGTATGGCACTTTAACTGACTGACCCTTAAATTAGGTTATAGTTGTACAACTAATTTAGAAAAAGTATTAATATCATAATAATAAGATCTTAAATCAGCACGTAAAACAAAGTAACTATAATTATCCAAATAGTAAAAATAACAATAACACAATTTTATGATAGATAAGGAGTCCCTAAAACATCTCGCCCACTGATAATTATTCTTTCAGCGAGTGTCGTAGTAAAACTGACATCGATGACTAATGAATTGAGACAATCACATTACCCTAAGTCAGGGACGGCTCTGTGGACATTCGTTTTGCGCTCACATAAAAAGATGGAAAAAAGTTAGCACTCAATCCGCTTCTATGCTTCCTGTATATTAAACATATATCTCCTGCTATCAACCTCACCTTATTTAATTGTGGAAATGGAATGTAAAAATTTGTTTGTTTTTTTTTTGTTTTTTTTATTGAAATTCGCTAACACGAATTCCACCCTAACATATGAAGGCTCGGAATAAATGCAACAAAATAATAAAAAGCAATTTAAAAAGTGAAGACATGAGGAAAAACTAACAATACTAAAAGCGGAACTCCTTTGAAAATGCTAAAAATGGCCGAAAGAGCTTGGGACAATGAAACTTAAAGAAATATTCTTTACCCCCTTTCCTCTAAAAAACGAAAAACAATGTACGAATGATGAAAATGCTAAATACAAAAATTAATTAACTCTTGCTTGTCTGTTATTTTTAATGACAGATGTTTAAAAGAAATGCTGTTACTCAAATATACATTAACACACAACTGCCCAGTCAGTCATGTCTTTTTCGAGACATGATCGCCAAAAGCGTGTATCACGTATTGCAACTGACTGATAATAATAGTTGAAAACATGATTAAGGCTTCTGCTAGGCATAAAGTGGGGGATCAGGTTTATATTGTTATGAAGTAATAAACTGATCCAAACACTAATTACTACTTAATAATATAATACATCTGTTCCCCCTCTAGTTATGAGTCAAATAACAGGACAGATTGGGTTCTATAGCCAGGGTTGGGAACCAGTCTACCGCAGAAAGCAATGGCAACCTACTGCGGGATAATCTCCTGCCCAGTCAGTCATGTCTTTTTCGAGACATGATCGCCAAAAGCGTGTATCACGTATGGCACTTAACTGACTGACGTTCTTCTTCCCATGATTCACTGTTTTTTATAAATGATTCCCAAGTGGATGCCTTCACAATTGCTACTGTGGCGAGTAAGAGATTAAGTAAAATCAACTCTCTTCTTCACTTTTACAAAAAACTCACAATGATTTGTGAAATCCTGGTTTTTCACAAATATAAAAATATTGACCATGTGGTTAAAGAAAAAGTCGAAACCATATTTCGCAAGTTGGTATGAAAATGGTTTTGACCAATGGGAGCGACTTGCAAGACCAAAAGGGACTTCGAGTAAGTGCAAAAAAATCTAGGTTACAATAAAAGGGCTTCATCAGCGCCAGTCAGTCAGAGGGTCAGATGTGAGCAGCGAGACGAAACATCTAAAAATGTAACTTCAAACTTCAAGCGACTCGGACATTGTCATCTTTTTCCTTTCTCCTTATATCTTTCAACAATTACTACTACGAACGTTTTGTACAAGCTCTTGATACTCTTAATTTTCTCATTGAACATGAATTTCTACGAATTCATGTTATTCCTCCTTTCAATAAATTTCTATTTTAACATGAAAAATGTATATTTTATTCTTATACTATTCCACACATTCCTTCCTGCCGACAACCAACCTTATGATAATTCTGATCATGAATATTCTGCATAAAACTTGTAAGCTGAAGGGAGTTCGGTTATGTTATGTCTAACACATGGCCGAATCAAGAAACATTAACCATCTCTCTACGTCTTCACTACAATCGTATCCTGTTCATGTATGGTTTAAACGTTATCGTCATAGATATCCGAATAAACTATGCTTTTTACTCTGTAACCCACCACGTCGAGTGTCTCTCGGGCTTTGTACAGTGTGAACGTCACTATAAAAGGAAAAAGAAATAACGTTTCTGATTACAAATACAACACCTGCAATTAAGTAGTGAGTTCGATCCTCACTGGTTGCCCCATACTTTCAGCCTTGTTCCACATCTAAGCTGCGCTTAGTAAATTACAAATACAACACCTGACAGGGCGTGTATTACTTTTAAATAAACTCGCAATAGCGCATTCGTGATTTCGTTACCAGTTTCTGTCTGACGAAATTAACCATCATCTAATTTTCATATGTTTATCTTATTTTTAATTGTGCCTTACTCTGGCAGCCATATTGAACATTGCTATTAAGTAAAAAAAAAATTATTTGGAGGCAAAAAGCAAAATCTCGAAAAAAAGAAATATTCCGAAGAAAATTTAGGCACTAAAAAAATCAAAGAATTCTTTAATTAAATTGTTCTTTCTATGATACTGCCACACAGACTTCTCTCACGTTTTGTGTTTAGTTTCTTTTATTTATTTATTTATTTTTGCCAATTCTGAACGAGAGACAAGTCAGTGAATGTAAAATGAATTCAGACTCCCAGGGCGTCCTCGTCTGTTTGAAACTGAGCGGCTGGTGTTGAACGCAGAATTTACATTTGAATAATTATCGCGTTTAATCAGCGCTCTATGTGTGCCAAAAAATGGATGTGAAAATTAATAAATTAAATTTCGTTTACATGGAGCAGAACGAGAGATACTGCAATCGAAGTAAACGTTAAACAAGTACACATTGCCGAAGCTACAATTGAAAGAAACGCATGTACTCACACCGGCACAAAGCGTAGACATAGACAGGATGCGATGGTTAAATTGTCACTATTTTATATTTTTATTTCGCGAATGCAAATTTTTGATTTGAGTTTGTCGACTGCACAGTATAATAGAGTCTGATGGCACTCTGAGTGAGAAAGAAAGTATTATAACGCAATTCAATCCGTCAAAATGTTTTAAAAAAAGCTGATGTACTGCTTGCCATTCGCGCCGGAATATGCAATACGAACATTTCAGAGTTTTGGGTGTCAATCTGAGGAGATTGCAGACTATTCGGAAAGAGTTGGATGATATATCTATTCAACATCATGGTGATCGGAGTGATCACTAGCGTTGGATGAGTTATGCTTTTATTCATCTTCCTAAAGTGCCTCTGAATCAATACGGAGACCCACATCAAATGTCTTGAGCGGGTGGCTGGAAACAAGACTCTAAACCATTGTCACACAAGAAGGATAATTTAGTCATGACTGTCAGACAATTTATATGACTAAATATCTGGTCACCTAACTCCCCAGACCCCAACCTCCTTAAACATTTTGTGTGGGGTGCAGTTGAACGAGACACCAACAGTTTTTTTTATGCCAAAGATGAGCTGAAGACAAGGATTATGACAGCATTCCCCAAATTAATCAAGGAGACCGTCCAGAACAGATGAGGGATATTTCGAAGTAGTCGGAAGGCCGTTTGCTGAAGCCAATGACGATTTAATTGAATAAATTTACTCTTTAGTATTTCAAGATAATTTTATGTAACTTTAGTGAATATATCTGTTGAAATGAGATGTCAGCGTTATTTTCAATTTTGCCTCATTTAGATGACAACACATTCATCACATATTTATCGATAAATATACAGGTTACTTAAAACAGAGACACGGTGCTTCATGGGAAATAATTCATTATACGATATATATATATTTGAAATGATTTGTTTGAACATGATTTTAATTGATACTCGTATTTAAACAGATATTCTGTTTATAATCAAACAGCATTTTATATTTATTTCTACCGGCCTGATAATATACGATAACTTTTTGTTACGAAAATGTGTGTCATTCAACAGAATTCGAACCTGTGACTCCTATTCACATAGGGGAAGTCACCAATTGAACTGGCGCGTCTTAGACCTCTCGACCACGAATGACGATCAGTCTAAACGAAGTCAAATTAAGCCTAAAACACAATTTTCGATTCATCGTAATAACCGTATCTCCTTTCAAATTGTCGGTTGTTTATAACCAGTTTCGTTAATTTTCGTTAATTTCCGTATTATATATATATATATATATATATATATATATATATATATATATTTCACCAACATCATGCTCAGTCTACTTTGAACTCTCAGATGACCATTTAGATGGAAGGAAATAATGCTCTTATTTATAAGAACAGTTGAAATTAACGCATGATGGCTCTACTTCCACTACTTCCAATGCTTCTTATGAAATTTTCAGCCCACCACAGTAGGTCAGAATTAAAACTGCTAAACTTTCCAAAGTTATTAATTTTTTATATTATTATCAATATTTGCTGTAGAGTGCGAGAATTTAAGTATGGTGTATTTTGACAGCAAGAATTCTTTCAAACAAGTTTTATTAACCAATGCCCTTCTGTTTTAAACGTTGTTGTATGGCGGAATTATAATTTGAAAACTTTACAAATTTCACAAGCAAAAAAATCACGAACGTCGTGAAGTATATTTTTATTCTTTTACCTGCTTTGTCCCTTCAGGACGTAAGCGATCATTGCCTTCCCAATCTTTCTGTTCTTTGTAGCTTTTAATATATTTTATATTGTTATTTACACCAAACCTAGCTATAACATTCATTTGCTTAAGTCCACCAAGTATGTATGGCGCCGTTTTCCTCTGTCTCTTTTTCTATCTATCCGGCCTGTGAGGATCAGGTTCTTCAAGGCACCCTTCCTCATGACATGTTAGAGAAATTTCCTGATGTTAAATATAAGTTTCACTTTTCTCTCAATTCTTTTCAAAACCTTATCATTGCTACCATGTTCGGTATTTGATATCCTCAGCATTTTTCTCTAGAATTCCATTTTTGTTACTTTGAATCGAAATTCTAATTCTGACATAAAACAACTTGCTAGGAAGATGGGAAAACTAAATACAATGTTGAACATCTAGACCTTTCTTTTTTGTTTAATAAACCTTGTTTGAAACAAGTTTTATTGTTTAAAAATACACATTATATATATAACATGTATTTTTAAATATACAAATACAAACGAGTTCTTTTTCCGAACAAAAGGGTACGTAGTTATGTTCTTAGATTAACAAAATAAAACAGATTCGTAGAGCGGAACCTAAATACATATATCAACGTTAGATGAGGAACCACGACTAAAATAGATATTTGTTAATACAACCAGGAAAAAAGAAATTTTGCAAGAAACTAAAAATATATAGGTTCCTAGTATAGGACAATTTATTACTCACTGCCCTTCTAACCGAAACAAAAAAAAAACAAAAAAAAAACGAAATTTTCTTTCTGTCTACAAAGAAATGGCCGAAGAAAATCTATACACCCCAGTTTTTTTTTAAAGAAATGATGTATTTTATACTATTTCTAATTGAATAATTCAAAATAAAAATAGAATGGTTCTTTTGTTATCATTACTTTGCAAAAGTTTACAAGCTAAGAAAACAAAGATGAACTCATCCGAATCACCCTCAGTTTACTTCATTCTTTCATTGATGAAACTGCAATATAGGTAATTATTAAATATTTATAAATTCATTTGATGCACATGTCATTTTTGCAGTATTAACAAAAGAACCATTCTATTTTCATTTACAATTATTCACTAAATTACTAAAATAGTATGAAATACATCATTTTTAAAACACTATGGTTGCCTAATAATTATGGCCGGTAGTGTATACACTGCCTTCAAGATTTATCAGTGTTTGGCTGAAAGAGCTCTGCATTAAATGGTAAGTACTGTATCAGTGTAATTGTGTGATCTTTCTGAATTATCTATCAAAGGTTGCAAGCCAAATGACAAACAAACCGTTTGAGTATGTTTGTCCTTCTCTTTGAAACACCCTGACTAATACTGGCATGAAGTTTTTGTCTAATCTGAGTCTTAAGGTGATGACTAGTTCGTATTGCATTGTCAGGCTCACATTGATATTTAAATTTATAAACAAAATACTTTCAAGGGAAGGCAAACTATTCTAGCAAACGAAGAGAAGACGAGAATAGTGTCAATATATATATGAGAAATTGTAGGAGGATTTGAAATATGAGTTAAATAATTCATCGAGTTTTTATTCAACCACAATAGAAGGCAGAAAGCACTGGACAGCCGCTTCGTACTATATTTGGGACTCATCAGCAGTGCGCATCCACTACCAGGAATTGAAACCCAGACAGTTACGTTATTAAGCGAATGTCATACCAGCTGAAACACTGGCCCCGGTGACGAAGAGGTAACAAATTAAACCCAAAAAAGCGCCGCTCATTCACATATTCCGTGGTGGAACTCTGCTGAGGTCCTTTTTCCCATAGGAATGTGCCTTCTACATTCTGTTCAGGTCGAATAAAACTCGACGAATTATCTACTTAATCTTTCAAATCCTCCAACAATTTCTCATTTGTATATCGTTGCTTGAATTTCTACATATATATATATATATATATATGTATATATATATATTCCTAACAGTAAAATATTTCATTTCCTGATGTGTTACAAACAAGTAGTACCGAAACATGACAGGTGTTGTGTTGCTGTAAACTATGTTTTTATTATAAACAATTATGACACAAATGTTACTATAACTACCCCTCTACTAAGTATTGAGCACTCTTTAAAAAAACAAATACTACAAACAGTAGAGAATTAACTCATTTGTTTGAACTATTCCTATATATATATATATATATATATATATATATATATATATATATATTAGGAATATAGGAATATAATATATATATATATATATTAGGAATAGGATGTGTCTAGTCACACTGATGAGCTGTTATACAGCGAAACAGGCTTGTATGTGGATGACTAATATATTATGCTCTCATTACGATTGAGCTCTCTAGAGTAGAAATTTAAAAAAAGTTCCCACTTCTGCTATATAAGCGTGACTCTTCAAAAATGAATTGAGTTCTTTCGGTGACTGGTGTCGGTATACACTGCTTACATACAATACATTAAAATTTCCCTGCTGATTCCATGCGTCTATGATTTACGGAGTATCGACTCCGACTGATACCAAATCGGTCGAGTTCAATCTCGGCCAGAAGCAAGTGGATGTGTCTAGTAACATTAATGATCTGTGATACAGCGAAACAGGTTTGTATGTGGATTTACTAATATATATATATATGTATGTGTGTGTGTGTGTGTGTGTGTGTGTGTGTGTGTGTGTGTGTGTGTGTGTGTGTGTGTGTGTGTGATAGATAAACAGATGTTTGGCTGCAAACGCATTCTAGAACACGCGTTAAAACATGTCAATATATTACAATGCTATTGACTATGTTTTTATCATAAACAAGTATGATAAAAATGTTTTTATTATAAACAAATATGATACACATTTACTATAACTACTTCTTTACTAAGTAACGAGCAATCTTGAACAAGACAGATACTACGAACAATAGAGAGTTAACTCATTTGTTTGAACTATTCATGATATATATATATATATATATGTGTGTGTGTGTGTGTGTGTGTGTGTGTGTGTGTGTGTGTGTGTGATAGACAAAGAGTTGTTTGGCTGCAAACGCATTTTAGAACACGCGTAAAAACATGTCAGTATATTACAATGCTATTGGCATATTACACTGCCGTCGTTTTTGTAGATACGTACATTACTGCCATTTTGAATAGAGGATAAATGGAAAATGAAAGCATGAAAAACAGATCAAATTTATGCTTCCGATAAGTAGTTGAGGATCCCTTCACCATGGCGTCCATGTGAAAGGCTCAAATTCAGCAGGTGTTTGGCATTAAGACCAGCTGTTAATGTGTAATATACATATAGAATATGCTGAATGCAAAAAAAGTGAAAGATGTTCCTCTAGAGACTTTTTTCCCTGGGAAATGGTTGTAGTTAGATCCTTGCTACAGCGATTACGTGATAATTTCTTTTGATTAGGCATCTCTGCTATCGGACCTGACTGCAAGTGATTAACAACTTTTCCGATGTTTTATAAAGATAAATAAGATTGTAACATGCATTAACATAAATAAATGGACAGATAAATTGTCAACAGAAATAGATTTATGGATACGATTTATTAAACATTAAATCATATATATATATATATATATATATATATATATATATATATATATATATATACTTTTAAATATAATAGACAGTGAATGTCTATTATGTTGAATCATGAGCTGTTCTAAACATCGTATTTTGGCTTTAATTTCAGTTCAAAATAAAGACAAAAATTTTCCAAAATTATTACAAACAACCCAGACTTAATAAAATCACGTTTAAATCTGGTCATAACACATTACATTGCATTTGAATATATGGTTATGTTGTCATTTTGAGATATCACGCGGTGTGACGGCGTAGAAATGCATGCAAAGGATAAATACTAGAATTAAGATAATAAAACTTACAAGTTTATCTACTAATATCAAAACTGTCTACATGATTCCAAGACACTGATTAATCAGCTGTGTTCACGACCCACACCACCTTCTTTAAAATTCAAATGGACAATTCACAAAACTTGTTCCCTTATCACTGGCCCCCACCAACAACCAACACACAACTCAACAAATATAAGAAAAAAGGCTTTCCATTCCTGTCCACACCACCTGATGAGACATTGTAGTTTCAATGTCGAAACAAATGTACGATTTGTAGTGGATATATGAAAAGCAATTGTACATGTTCTAAAATATAATTTAGAATAAATATTCACAGCTGTATATATCATATATAGAGCACTGTTTTAAATTCATGTTTTGGGTGTTAAAAATGTTTTTTCTTCGTTCCCTATTTACTCGGATATATATATATATATATATATATATATATATCCGAGTAAATAGAACACACACACACATATATATATATATATATATATATATGTGTGTGTGTGTGTGTGTGTGTGTGTGTGTGTGTGTGTGTGAACGCTCACGATGAGTGAAGACATCATATCGGTGTACTCAGTTAAAATACAAAATTCTTTGCACTGTATAAAAATTGGTACATAGATGGACAAACAGGTAGATATAGATTTATATATATATATATATATATATATATAGAGAGAGAGAGAGAGAGAGAGAGTTTGACAGAGAGAGATATATAAATAGATAGATAATTAGCATGAAAGTATTGTGATGGATAGAAACATATTGAGGATATATATTAGTGAACATATATAATGTCTTTGTTTCTCTTTTTTTTTAAACATTTCACCACAAGCAAAGCATTCCACTGCCACTATTGCGCAGGCTGTTACACAGGGGAAAGTGATGAGAAAGAGTGGTTAGTTAAATGTCGGAAGGAGGATGATAGATGAGGATACCGAGAATGGGGGTCGAGTAGATGGGAAGAGTGCTTGAGAGAATGGATGCAAGTTAGTGTGATAAGAGGTGTTTATTGACCTTACATTTAAATTCCTGGAGGTTGTAGCTGTTGGAGAGCAAATATATGGAAGGAAATTCCACAGTCATGAAGTGCGAGAAAAGAAGCTGTTCAAGTAGAAATTGCGGTTATATTTTATCTGTTTCATTGTAAAAAGTAGGAACTATTTGCCAATGTAGTATCTTGTGAAAATTCATACCTAAGGGGAACAAGTGATCTAAGTTCATCAGAACAGAAGCCGTGAAGTATTTATAGAAGAGGCACAGGGAAGACACATTATACCGGCTAGAGAGTGACTGCCCTGCACAGAGAACCGACTTTCATAGCAGTGTATTTAGCAATGGATTCATTATAATCATTTCACTTGAGGTACGCTGAGAGTGTGAGGTCAAGGAGGCGTGGTATTTTACTCTCAGGGAGGCAAGCCTGTTCATTGCTAATGGGAGCTAGATGCCATTGTCTATGGTGGATAATTGAGAGTAGCTTCGTTTTGAAAGCATTCAAATTTACGAGACATTTCTTACCCCAGTCCACCACGGATTGGAGATCCTTCACAAGCTCGACAGCGAGGTTCGCTTTGTCGCCCACACCAGATTTTTGCTCGAAGTGAGAGTAAATGGTGGTGTCGTCGGCGTACATGCCTACTTGGAATCTTATAGCATCGGGGAGATCGTTACTGTAGATCAGAAAGAGCGTTCGTATGGTAGTTTTGCGAAGCATGTCCGTTTAATACTATCTTCAGTGTGCGATTAGAGAGGAATGACTGGATTAAGTCAAACAAATGTCCAGTTATACCATAGCTCAGCCGTTTGCGTAGAAGGTCAGTATGACAGACTCCGTCGAATGTTTTGGAAATATCCAAGGCAACGTTTCAAGCTTCGCCATTCTTGTCGAGAGCCTGGTATATATACTCAGTGAAGGTCGTTAGCATATCAGCAGTAGATTTTGTGAAGCGGAAACCATATTGTTTGTCAGAGAGGAGTCTGGGCTGTGAGATGCTGAACCACCTCGGTGTTGATAATGGCTTTGAACACTTTGCCAAATATCGGAAGGAGGTTGATAGGACGATAATTAGCTGTGTCCGAGGGTTCTCCAGTATTTTCAAATATCGGAACTACAGAGGAAAACTTCCAACAGGCAGGAAAGCAGGAAGCAGATAGGCAGTAGTTATATCGCTTAGAAAGGACAGGGGAGAGTTCAGGAGCATATTTCTTCAAGACTATAATTTGGATTCCGTCCCCTCCGCTCACTTTGTGAAGGTCAAGTTTTGAGATTATGTTACAGACCAGTGGGTGTGTAATGCGGACGTCATTCAGTTAAGCCTCAGTTCTAGGTAAAATGTCGGGTGGAGATAGTACTATTTTATTTACACATTAATAATAATATTATCTAAGTGTCTACTCTACTATCATATTTGTATTTATTAATTAAATATCTAATATATATATATATATATAATTTCTAAATAATATTATCACTTACTGCCCTACTACATTTAGACTAGACTATATATATATATATATATATATATATATATATATATATATATATAGTTAATAAAATCGCCTGAAGACATCACTCATGATAGAAAGCTGTCCAGCGGAATAACTCGTTTAAAAATGGAATGTATATATATATATATATATATATATATATATGAAAATACTGTGATGTATTGATTGATATTGGCCTGTAAACGCATTCTGGAATGCACATTAAGCTGAAAAAAAAAAGAAATTCTATGTTAAACAATAATATTGCCATGATAGACGACTCTATCTTTGTATATACCGGCGATAGTGGAAATTGTTAAAATGGAAAAATGGATCGAATTCTTACTTTGGATGAGATAGTTGATGTTCACTTCACCATGGTTTCCATGTGAAAGGCACGAATTCACCTCAAGTTAAACATTAAAACCTGCTTTTAATGCAATATATACATGTAGAACATGCTGAATGCTAAAATAAAACGTAAGTTTTTCTTGTAGTCTTTTTTCCGCCGGAAATGGCTTGTTGTAACATGTTTGCCATTCTGATTAAGCAATAATTAAGATAGATAATGAACAGAATGAGATAGATAGATAGATAGATAGATAGATAGATAGTGTAGATTTTGATTATCCACACTTCCCTCTATGTGCTGTGTCGCTTCAGGACATATTTGCTCATGAACCTTCGCGTCTGCTTTTCCATTGTAGCTCTTAATATCAGTCAGTTAAGTGCTATATGTGATACAAGCTTGGGCGATCATGTCTCGAAAGAGACATGACTGACTGGGCAGAAGATTATCCCGCAGTAGGTTGCCATTGCTTTCTGCGATAGACTGGTTGCAGACCATGGCTATAGAACCCAATCTGTCCTGTTATTTAACCCATAACTGGAAGGAATAAGATGGATTAATACCTTTCCCAAGGGTATTTACGCGTAAGTGAATGCAATGAATTCTGCTGGAATTCGAACTCGGCTCCCCGATTTCTCGTTCCGAGCCGATATCCACTGCAACACAACGCACATCCAGCTCTGAATATAGTTGTTTGTTATTTCTCCTAAATCCTTCTCTGTCATCTTTTTTACTCAAGCACATCAAGTATGATAAAGGCTGTTTCCTCGGTCCCCCTTTTTTCTATCCACCCTGTAAATGTCATGATTTTCAAGCCCATCTCCCTATGATTTTGTACTGGAGTAGAGGTTTATTTTTGTTTTCTCTTTAGGATTAGATTTCCAATTTCTTCTAAAGTCTTAACATTTGTTTTCATCCCAGTAGAACCTTGCCTCTTAGTGACATTAATACCTTGCTGAGGCTGAAATGCTTCACACACACACACACACACACACACACACACACACACACACACACACACACACACACACATATATATATATATATATATAGAGAGAGAGAGAGAGAGAGAGCACTCTGGCCACCATATGATACATTATATGCTAAATGTCTGCCCACTTTTACCGAGCGCCCATACATCACAGGTAGAATCGCCGACTGACGCCAATTCGGTCGGGTTTCAAACCTGGGTTAAAAGCAACCGGATGTCTAACCGTACTGTTGAGCTGTGTTACAGCGAAACAAATCTATCTGCGGATGACTATATATATAGGCAATTCTCTTCACATCAGTATTCCCATCCTTTTCTTGCCCATTCTCTGACAACCCATGTAACCGTTTCTTCTTCGGTTCCTATTTTCTCTTCGCTCTCCTCCTATGTAACTCTTCACTCTCGTCTAATGTAGCCCCCTGCGCACCAGTGTCAGCTCTGTCTTATTTGGGTAAAATGATTATATATATATATATATATATATACAAGTAGATTATTTTCAAATTGGAAAGGTAAATTCCAATAGAGACAAACTCCTAAGAAAAGTCAATTTTAAAATCTATGTTTAAATTTAACAGAGTATTATAATCAAGAAACTATGGTTAGATATTTTTACAAATCCACTGGCATTAATATATTTTTCGGACAACTGGTCTGATGAGCGGCGGAGCTGGCCGCGAAATACATTTTATTATATATATATGATCGATATATTTACGCTCTCACACCCTGATTGAGCACTCTGAAAGAATGGTAGACATTGAAAAGCAGTAGCTACTCTAGTATATACGCATCGTTCATTCAGTAATGAATTAGAAAACTCTCAGCTATTAGGCGTGTATAATGATAATATACACGCTAAAAAATCTTTTACCGAGCGCCCATAGGTAAGGATGTCGACTGACGCCAATTCAGTCGGGTTTCAATCCTGGGTAAAAAGCAATCGGATGTCTAACTGTACTGATGAGATGTGATACAGCAAAACAGATCTCTCTGCGGATATATATATATATATATATATATATATATGTGTGTGTGTGCGTGTGTGTGTGTGTGTGTGTGTAATACTATTATTATAAATGTTTATTTTAATTTTGAATATATCATGTTTTATTTGTAACCACTTATTAAAATAACGATAAATATGGTTATTTATGTTTATTATTACCATATATCCTTAAAATTGTGAAGCTCAAATATTTAACGACGCGATTGGCGAAACCCTATGGATATTTTATCGGTGCAGAACTCACAATGCAGAAGTAAATATAGTAATTCTGCATACAAATTGCGCATTTCACATACATTTTATAAACACACCCGAAATCTTTTTATAGCAATTATTTCTTTTATTCATTCGTGTATGGACGCAAACATGACACCAATATTTGAAACGGTATCATCATAGAGACTAATAAAGACACACGGCGAAATCCTTCATACATAAATTTGTTTATTCGACCCCAGACTACATCAGTTTATTTTATTGGCGAGTCGGTTTGAAGCTTTCGAGGTTCTCTCCGAACATGGATTCTTATTTTTTGAAACATGTGAGAATTCCTTAGCTTTTTACTTTATATCGCAGCACTTGTCTTTCCATCAGGTTGCTGTCTCACGTCTTCCCGTCATAAGTTCACCTGGATCAACCACTTCTTTACATATCGGATGGAAGCCAATGACATTCTGTATGAGGTAAGCATCTACACCCTTTAGTCAGCCCTCTGTAGCACTTGTTTTTCGAATACTCAGTTGTGTCTCAATTAAGATTCATAAGAATTTTCAAATAACAAAACCGAAAAGTTTTCAACGATATTTTTAGTTACTTTTAAATTATTTGATTTATTTATTTGTATTTTTTCTCGCATTAATATAATATATACGCACTTTAAATAAATAATATGCACTTAAATATACCGTCTCCTGTGGTGAATGATATTTAATTTAAATTGGGCTGTTTATCTTGTATAATAATAGCATTTAGGATTGTTATATCCTTTTCAAAACAACGTATGCACTCGTATGTTTAATAAATTATTACTATCTGGACACAAACATCTTCAAGTTTATAAACAGAAAAAAGTGGTAATAATTTATGCCGTTAAAAATATACTTTTCTCATATAATAAAAAAGAAATTGTATAAAAGACAGATAAGTTGTTAGAATGTAAAATAAGTCGGTTTAAAATATTTGAAGTCGAATCTTTTTTCCCAGCTGTGCTATTCATCATTACTTTTAATTATTATTCATTTTTAGGTTGTTTATTTTATAGTTGGTTATCCATTCTTTTCCACTTTATAGCGGAGAGTCCGTTCTAGTGAAGGGTAACTGTGTATTGTTGCAGATTAACGGAATTTGGCCTCGTTGTAGATAGCCCACTATAAGTCATGAAATGATTATAAATCCAGAAAAGCAAATTGAGTTGAAAAATAACATTTTATATATACACATATCAATTAAGTTTTTTACAATTAAAGTCATTCTTTAAATATAAGTCCAACGGACGTTAAAATGCTCATGGCAATAAAATGCTGAAAAGAGAATTAATGGGGAGCGTTTTGTAAATAAGGAATGTCTTTGATGTATCCGCTCCTTAGGTCAGTAAGTAGTTTTGAGACAGCGAAAGTTAAGATGAGAGGGAAGGGAGGCTAGGAGAGTAAGGCGCTTGACGTAGGTCAAGGGGGATAATGATTACACTCCTCTCTCACGAGTCAGTCCGTGTGGGTCTGTCTGTCTATGCTGTCTGTATCGGCTTTTTATATCTTCATTTTGGATCGCAGCAAATCATTTGGGATTCACACTTGTATTTGATTCTGGGCTTCCCATTGACCGATAAATAAATTCGCGTAGGCTCGCGAACTGGAAATTTAATAATTAATTAATTTTTATTTTTCAACCGGAACATCTGCGCGAATCCGGCTGCGCACCGACGTCTTTTGGTTATTTGCTTTTTGGTCGTTAGAGTGCAAACATCCGGTCCCTCGCTTTTGCTCGGTCGGTATCACCACAAATCCTTTTCTTAGCTCCTAAGTTCCATCGATTCAAAACTATAGGGTTCGCTTTCAGTCTTTTTTTATTTTATTTTTTGCAGGTTATTGGGCATTCTTTGCAGATTAAAATGATTAAAACGTACGATATCCAGTAACGAGTAAAACTGGCTTAGTTTTTTTTTTTATTCTAGTAAAAGATTAATTATACAAACTCGGACAAAATTACCGGCAACATTTTAATGTCGGAGTATCTCCCTGCAATAACATGATTCGGAACCTGATCGCCCGGCTTGAAAAGACATAAACTGTCGGTGATCTTTTGAGAAGTGGTCCTAATTGCGTGTATACACCGACGCAGCTGTGGGGGCTAACCGGCAGACTATCATTTTTCATCTGTCAGTTTCTACAAGTCGTCGCACTGCTCAACTAAGCATCACCAAAATATGTCTTCGGAAGTTTCTGAAATTGGTTTTAAAACTGTTTTCCTAGTAGATTCAAATGAACCGAACTTTACCAACCGAACATATATAGCAACCCTTTATATCATTCAATCTTTCAGTGGCTACCCTGCATATTTTCTTTGTTTGAAAACATCAACGATAGATTATTTTCTTTAAAACACTGAAAAATATTTCCTTATCAAAATCACAAGTAGTCTTTTCTGCAAGACCTAAAATATATTTTATTCGTATAAAAACGTTCAGAGACAAAATACTTTCGAGGAGACAGCCTTAAGTGGTTTTACATATTTCAGAGACAACCCAAAAATAATGATATGGTAAAAAATGTATTTTAACTACTAAGAATACATAGGTAATTGAACAAATCACAATCTTTCATGCAAAAAAACATTTCCACCTTCATATAAAAAGAACATGGATCAACTGAATATCAAATTATAAACACGGTTGTAAGTCATATTCTAAGTGTTAAGAAAGAGAAAAATCTCGTTAAAAAGCAAGAAAAGTGCGCCAAACTGCCACGTAATATCAATCCAAAAGTAGGCCAGTGAATACTGAACACCGACAACAGTATGGAAGAGACTCGCGGCAAAAGGTTGTTCTATTGATGAATCCTAAGAATACTATTGACGGATCATGTAGTAAATACACTTAAAAAAGGTATTAATCTGTCTCTTCCCTCCAGTTATGGATTAAATAATAGAACAGACTGAGTTCTATAGCCTTGTCAGGCAACTAGTCTACCGCAGAAAGTAATGGCAACTTACCCAGGGATAATCTTCCGCTCTGTAAGTATCACGTATGGCATTTAACTAACTGACTGAGTGACTGACTGAATATAAAAGTCAGAAACATGATTAAGGCGTTTACTAGTCATAAAGTGGGGGATCAGTTTCTATTGTCATGAAGTAATAAACTACATTCTCCGTCAATAGTATTCTCAGTATTCATCGATAGAATCCCCTATTAATTACTACTTAATAATATAATATAATATAATATAATACATCTCTTCTCCCTCTAGCTAAGAGTCAAAAAACAGGTCACATTGGGTTCTATAGCCTTGGCTGGCGACCAGTCTACTGCAGAAAGCAATCGCAATCTACCGCGGGATAATCTTTTGCCTAGTCTGTCATGTCTCTTTCGAGACATGATCACTCAAAGCGTGTATCACGTATGACAGTTAACTGACTGAATATAATAGATGAAAATATGATTAAGGTTTCTACTGAGCATAAAGTGGGGGGAAGAGTTTTCTATTGATATGAAGTAATAAACTGATCCCCTACTAATTACTACTTAATAATATAATACATCTCTTCTCCCTCTAGCTATGAGTCAAATAACAGGACAGGTTGGGTTCTATATCCTTCGTCGGCAACCAGTCTACCCCAGAAAGCAATGGCAAACTACCGCGAGATAATCGTCTGCTTACTCAGTCATGTCTCTTTTGAGACATGATCGCCCAAAGCGTGTATTACCTATGGCACTTAAATGACTCACTGCCTGTAAGAAAGAGGACACATGGTAAAAATTTGTTGAAATCAACAATTAATATGTCAGTGACATTAGGAAGCAAAAACGACTTCGAGGATTTGACACTCAAAGAACATATTGAAGTAAAAAATGAAAACTGCAAGTGAAACACTTTACAAAAATATTGTGCAAATGTATGTCATGAAAGAGAGTGGGACGTATAATAAAACACATACAACGAGATTAGAAACTAAAACGGATATAATTTTGTGGATTAGAAAAGAAAAAAATATACAATAACACAATGACTGTTCGTTACTGAAAAAATCTCAAAGACAAAAACATTTTAATTAAAAAAAAATTAACAAGAGCAAAGCCATTGCTAAAAGAGTTTGGACTTTGATTATTTCATTTTATCATTTTGATAGGTAAATTATTTATTTACGTTCGCATCATTGATAGTGAACTCTACATGGACTAGCTGCCTGTGCGCATGCGCGAGTTAATTTCGTTTTCTACGTAATTAATTGCGTGCATTTTGTCAAATGCCGTAAGGGAAATGTGACGAATATAATTTAAAGAAATAAGAGAAATTTAATTTAAGACGAACTAATTCGTTATGCGATTAAACATATGTATACACGGCGACTACAGAGTTGCGTATATATATATATATATATATATATATATATATATATATATATACACACACAATGTGTAAAGGGAGCAGTGTTATTTCAGTCATGCCGACTTCGATGTTTCATAAAGGCATTATTATGATGTCTTCACTCTTTAGGGGTTTTGTTAAATTTGCTGTTGTTTCTGAATGTTTTCAGTATTTATATGAATTATGGTGTATATTGAAATCTTTGTTTGTGAGTGATTATTCGTGCTTTTTTATTTATTTTTTAATAATAGAAATACTTAATTGACTTTAATTGCTTTTAATTGTTCTGACTTCTTTTTAGCATGCTTGATTGATGTAGGAGTTATTTTTTGAGCAGTGTAGGAAGGTAATGGCTTTTTAATGCTTTTTAAGTAAGATAATGATCGCTCGCTTTTTATTGCTTCTGTTTTTAGGGTGCTTAAATATTTGTCTGTTTAATTGCGTTTTATTAAGTTGGCCTTTTTTTAATTACTTTTTAGTGTTTTACGTCAAGCATTTTTTACTATGATTATATATATATAGTGGATGACTAATATAGTATGCTCTCATTACGATTGAGCTCTCTAGAGAAGAAATTTTAACAGTTTCCACTTCTGCAATATAGGAACGAATTGAGCTCTTTCAGTGACTGGGGTGTGTATACACTGCTTATATACAACACGTTAAAAATTCTCCTCTCTGATTCCATACGTTTATAGCTCAGGGGTTTAGCGACTCTGACTGACACCAAATTAGTCGAGTTTTGATCTCGGCCAGAAGCAAAATCTAGCCACACAGAGCTGTGATACAACGAAACAGGCTTGTATGCGGATGACTAATATATATATATATTGCCTTTTTAGGCAGGAAGTTGTTTTTCGACATGTCAGATTAAATAAATTGCAAACATTGTTTCTGCTTAATTTTAATAAAATACGTATATTCTCACGGATAATCTTTTGCGTTTTATAATTTAAAGATATCAGAAATGAGCTACATCGTTGACAGATGTTATTATCATTTATTTCTCAACATATCCAAGTAATTTCAGTCTCTTTTCGTGATTATTTTCAGGGATGTGAGTTACGGGAACAAAAAATAACCACAAAAGTATGTCGCTAAAAATTACTGTAATTTATTTTTCTTTTTTGTCTGCTTCAAATATAACGGTTGACAAATTGCTAGCGTTCATTAGAATAAAACTATCCTACACTAAGAAAACAACAAATTCAAATGACAGATTTTCGAATCAATATTCATTAATAAACTTAAACTGTCAATTAATAGAATCAGCTATGAATACTGTAGTAACGTTCTATAATGTTTATAAAAAGAACAGTTTTTTCATGCTTTAACACGTGATTGACCATGACATTACAACATACAAAATATTCCCTATTGGATAATTTTCAAGTTCAAATATACACTTTAAATGTTGCAGCTTTTTACTCAGGCAGAAAGGGTATATGTCATAGAACGACTTATCGTTTTTTATCGAATTTTCCATTTTACTTTAGGGATTTTGTTTGTACTTTAATTCTAAAAATACGTAGGAAGGGATGTTTTGTTTCGGTACGTGTTGATTTTAAATGAAGTTGAGTGCATATACTAACGCTGTTTAAAAGTGTTCTTAGTAGATCCGATGTCAACTTTTTAATAGTTGGGTTTTCATTTGATACATTGGTACACAACAAAATTTGTTAGACACCTATTTTCCGATGGGCAATTGTTAGGATGTCGACAATTACATAAGTCTGTAAGATTGTTGTCTTTATTATTTTGATAGTTATTGTTACGTTGGTTTACTTGATGATTTAAGATATTTTTATAGATTATTTGTACAGTTATAACTTAATTTAAAGGTATTTTTATTGACAATTTTGCTTAAAGGGTTATTATTAGGGAAATGTTTCTTAATTAAATTGATGAACTTCAGCCCTAACTTGGTGTTGACCATTTGGTTAAAAGGAGGTGAATACCAAATGATTTTTCTATTTCTATTTTTCCTGCTATCGTCATAGTATTTTTTATGTATTTGATATTCGGTTTTTTGTAACCATTGTTTTTAAAGCATTATTATAAAAACCTTTATGTTTATAAAATATTTCTTCACTAGAAGAGTTTTTACTAATTCTATATTCTATGGAGGTTGGTATGTTTGATTATACTTGGGGGTGATTAGAGTTTGTGCGGATGTATAATGGATATTCGTTAGGTTTTATATATGTTTGATAAGTATCATTTACTAAACCTAGTGTTACATGAAGGAAATTTACTAGTTTGAAATTAATGTTGATTATTAATTTTAGATTTAAACTTTAGAATTTTCTGTGGAAGAACTTTCTTATCTTATTTGTTTTAAAATGTGTAGAATTTTGTACTATCATAAGTCCATCATCCCTATATAAGCCATGTCATGTGTGTCAATGTTTTATATATATATATATATATATATATATATATATATATATATATATATATATTTAATTAAGAAATGAGCTTTTTTCGCAGCCTAGCTTTCAACATTTCGGTATCTTTAGGTGATTTAAAATAACTCATTTTTATCCATTTTTCAAACGCATGAACAGGGATCTTTATAAACGCACAACTGGTATTTTCAAACAACCGAAAAATTTGAAAAATTAGGAAGGCGTCATTTAAGAATTCCACAATTCTAATTATGGATTCTACAATTCTATTTATGGACTAAAGTGACCCATAACTATAAACAAGAAATTCAGAAATGCAGTTATTCATTAAAACAAAACTCATCCAAGTGCCGAGTGTGGGCGCGACCACCTCCCAGTGATATTTAAAGAATGACACTTTAGACTTAATAAAAGCTCTGTACAACACCCCATTTGCAGCGGTATACACTAGTAAATGACCTAAAGCCGCAGAAAATGTACACTGGCAGTGTGAAACAATACGAGGGACAAAGTGGAAATGGAAGCCCGAAATGGGACACACTAAAATAAGCGTTAGAGAAATCAGCAAATAACATCGTTCCAAAGAACATATTTAAAAGGAAAATGAGTTGATCACAGCTGAGATTCCGAGCATCATTGAACAAAATAAAGGAAATTTCACAAGGAAATAAGGAGCAAATGCAGACAGGCTCAAGAAGAATGGCTCAATGGCAAATGGGCAGAATTAGAGACTATGTATGACTAATAAAGGAGACATGCATAAAACATTAGAGCATTAACAAGACAAAGAAATGTACATCAACAGGATGTATAAAGTCTTTGAAGAATACTCATTTTAGAGAAAGAGAAATTATTTCAGCGATGGGAAGAATATATCTCTTCTACTAAAAGCGGGAGCCACTGACAATATGCAGAAATACCGACGGACTGGAAATATTAAAAACTGAACTAGAAGTTGCACTGGCCAAATTGAATAGAAACAAAGCAGCAGGACCTGACGACATTGTAATAGGGATATTAACAAGTTTAGACGATTTTGGCGTATTAAAAATACAGAAATAATAAATGAAATCTACAACAGTGGTAATATACCGGAAGACCTTAACAGACCGATTTTCATATTACAGACTAAGGAGTCAAGTATGTGTCAAGTCATTATCAATGTGAAATCGATCAAACAATCTGCTTAATTAATCACAAAAATTCAGATTAATAGAACATGCAGCAGAATCAAGCCAGAGATAGGACAAGATCAGTGCATTTTGATCAAGAGGACTAGATCAAGGATCGCGATATTTTATGCTCAGACTGTTACCAGAGAAGGAAATACAAACGCAGAAAGACGTATATCTGTGTTTCATAGACAATCAAAGGGGAATTCGACATGCGCAATAGATACTAAATCCTACCAAATCCTACATTAGCAAAATCATTCTTGAAAGAGTTTCCAGCGTCCTGTGATTTGGTAGGCCTTTTTTTTGTTGGGAGGGGGGCTCTCGAATCTTAGGCACATCTTTTTTCGATTTAAGCAGCACCGGACTTTACCGAGACGATGGATTAATCATCCTCCGTAAGATTAGTCCACAAAAAACAGAGAGATTTAGAAAATATATAAAAAAGACAGATAAAAACGATTTAAATTTTCATACTTAAATGAAAAATCTGAGACAAAAATTACAATAAATGAATAATTTATAATTAATTTAAAATAGCAAGTTTCTTTTCAATCATGCTGTATATGTACCCACACACGCATACACACACTAATACAGATTATAGAGCTTTTAACATATATACTTCTTCACATATATATACATGCATACAACAATTTCTAACCTGCCAACATACATGTATATAAGCCATCTTTATATGCCTGTGTGTACAAATATATACACGAATACATAAATACACTGCGAAGGGAAAGAGAGCAGACGATCTGGGCAAAACACGTTGTTAGTAAATTTTCTACTTTATTTCATCATCTTCACTTTGTTTCAGATACAATTATACATCCTACAAACAACCAACAGTTACAATGACTACCTGAATGAAGCAGTGAAGTATATTCATTTTAACCAAGAATTGATTCCCTACCACTTTTAACTTACTCTCGTAAAAAGGGAATATTTCAGATTAGAAGCCTCATCGCATACTATGACATTGCTACGCTATCATGTGTCGTTCGAAACAATGTGTTTGGGTGACTGCAGTAGTTGTTCTTCAGTGGGGAGTGTATTTCTTCTCATTTCAGTTCATCAAGGTCGAATTGTCTTTTTTTTATTCACTGAAAGTAAAATCTGTCGTCTTTTTATCAGAAGAATGGTTTGTATTGGCTGCAATTATTGCGTCTTTTTCTTAGTGATGAAGAGAGGGAAATTATGTGCGAACAACATCCA
Source organism: Ascarosepion bandense (assembly GCA_037127315.1). Lineage (NCBI taxonomy): Eukaryota > Metazoa > Mollusca > Cephalopoda > Sepiida > Sepiidae > Ascarosepion > Ascarosepion bandense. Next base: position 197,364 of record JBBBDQ010030059.1, read on the forward strand.
AGCATAACATTTTTTTTAGACTTTGTTCTATTACGAAACGGTAAAATTCCTACAAAAGAATTTTGCTAAAAAAAATTTCAATTCTTAAACCAGAAAATAATCAAATCTTGCATGCAGTGTTAATTTACGGATCAATGAAAATACCTGCATCATCATCGTTCTGTTTCTTTTTTGATGAGGACTTTTTCTGTTTCTTTTACACTCGGAGACCTCCTTCACCACAATGGCTTTATCCCCTTTCTTTCGATTATATAGATATATATGTGTTTTAAATTGTCGTCATATTTGGTTTGAAAGTTAAATTCATTATAAGTTGACGTGGAATTTCTTATCAACAATATGTAACGGCTACGCCTAATGATGATTTATATGCATGGTGTTGTAGACTATCTTTATTTTTATTAAGTGATTGTTATTTTTTTGAACGTCAGGAATATGACACGTACGCCAGCGTGAAAGACTAGTCGTTGTGTAACCTATATGAACCATATTTGGTTTATTATTGAAAGAGATGCGATTTCTAGTTATATAAATAAATCAATAACTAATATTGTAGCTGTACATGGCGTTAGTGGGTGAGGAATATTATTTTTCATAATGTTTTTACAATAAATGATGAACTTTAGAACTCTATTATGATCCACGGGTTCTCTATTTTCGGTCCATTGCATTCATAGCATACTTTTTATTTAATCGTATCACCCCGAGCAAGGCGGTAATGCCACTGATATGCAGGGGGCTACATAAGTGTAAAAGGATGAATTAGAAGAGAGTGAAGAGCAAGTCAAACCAGTAAGAAAGGAGCAATAGAAGGATGAGAATACAGGTGTGATGACAGTTTCAAAGGTGGAGAGAAAGGAAAGGATATACGGGGTGGGGAAAGAACTAGAGTCAAGTGGTTAATTGCATTTAAATTCCTGGGGGTTGTAGCCGTCAGGAAATCAAGAATATGGGAGCGAGTTCCACAGGCGGGAAGTGCGAAAGTAGAAGCTGCAGGAGTAGAATTGTCGTCTGCAATTCACCACAGAGTGTAGATCCCGTTCAAGGTCAGCAGCGAGATTATGTTTGTCCGCCTCACCGGATATCTTGCTGATGCGGGAGTAAATTGTGGTGTCATCTGCGTAGATGCCTACTTGGCACTTGATCTCATCTGGGAGGTCATTGATGAAAATAAGGAAGAGCGTCGGGCCCAGGATAGAGCGGCTGTGGGACACCAGCATTTGTGCTGTAGAATGAAGAGGCATGCCCATTCAAAACGACCTTCATTTTGCGGTTATTTAAAAAAGATTGAATTAGATCAAACAAGCGTCCGATAATACCGTAACCCCGTAGCTTGCATAGAAGGCAAGAGTGCCAAACCCTGTCAAAAGCCTTGGAGATGTCAAGAGCAACAGCACGAGCCTCGCCTGACTCATCATGGGCCTGAAGCATGTACTCCGTAACGGTTGTTAGAATGTCGGCCGTGGACCTGGCAAAGCGGAAGCCATACTGCCTGTCAGAATAGAGTTTGTGGGCAGTAAGATGTTGAACTATTTCAGTATTAATTATGACCTCGAACTCTTTCCCGAAAATTGGTAGAAGACTGATAGGGCGATAGTTGGATGGGTCCGAGGGTTCAACACAGTTCTTAAATACAGGAACGACTGAAAAGAACTTCCAGAATGCAGGAAAACAGGAAGCAGAAAGACTGTAGTTATACAGTTTATAGAGGACATGAGAGAGTTCAGAAGCACATCTCTTAAGTACTATCACCAGGATTCCATCACCACCGCTCGTCTTATGGGGGTCAAGTTTTGAAATTACTCGGGATACTACTGTCGGGGTAATATATACGTCGTACTGTTTGGCCTCAGTTCTAATAGGGAAGTCGGGTGAGGGTACTCCAGATGAGTTAAATGTGGAGCTGGATGAGAATCTGCGAGCAAAGCACTCAGCTTTGTCCAGAGATGACATGAGAACCTCAAATTCATTGATTAAAAGAGGTATTGAGGATTTGCTATTGTTTATCACCCGTTTGCATAACCGCCAATATTCCTTGGAGCCGAACTTGCGATCAGCTATGCGCTGTCGCATTCTCTCAGCAAACAACCGCTTGGCGTCATTCAGGATTCTCTTGCACTCATTACGAGCAGACATGACTAGGCGCCTATTGTGATCAGATGACTGTCTCCAGAATAGTCGGAAGTAATGGTTCCTGTGGGTGATGGCGGCCGAACAGGCAGGAGAGAACCACGGAGAGGAATGAGGTTTTAGATAATACTTCCTGGTAGGTATGAAGGCATTAATGCCAGCTTTCACCCATGACGAAACCTCAGAAGCACAGTCATCAACTGGGAGATCGAACACTTTTCCCCAAGGGACGTCGTAGAGGAAATCGCGAAAGGCGTCCCAGTCAGCTTTTTGGTTGCAGTAGGAGGTCCTATGGGTAGGAGGCTTCTGGTGGGAGTGAGAGTGACAGTGGAAAGAAATATTGAGAGAGACAACAGCATGGTCGGAGTTGCCGAGAGGGCAAAGCTGCGAGACTTGACAGGCATCAGGTGCAGAGGTAAAGCCTATACTTCTGTCGAACCACATTTCTCTTGTTAAAAGTCTATTTTTCATCAATTTCTTAATTCTTTCCTTAGCTTTTGGAAGGCATATTTTGCCATTTCAGTGCTCAATCGGGTTTACAGACCGCACTTACCGTCTCTTGTTAAAATACATATAAAATATTGAAATTGTTGTACTTTTTGATTTTGGTATCTGCAATTTGAAATTTGATTGTTTATTGAGGAATTATGCATTGAGGTTTAGTGATTTCATCTCGATCTCTTTCACTAAATTCTGTGGGAATTTTTACAGTTTTCTTTCTGTGTATGCTATCAACACTGTGCCATTTGCATATCTTATATTGGTAAGATTGTGGTCACCAATAATGATTCCTAGTAGGACTTAAAATTCTCTCAGAATCGCACTCAAGTTATTAGTTGGAACAACTCGCACATATCTTACAATAATTTCAATTATTTTTTAATATCTATTAAATTGATTAGGTCTTGAAAGCTTTTACTATGCGTTTAGTAAAATAAAGGAAGTTAAAGAAGGTCTTTGGTAATACCTGATTATTATACATTAATATGTCGTGATCAAAATCTCATCTTCAGTATGGCAGCGGAGCGTGTGTCTATCTGAGTGAGTCCGTGCCTTTAAAACTTCTTTACCTTCCATTATTTTACTAACCGCATTGTGACAGTAGTCAAGACCTACCCATACACCTACTATACACGATGCTTCAAGCAAATTACAAAACTTTACTATCTATTAAATTATTTTTCATCAAAATTCAGGCAATTTTTTTATTCTAATGGCCGTTCTAATTATTTCAATGCTACCTAGTACATGCAAACATTTTTGTGACATAATTATCAAAAATAGAATAGAAGAACAAATTAGATTGAATATCTTCCTCATAAGTATCCTTTGAAGAAAAGTTGTAAATAAATGTTTAATTTCTTTTCTAAAACTGATTTTACAAACTACGCAAATATTTGTCTTGCCTAGACATTGATGCTAATTTAAAAAAAATAAACACTTACACTTAAAAACCGTTAATTGGTAGAGTGATACTTTCTATGATGATAAACCTACGTTAGAACAGAGCTCTGAGTCCAAATATTATGTACACTAAATTTGAAGAATAAGCGTCCTATTAGATAGATAGACAGACAGACAAACAGATAGATAGATAGATAGATAGATAGATAGATAGATAGATAGATAGATAGATAGATAGATAGAGACACATCCAATTTAAAACTGATTCATTATATAACACGATTAAAAAGGTTTACACAGATATCCGTTTTATAAATGAGTCAAAAATAGTAGAGTGAAGACGAGATAAATAACTCCGAACAGATAGGTAGAGACGGACCGAAAAGTTGATAAACATTAATGCATTAAAAATAGAATTAGACTCAGATGTCAATAAAGATATGATGGCAGAGAACATGCTGAGCATTTCAAGTAAAAATAAACGGTTGAAATCTTAAGAAGACTCCATTCTCTTTACCATGTTTGTACTGAAGCTCACATCAGAACCAAATTGGAGCTCGTATATACGATCCATAACTGAAGAGGCCACAAGCATAGTCGGTTAGCCGTAAACGCGGCGGAAATTACCTGATTTAACTTGTCATGATCTATCTCTAAAAAGAGATCAGGCTATAAATCGAGTATTTCTGTCACATTTAGGCCGGACTGGCCCTATATTCCCTTTTATATCCTCGGCTTATTTCAAAGGCGTTGTCGCGAATGTATCATTTTCTCTCCTCAATCCTTTTCCTCTCTGTTGGAAGGTTGTTATATTCTCGTTGCTCTACTACTGTTTCCATTAAATGTTCAAGCGAACTAAATTCCTTGGTTCAACTATGCCACGGACACTGCTTCGACTCAGTCTCATTCCACTGGTTATGAGTTGACTCACCCTCATTCCACTGGTTATGAGTAATTTCCATTCAACAAATTATTCCACATAACTGTTTCAATGTGAACTTTTAATGTCTTCAAGTTGAGAAAATACTGTTATTTATCATATATATCCTGGTACTATGAAATTTTGCCCATTTCCTATACGTCCTTGATTGGCATTTATGTTTGGTGCGAAATAGTACAAAAATATTCCTATACTTCTTTTTCTTATATAAAACTGGTTACGACATTATCTCCATTCTGTAACTTATTCAATTCCAAGAATACACAATGTAATTGCTACTGTATATACCTTTAAAGTCTTGGATACTAATAAGCGTATGTTAGAAAGCGCGCGTACATATATATATATATATGTGGCGGGGGGTAAAACACACACACACATATATATGTATCTATGTGGCAGGGAGGAAACACACACATATATATATGTATATATGTGGCGGGGGGTAAAATTAGATGACATAATGGCAACTAATAATGAACCAGTCAAAGTTGTAAAAAAGAAAATTAGGAACCAATCAATATCCTTTTTCTCAAATAACGATCTGTTTTATTTCAGGGAGTTATAAATATAAGTAACGTTTATTTATTTATTTTTTCTCAAGTGTATGCCTAAAATAGAACTAAAACAAGATGTTATCCTGTAACTATCAGTAATAAGGCTGATGTTGGTGGTGGTATTGTTGGTGATAATGGATGTGGTAATGTTGACAGTGGTGGTGGCGATGATGATTGTAAAAATTTTGATGGATTGTAAACTTTGAAGCCATCCCTCTGAGTTCATATCTTAAGTCAGCCAGGAAAAGTGAAAAATATTGTCAAATAAATTCTTGTTTGGGTCATTAATTAATTATAGTTCTCGTATATCAATAAAGATGGAAAACATACTGAATAATACTGAAGATTTAAATAATAATTATTATTTGATCACATCATCCCATACATGGCTGTAACACCACCAAGACACAAGGGGTTACTGAGTGTGAAGAAATAGAAAAAAGAAACCGCGAAGCATTATTTATGAGTGAGAAGAAAAAATGGTACCCATGATGACAGTATATAATATTGACAACCTGCTCTCCACCTAAGGGTCCTTGACAAAATCCAACGGAGAATTTGTAATGTGATCGATCCCGAATGGCAGCACGGATACAGTCACTTTCTCACCGGCGCAATGTAGCCTCTCTGTGTCTCTTCTACAAGTATTTTGACGGCTTTTGCTCTGATGAACTTAACTCTCTGTTTCCCCCTATGCATGAGTTTGCTCGAGCAACAAGATAAACAACTAGGTCCCGTGGAATTCGCTTCCGTTTACTTGCTTCTTCGACAGCCACAATCTCCAGGAGTTTAATTGTAAAGTCAATAGTCATCTCCTATCTTGTTAACTTGCATCCTCTCTCTCATGCTCCTTTCTCAGTCCACTCCAATCTCAGTATCTTAGCCCTTCTCTTACTCACTTCCTGACACGCCCTGAAACCTGTCACTCCTTCTCAGAACTTTTCTCCTATGTAACTTCAGTGGCAATAGACTGCCTTATTTGGGGCAATATGATCATAAAAAAATTGAAATACTTGAAAAAGAAAAATTGACTGATCTGCATGGGGCCGACAAAGGAAACTGTTAGCATCGAAATTAAGGTTACAGCCAGCTTATCCAAGTTGGAGTTGACGTGAACTTGCGATTAATCTGTTTTTGCGTTTAAATTCATAAAGATTACGTACAATATTAAAAGAGTTCATCCAAACACTTTCCATAAATGCAGTTATATATAAAAAAGAAAAAAAGCAGAGAAGCTACATTACGTCGGTGGGAAAGTAACCGAAGCAGAGATGCTAGGTCAGGACCTGTAATATTGTTGATTCTTCTGTTAATTTCATGAAGAATTAGATATACGGCAGAAGTACCGAATCAATTCTAGCAGGAATATTTAAGTACGAATGGTATACGTATAAATATGTAAAATAGACTCAGGTGATCGAATTTGTCTAGCACAACACAGTGAACCAACTTTTTAGCAGCAAACCTAGCAATGGGTTCAATATAATATTTTTGCTTCATGTCAGTCGAAAATATAGTTAGATAATGCCACGGTCATCGCAGGCAGAATGAAGACTTTCAGGCCATTTATACAGAGATGTTTTGTTTTGGAAACCTTAAAATTAACAAACCATAAATTACTCCAACTAACAACAGACCGTAGGTCATTCTTGAGATCAGCTGCAAATTTTACCTCATGGAAATGATCAGATACAGTATTAAGACAGGAGTAAATGTATGTGTCATCAGCAAATTTTTATTATACACCCAACCGCACACAAACGAATATACAACATCATCCTTATCTCGTATAGACAAACTAGATTTAGCATTATAATTTTTTACATGTATCTTTACCGGCCATAATTATTAAGCGACCTCAGTTTTTTAAAAGTAATGATTTATATCATACTATCTTTAGTAGTTATTACAAAGTGGATAATTCTACATGAAAATAGAATTGTTCTTTTGTCATTATTACTTTGCAAAATTGACAAGGCAACGAAGCAAAGATGAACTCGTCCGAACAATTCCATTTTCATTTACAATTATTCACTTGGCAATAAATACTAAAAATAGTATGAAATACATCATTTTTAAAGCACTGGGATGGCCTAATAAATATGGCTGGTGGTGTACGGTGTTTTACACTACTGATGCACATTAGGATTGTTTAACAAATGAAAAACAAACAGCAAAATAATAAATATACCATATTTTTCTCTTCTCGTATATATTTCATTTTTTCCTGAAGCTTAAATAAAAGAGATAATTGTTAAATTTATAAAAGTTTCTTATTCCTTCTATATCCAATCATTTTGTTAAATTCTTCTCCATATTTCGTCTCAGTTCATCAAAGCACAATATATCATAAGGTGTGCATTAAAAAGAATGAATGAATGAATAATGGTGAGGCAATGAAGTGAATTTAAATTCTGGTTAGTTTTTTTCGATCATCAGTTCTAAAATATATATTCGATATCTCCGGGCGTTTTTTGTTTTAATGGATACTTATTTTTTTTCTTTGAAGGTGTTCAAATTTAAACTGATGTTCCTGTTGATCTGTGTCATAAACTTTTCAGACTTTCCGCAAAATAAAACACTTTCGCATATTATTAATGCAATAACGTTGAACCAACTTTTATCAAAGGAGAGCTTCCATGGTAGAAATCTTCGTGAAAAAGTGGAATATTTAACAGTATTCATGTAACATACGACAGTTTGTAATTGGTAAAGATGACAATAGAAGGGATAAATCACTAGCCTATATTGTTATCAGTGATATATGATGCGTCGTACTGAGAAACTCGAGCGTATTAATTGAGCATGACAGTTTAACACACAATCGACAAGGATTTTATTTCTTTTTCCAATCAGTAGATATTAGTTTGAACAGGTCTTGGCTAAAAATTCTGAATTTAGAACTTTACTTGATTAAGCTAATAGAAAGGCAGATTTCAAGCTTCATCAAGGAGAAAGCATTTTGCAAGGTAACCATTCAATATCGCTGAATGCTACAAAGAACTGCCACAAAAACATAAGAAACAGCCGACATGCTTGACAGTTGAAGGACATGAATAAACTACTCGCTTTTCTATAACGCTAATTTTATGTTGTTGGTTTACTTTGTTTAACAGCATATAAACACTTCTATGGGTTATTTCATGCCGAAAACTAAATACTACAATATTATGCATTTAATAATTATTTCTCTCAGTCATACAGAGACTTGGACTAACCATTAGCTTGAAAAAAACAAACGTCCTGGGTCAAGGTAGCGCTGCACCACCGGTCATCTCAATCAATGACTATGAGTTGGATGTAGTCCATCATTTTTCCCTACCTTGGCTCTATCATCACTGGCAACCTCTCCCTAGGCACAGAGTTCGACAAGAGATTTAGGAAGGCAGCCACCACCTTTCCGCGCCCCACAACACGTGTTTAGACGAACTCTAGACTGACAGTGAAAACAAAGATGGCAGTGTACAATGCTTGTGTTATCAATACACTGATATATGGCAGTAAGACTTAGACCACGTACGTCAGTCAAGAGAGGTGTCCGAACACCTTCCACATGAGAAGTAACCGACGTATATTGGGAATCTCCTGTACAGAGAGCTGGCCTCTGGAAGAAGACCCATTGGGCGGCCACAACTGCGGTATCGCGACATCATCTCCACAGGTCATGTTAATATATATATATATATATATATATATATATATATATATATATCGTGAATGGACAAAATAATAGAAACAGCTTGAAATTTCAAGCAAATTTATTTCAATTTTTTAAAATCAATTTATTCTAGGGTAGAGTCTTGAGATACTCCCGCGTTAATGTGATAGCACTGAAGATTTGTCTGTTCAATAAGAACTTCAATAACTACTGTGGGATGTGAGATGTTGAAATACTTCCGCATTGATAATAGCTTCGAACACTTTACCAAAAATCGGTAGCAGGCTAATAGGACGATAATTAGAGTGGTCTATGTGGTTTCCAGTGTTCTTAAAAAACAGGAACTACAGAGGGGTATTCCAGCATGCAGTAAAAAAAGTAGTTGTAGAGTTTGGAGAGGGCAGAGGAAAGTTCAAGGACACATAATTGAGATTCCGTCACATCCGCTCGCCTAACGGGGGTGAAGCTGTGAAATTATGTTAGAGAAAACCGAAGGAGTAACGTAAACATCATTCAGCTGAGCCTAAGTTCTAGGTGGCAAGTCGGCTGCTGATACTCCAGACGAATCAAATGTGGATTTGGTAGAGAAGCTGCGAGCAAAGCACTCAGTCTTGCCCAATGAAGCAGTGAGGACCTCAATAGTATTGATTAAAGGCGTTATTGAGGTCTTGTTTTTGCTTAACACACTTTTGAAGAGCCTCTAATAGTCGTGGGAGTCAAACTTGCGGGATGCTATACGTTGCTTCATTCTGTGAACAAACAAACACAGCATTATTTACGATCCTCTTGCACTCATTACGAGCAGAGGCAAAACGGCGCATATTATAGTCAGACGTGTGGCGCCAATAAATCCGGAACAAATGATCCCTGTGGGCAATAGTGGCTGAGCTAGCAGGAGGGAAACAGCGAGTTGAATGGAGTTAAATCGGTATTTTCTGGCTAGGATGAAAGCATTGATGCCAGCTTAAACCAAGAGTCTTCAACGGGAAGTCAAAAAACTTTGTTCTAAGCGACGTCACACTGAAAATTGTGGAACGACTCCTAATCTACCCTTTCGTAGGAGTAAAATATTCTGCTGGTCAAAGGTTCCTGGGAGAGGGGGAGTAGAGAGAAATAGTAACCGAAACCAAGCATTATCAGGGTTGCCAAGAGGGTAAAGCTGTATGAGATGGCAAGAGTCATGGATAGAATTTAGACAGAGATTTAGCAGTGAGCTCGGTTCATTATTGAAGAAACGCGTAGGGAAATCCACCACTTGCGTAAAAGGTTGAGTGTTTGAAAGGTTTTTGGTAGAGACATCGGCAATATATGCGACAGCGTTTTCGTGCCACTTGGCGTGGTGGATATTAAATTCACTGAATACAAATATATTAGCAAACGGTTGAGAAGAAGTGTCTTGCCTATATTGTTCGAGATGTTGTTTATTACTGTACAGTCAGTGGAAGAAGAGGAGCCGGAGAGAAAATAGATTTAACCGAGTTTAGTAGAGAGAGACGGAGACTCATGCAGGAATGATCTAGAGATTCAGGAGAAATTAGCTAAAGGGAGATGTTCGTTCACATTAACACCAAGTCCATTCATATGGACATTAGAATAATTTCTAAAGAGGGGAATGTAACCAGGGATATAGAAATCAGAGAAAGAGATAAAAGGGTTAAGGTTAGTTTCACAGAGAGCTTAATTGTCAGGTGAGTTTATGTTGAGGAAGGATTCAACTCTGCAAAAGTTTGAGAAAGAGATGTTAACGGTGATGTGGACCGGTGATGGAAACAATAAATGATAACTCAAAACACGGTGGTAAGGTTAACAACATATATTAAGTCAAAAATAGATACAAGAAAACAGAGTAAATATAAGCTTGGCTTACTAGTGACTGACAGACAGACAGTGCTGAGCTGAACTGAAGCCACGAGAGTGATTAACTCTCAGTTAATATACTGGTAGGAAGAGTCCATAGTTAAGTTGGTAACGCGGAAACTGCTAACCCGGTACTTTCAGAATGAAGAAACGTTGCCTCCATCCACACACATTACAAAAAGCTTTCGACAGCATTATCATTAAGACCTGGAGAGACGTTCCCGGCTTTTAATGAAATTTTATTTACTTAGTTTTAACTTAGTTAAAATTAGAAGCTCCCTTACTAGTCATTAGAAATGAATTTTAACATATATTTCTTTAGTTATTCAACGGAAAATAAATAAAATCAGCCATTGTTGCCAGAACGACTACAAACAAATATTTCGAGGTAACAGAAATCTTAACTGACACAAGTTTATTTAAAAATTTATACAACGCATTATGCAGGAAAAATTGTTTTAAATTAAACGTTCTGAAAAAATAAATTTAATCAAGCTTACCAGAGACGAAATCTGCTGCCATCACATTCTTAACTGGGTTGAGTAAAAGTTAAAATTTATCATCTAGTTTTACTAGTAATTAATGCCTTTTCTTTTCTCATCGCTTTCCTTCAATACTTCTGTAGGACTTCTTGTAATTGTGCGTTGTGGTACAGTGGATATCGGCTCGGAACGAGAAACCGGGGAGCCGAGTTCGAATTCCAGTTGAATCCATTGTATTCATTTACGCGCAAATACCCTTGGGAAAGGTATTAATCCGTCTCTTCCTTCCAGTTATGGGTTAAATAACAGGACAGATTGGGTTTTATAGCCTTGGCTGGCAACCAGTCTACTGCAGAAAGCAATGGCAACCTACTGCGGGATAATCTTCTGCCCAGTCAGTGATGTCTCTTTTGAGACATGATCGCCCAAGCGTGTATCACGTACGGCACTTAACTGACTGACCGATCAATACTGTGACATCGGCATATGTAATATTTATAAGATTGTAATCCACATTAGTGACCCTCTATTAGCAATTCACTTTATAAGTCGGAGATAAAGAAACAGTATTTGTATATTTCGTTTTGATTTTCTTTTTTTATCTGTATATTTGCTGCCACTATTGGCTATAGCTTATTCGAATATCTGATTTTAAGGATTGGTGTTATAAAACAACAAAGGAATAAGTTCAACAAATATGAAGAAAAAGCAATATTTAAATGTTCCCAACTGCAGCAACAACTAAAATGGATTTTACCCAATAAATAGAAGAAATAATAATGATGTTGACTTTCCACAACCTTAACTAATAGTTAAGAAGGAAGCTCACATCATAAACAAAAAACAGCGATCAGTTCTTGGACTTAATTTTATTGTCTTCAAAAATGTTTTAAGACAAAAATATCATTAATTCCGACCGAAAATAATTCAAAGTGTTCAATCACTGGACATCGAATCGGTACCGGGATCAGCTAACCTTCCCATTCGCATTCTTAAAATAAAAACTAGGCTTACGGCTACATCCCGTCGCATCACCGACATCCGTACGATTTCCGAAGTTAAGCAACGTCGAACCTTGTTAGCATTTAAATTGCTGACAACCTAGGAATACCAGTTGCTGTAAGCGTAAATGTACAGGTTGTTGTGTAACGGATAATAATCTAAAATAATCAGAGAGCAAAGTTCTAATTCCAGTATGGTTTGTCATATTCACTTACGTGTAAAATGCCCTTTGCAAAGAGATATGAATCAATCGCTTCCCCTCTCCCAACAGTGGGTTAATTAATAAGACTTGTATGACTAAATCATCGTCATTACCAGAAACAATTGTTATAATCTAAAAATATGTTCTGGTTTTAAATAAACTCCAAAGTGTGGATAACCGTAGAAAATCATGAATCAAAAGCACTCATCTCTCAATTCAAGGTTCGATTTAGTGTTAAAATCCAACTCACGTTTCTTTGGGTTTTATGTTCTGTCATTTTGATATTACTTTTAGGTTCACGTGTTCTTTCTTTGGAAAGAAATTAAATTCTTGAAATAATAACAATGTACAAAATATATTCCATATGATTTATTTTCATGAAGTATGCCCGGAAAAAGCTTCAGATGGAGACATCTTAATATCTCCAATGAAATTTATTCACTTAATAAATATGTATATTATTTTAAACAGAACCAGTGTATATAACAACTGAAAAGGTATTTTGCATTTTTTGGCGGAGCTGTAATAAATGTTGGCCACTGGCCTCTGGGGATTTGATCGAATTCTCTCACGTTCAGTTACATTATCAGCTTGTCAAGCGATGCACAATAGCTCATAGGTAAGTTTCGTCGTTTCCTTCTTTCTATGAAAGAAAACATAAATATATTCAATTTGTCGATATGTATTAAGTGAGGATTTTGTAATATGCATTTCCAAGGTGAACATTTTCCTTCCTATAAAGTAGTTTTCTAAGTGAGTAGTCCAGAATAAGACTTCCATATCGAACTAAAGGTCTTGCATCAATCTAAAATGCATGCATACGGTGTGCAATGGGTAAATTGTCGTCATTTTATATTTTTAATTTCTCGTTGATTGTTTTTTATTTTGTCCGCAGCTCAATGTAGAAGGGTCAGTTGGGCATCATCTGTGGAGGGAAAAGAGCACCATGACGCAATTCACTTTGGCCTAAAATTGGAAAAGGCATGCTCTACTGCTTGACATTGGCATCGGAAACTCCAATACGAAATTTGAGAGCATTTTGGTATCAAACGGAGGACTGGAAAGAGTTGGATGAGTCTAATAGTGATTATGAAGGAGATTGAATTGATCTCTTGGGAGAAGATGTTATGCCTTGCAGCATAAATTCAGGCATACGCCTACATGCAGTGACTTGAAGAGGAAGTGCTTCCCTGGGTCAAGACGGTCGCTGTTGGAAGACCATATGTCTGGCAATTAGACCCTGCATCATGCCAAACAAGCAGGAGAACTACTCATGGCTGTTAGATATTTTTCGGCATCACTCTTTACAACTGGCCACTTAACTCCCTAGCCCGTAAACCTTTGATTATGATGCGTGGGGCACAGCTCACGGGTGACCAACCAAACATTATGTAACACCAATCATGTAACAATAAAATAAAGATTACCTCAGCATTTACCAACTTATAAAACAAGACCGCCAAGAAGAATTGCCAGAAATTCCGAAATTGCCTGGAAACCGTGATTGAACCCAATGGTGATTTTATTGAATACGTTTTATTTTTTAATATTTCAAGATATTTTGCGTAATTGTCTAAAATATATCCGTAAAAATGAGATTTACTTTTTGCATAATTTAGACAATGATTCATTCATACAATCTCTTTTATGTGAAAATGTTAAAATTATAGAAAGAAAACAGGATTTTCGCTGAGTTAATCTCTGTAAAAGGTATTTTGAGGATATGTGAATACAATGAATATCAACTAAAATTCGAAGCCGGATTTCCGAATTATCGTTCCGAACCGATATCCACTGCACCACAACGACAAAGTCAGTTAATTTGATCAGAATTATTTTTAATCATATTTTTCATCTTGTCATCATTAACAACTGCGGTTTTCTAACATTTTCCATAGTGTACTTGCGAACATTACTTATGAAAAAATCTTAGCGATTTCTTTTTGCATTGTGTTCTTTCATGACATAAGCGATCATGAACTTGCGCTTACAACAATACCTTGTCTCTCTCAACACTTTCTCTAGATATCTTTGCTATCCCCTTGCCCAACAAGTATGGCTCGCGTTGCATTTCTATGTCTCTCTTTCCAGTTATCCATCCTGTGAGTATTATATTTTCTAAGCCCTCCCTTCTCATTATGTGTCTCTGAAAATTCAGTTGTCTCTTTTTTATGTAAAATATAAGTTTTCATTCTGCTTGCATCTCGTACAAAGTCTTGTTGTTGCTTACATTTTCAGTCCTGTTGTCCTCAACATCTTTCTGCAAAACCATCTTTCTGTTGCTTCGAGTTTCCCCTTCCTCATTGTGGTGATTGACCAACATTCGCTACCATATTTCATGGCTTCTGCTCCGACGGATTTAAGTCACTGGTACCCCTGCCACAGGAGTTTACTCGTGCAACCAGACTGGCAACTGGGTCCCACCCATTCACATTTAGATCAATCAAATGCAGCCTACAATTCTACACCACAGCTTCTTTTCTCGCACTTCCCGCCTATAAAACTCTCCTCCATATTCTTGCTTTCCTGACGGCTACAACTTCCAGGAATTTAAATGCAATGTCAATACCCATCTTTTAATTACTTGACTCTAGTACTTTATACATCACCGTGTATATCTTTTCCTTTCTCTGTATCTTCTTTACTGTCATCACATCTGTATTCCCAACCTTTTCTTGCTCCCTTCTCTGACACACCCTGTAACTGGTTCGTCTTTCTCTTTGCTCTTCTTCTGTCTAAACTTTTACTCTTATGTAGCCCCCTGAGCTTCAGTGGCGTTACCAGTTTGCTTGGGTTGAAACGATTAAAAAAATATATTGGACAGATATCACGTAACAGTCCAATATTCTTTTATTGTTCTGAAAAGCAGTATATCAATAAATTTAATGAAACCTCAAACAGGGCACATCACTTTCTTTTTCTTGGACAATGTTTTTGTTTTGTTTATTTTTACATTTAACGTAAAATATTTAAAATTTATAATCCACACACGAATCGTACAGAAAGATGTATTCACAATAGATATATACATCATATATGTCATGAATGAAATGTCTCACGTGTTAAAAAAACATCTTTGATAAGTGCAACGAACATTTGTTACTATCATGCATTTTCAAAATCTCTTGATATCCAACGTATTATCGATTTTCAATTGATTTCTTTGTTCTTATTTGTTGACGCTTACAATTATATCAAAAAATTGGATCTGTATAAATATATATAGGGAAAGAGTGCGATGGAAAAAATGTCGTCTATATTGCGCAAAAATGATAATTCTATTTTTATGATATATTTACCAAAATCACACAAAAACGCAGTCTAAACGAATATGCGCGCACACACAAACACAGACACGCACGTACACAAAAATTGCGCGCATATACACACATGGTATGCCACCTTCTACCGAGCGCCCGTAGCTCAAAGGTAGAATCGCCGACTGACACTAATTCGGTCGGGATTTCAAACCTGGGTAAAAAGCAATCGGCTGTCTAACCATACTGATGTGCTGTGATACAGCGAAACAGATCTGTCTGCGGATGACTATATATATATATTTATATATATATAGGAAACAACAGTTACAAATATCTAACTTTATTTCCTAATTATAATGCTCTGTTAAATTTAGCAATAAAATTTAACATTGAGTTCACTTTAGAGCCTGTCTCTACTGGAATTAACCTTATCAAATTTCAAGGATTCTATATATATATATATATATATATATATATATATATATATAGTTTTATGTCTTCTTTATTTATAGGATAAAGTGCTCAATATCAGAGAACGAGCGTATGTAAATATAAAAGTGAAAACACTCAGAAGCGACAGGCTGTTTTCATGCAAGGCACAATCATCAGGCCACATGTGTTGTATTTTCCTCGGCTATTTATATATACGGGTCAGTGCTGCATTGTGGGTAAATCTTCTAACAGTTATTTTGATGGAGTGGTTTGTTTCTTTATTTATTCATTTATTTGCATAAATTTATTATACTTGTTTTATTTTTGTATTTCTTCTTTTCGGATTTCGATGATTATTTTATTTATTTATTTACTTATTTGTTATTTATTTATATATTTTTTATTTTTATTCATAATTTATTTTTATTTTATCTATTCACATGGTTTGTTCATTTGTTTATGTTTATGTTTTGTAAACAATTACCGTTTAACAAACATTCATTGCTTGTTTATTGTTTATGTTTAGCTTGGATTAAATTCTTTATTTTTTTATTTTTACACTTTTCGATTTTTAAGTAAAGTAGTATAAATTTGTTTTCATATCTGAAATTTGAGATGAGTTGAGATCGTTTATTTAGTAGATGGTTTTTGACTGAGAAAGTAATAATGTTTTATATCGCCGTACGACGACAAAACAACAAACACGCATATATAAAAATATAAGGTTATATTTTTATTGTTGACGACGAACCGTGTGGAATAGAGAACGGAAGGGTGAGAGGCACATAGAATGGGTTGACGGGAGTGTATTCTTGCCGTGGTGTTTCTCTGCTTCCACTGGCCGTTCTCTGCTGGCGAATCCGTGTGTCGAGGTCTTTATATAGTCTTCTAGAACCGGGACTTTCCTTCCGGTTTTGCCTCGCCCACGCAACGCCTACGTAATTCTAAGAGACAACTGATCTGTTTGCCTCTGTAGCCATTTCCGCCGCTGTCGGAAATAAGGTCAAATGACATCCGCTCCGGCCTCGACAGGATGTATTTCACAAACACCTGTCTTGTCGCTTCGCCGCCCCCTTCACCGACGGGAAACACCATCGCTTGCATCACTTCCTCGGGTGGGGCCAGATTGTTATATTACAATAATAGCTATTTTTCCCTCCAAAGTCTGCAGTTTCTGGATTTGTTGTTGTAGGCTGATGGTCTTTTCTGTAAATTTACATGATATTTTTGGTGTAATTTGAATTTTATTTTTAATTTCCCAGATATACTTAGAAGGTAATGTACTGTTCGCGTATTTACTATTTGTGAAGGATGTTTGTGTGCGCAGTTTCTTTGTTTCTAGGGTCCTTCTGTTATTCCTACTCTTATGTATATTTTCCTCATTATCTGGTGATTTTAACGTCGCTTGGTATATGACGTTGTTTTGTAAACAATTACCGTTTAACGAACATTCATTACTTATTCTGCAGTAACATCTTAATTCAATGTGTGTGTGTGTGTGTGTGTGTGTGTGTGTGAGTAAACGAGGATACTTCTTATTTGGTTACGAATTTACAGCTTCATTCAGGAATACGCTACGGCGCTGATATTTCGATTTCTTCAACAATTTACATTTTGGATGTATATATATTAATTAATTTTAATTAATATATATAAAAATTTAATTACATTACATCTTAACTTCAGTCGCTAATAATTTTTTAGCTCAGTCTTAAATTACCAACGATTTATATTCTGAAGAAGCATCGGTCAAAAGGTGCCTTAAATTTTAAAAGTTGTGATACTTTTGTATCCCATTTTATTAATAAAATATGATCCCACTTTAAAAAAATATATTATAATTAATGTGTGGTAATGGCAATGTGTTTACATATATTCAGGATCGATATGACCACACTTTTGTTAAGACCCTCAATAATTCCATCCGGTTGAAAGGCAACGTACGGTCTCTTTCCTATAAGTTTATGTTTTTGAAATCTTCCTCCTAAAACTATGTCATCCCTGGGAACATTGATGGGCGTGTCTCTAAGGTTAAGTGTTGTAACGAGCTTTCTTTAGGGAGGAGATTATTTATTTTTCTGAGCCACTCAATTCTGCTAGAACCCATTATCGTGTAGTATGGGGTAATGTTTGGCGCACTTTATCTTTTTTGGATAAGAATCGGTTTTCTAAATATCTGTCGGATGGTGACCTGTTTGTGGGTAACAGAACCAAAACAGTAAATTCCGGAAATTAGGAGACGTCAGTTGTGACGATACTACAAGAAATGAAATTCGATTACAGGAAAAAATTGATTGTATTTCATAAAAGAAAATTTCTGACTAAATATATTTATAATAATATTTATCCTGTTGGTTCCCAGTGTCCTCGGTTGCATGGGTTGCCAAATATTTCCAAAGCGGACATTCCACTTGGACCCAATTTGTCTATTCTGGGTTCAGCCCAAAACAGCCTGGCTAAGTGGCTGGTTGAAGTTCTTCATCTGGTGCTAGTATTCTATTCGAAGTATTATGTGCCTTAATCGTTTCTGTTCCCTGAATATATGCGAAAATTGAAACCCACTTCTGACACGGAGTATTTTGTGTCGTTCAATATATCGAATCTGTTCCAAAATGTCCCATTTGATGAAACAGTTGATATCTGTGCCGACATTTTATATCGTGGCCCTACAAAATCTCTATCCTTTTCTGAGAGTTTCTTTGTCATGTTGATAGAGATGGTTGTTATTTCCATCTCTTTCAGCTTCGACTATTTCATTTATCAACACATTGATGAAGTAGCTATGGGTAGTCAATTGGGTCCTCTGACGGTCACAAAAGAAAGTTTTAAGCCTTTTCCGTCTACTGGCAACGAAATACGAATCTTTGTTTTTGCAGACGATGTTCTGTCTTTTGCCAGGTTATACTATATGAAAAATATTTTCGTTTTAGAAACTTTTTGTTTTGTTTAATATTTCCTTTTCAGACTTTTTAAAAATAGTTTCTAATGAAATAGATAAATGTTTAATTTAAGATTTTGTGTTTCCAAACTCCTCCCTGTTGCTGTTAGTTTCTCTCTTATTTTAGGTTCGTTTATATATATATATATATATCTTGTGAGCCAACAAACCTACTAAGGTTTCACCTAAGCGGATCCTCATCCTTCCCTGACGATCCGCTTAGGTGAAACGTTGGTAGGTTTGTTAGCTCACTGGGTATACTTTATGTATTCTGCACTACCTAAGTATTGAGCGCTTTATTGTTAGTTGATTACTCGTCTTGAGTTTTTTTCTTTGGGCTACGTGTTAACTCGGTCCGAATCCTTTTGGCTGATGTTCATGTGCTTAGCTCTTTCTTTTTTTTATAAACATTTTTCCTTCCACGTAGATCCACGGAGGGTTTTTCGACACGAGTATAGTTAGAAGTTTGTCTTTAAATATATATATATATATATATATATATATATATATATATATATATATACAAATATTGTCATTTTTAACTGAAGATTAGTAGTTTTCAAAAATGGAAAAGTCTTTGAAATATTTACGTAAATTCAAAGAAAAACTTAAGCTTTTTTCTGTCTACTGTTAACGAAATGCTAATATGAGGAATCAGCATAATCTTACACTACATGACTAGTCATTTCAACTTATTATGAAAGTACTTAATATTTATATTCTTTCACATCGTCACCCCTTTCATACCTGTTTATGCTTTATTTTCATTTTCTATTTTTGTTTTGTTTTACCGAGATGTTAGCAACCCGGTAGGACAAAAATGTAGCCTAAAAAAGGCGGAGTAACTCTTAAGTAACATTAAAGAATATTATCTTTCTACTCCATTCTTGACAATGCTAAGGCGCAATGTAAAAGCCAAGAAATTAGAATCATCATGGGAGACTTGAATGCCACAGTAGGCAAGCGCAGTGTAGAGAAGACAAATGCCAACTTTGGATTAGAAATCCGCAACACCGGGGAGAAAGATTGGTCTAGTGGTGTAAGGCTAATGACCAGGTGATAACCAACACCTAGTTTCAAGAACACCCAAGACGTTTATGGACACGGAGAACATTAAGAGGCTACACGAAAAGCCAAATCGATTATGTTATCATAAACAAAATATTCAGAAACACAGTAATTCAATGCAAGACCTGTAAACTAAGAGTGAAACTTTGGAGACTAAAGAAGGCTAGAGCTACACCCAAACTGCAATACAACGCGCTAATGAATGACCAAGAAAGTAAATAATGAAATAAGAAGCAAGTACAGACAGGCTAAAGAGAAATGGCTCAACCAAAAATGTGCTGAAGTAGAGAGTTTGAGCAAAATTAATAATAGAGAAATGCATAAAGAACTAAGAGAACTGACAAATAACATTTTTCTCAACAGGATGTATAAAAATCCAAGAATGGAACAATCATATTGGAGAAAGAGGAAATGTCAATAATTGATAAATGATCTCTGATAGTCAATAAAGATGCTGATTGACCGGAAATACTAAAATTCGAAGTGAAAGCTGCAATGGCCAACTTGAATAGAATCAAAGCAGCTGGACCAGACGGCATTGTACTAGAGATGCTGACAGCCTTAGAAGATTTTCGCATGGAGAAAATTACTGAAATAATAAATGAAATCTACAACAGTGGTGTAAAAGTAGAAGACCTAGGCAAATCAGTTTTCATAGCTCTACCTTAAAAAATTCAATCCAATGCCGATCCGCCAAACAATCATTTTGATGAGCCACATAACGAAACTCATTGTTTGAATCCTAATGAATAAAGCATGAAGCAGAATCAGACCGGAAATAGTACAAAAACAGTGCGGTTTTATCAACGACAGTGGAACAAGGAATTCCATATTTATGGTTAGGCTGATATCAGAAAGGGTGATACAAATGAAAAAGAAAATTTACCTGTGTTTTGTAGACTATACCAAGGCGTTCGACAAAGTACACCACAAGGAATTGATAGAAATACTCAACAACCGCGACATACTTAGTAAAGTCATCAGAGTAATCAAATAATCTCTACTGGCATCAAGCAACCTGCATACGGACATGAAAAGAATTCAGCAGATATAGAAAGATAGAAAGGGGCGTAAGACAAGGATGTGTCTCTTAACCAGATCTATTTAACTTGTACAGGAAGTCTATTCTGAGGAACCTAAATTATGCCAGGATTCGTTATTGGCGGTCACAATCTGAAAAACATAAGATACGCTGGTGATCAGTGCTGATAGCTGACACGAAAAGAAAATTAGGAGACCTATAAAAGTTAACTGTAGAAAGTCAAAAGAAAGAACTACAAATAAATTGCAAGAAAACTGAATGTATGGTCATCAGCAAACGGAGGAGCACAAAATGCTAATTGCAGTTGGCGGATACTAAAACCAAGCAAGTAGAAAAATTTAAATACTTGGGAAGTGGTCTAACGGAAGACGGAATGGGCGCCACTGAGATCTGAAGGTTAATTCGAATAGCCAAGGGCGTATTCCAGAAGCTAAGCAGTGTATTAAGAAATAGGAAAATTTCGCTAGGAACAAAGTGTTCTGGATTTCTATGTGATATATGTTCTTTAATATGGCAGTGAATGCTGAACAATATCATAAAGGATGAAGAAAAAACTTGAAGTAACTGAAATGTGGTTCTATAGAAGGATGCTGCGGATATCATAGATTGGCATGTGAGCAATAATGAGGTTTTAGAAAAGATGGAAACGAAAAAGAAATTAATGCTGAACATCAGGAATAGACAGCTGAAATTCTTCGGACATCTGATGAGTTAGGTGGGCCAGGAGAATCTGATGCTCACCCGTTCAGAAAGCGGGAAAGTGAGGCAGGGGAAAGTAGTGGACAGCATATCTGAATTCTATTGAACAGGTGTAGAAGCTCATCCCTTGTTCCCTGTTTAGGAAATGGTTTCCGGTTTTCTCTTTTCCAATCTTCTTACTCTTACGTAGCCCCCTGCGCATCAGTGGCGTTACCGCCTTGCTTGGGGTGATATGATTAAAAAAGAAAATATCTGAATAGCCTGAGCAGGTGGATAGCAGACCGGGATTTGAGCAGGGTAACAGAAGAAAGCTTGCTAAGATCTTCCAGGGATAGGGGAATATGGAAAGCCATCGCCAACGTCCTGAAAGGACCATGTCCTGAAGGGACATTGCACATAGAAAAAGAAGATGGCTAACCTCTTTGCTGGCTTTCATGTCAAATAGCTTTTTGCTAAAATTGATAAGCTCTATTGTTACTTCTGCTACGTTGATGATACCTTTACGTTGTTTCCTAATAGCTCAAAGCAGAATTTCAATAATCTCCATCCTGTGTTAAAAAATGGATGTTGAACAGAAGAATCGGTTAACTTTCAAGAATGTTCTAGTAGAAAGAACACTTTCATGCTGTCTTACTTGTGTTTGTCGTAAACCCACTTTCTCTGGGATTTATTTTTCTTGAGACTATTATCGTCCGAGAGCCAGGAAAATTAATGTTGGCTGTCTTAACCATCGGGTTCTGATGTTGTTTTAAGTGCAAACTCGATGCTGAGATAAAGAACATTAAACAACCGTTTCTGATGAATGGCTATTTCGAATGTGTTATTACATCTGCCATTGCACGAAGAATTGCTAATTTCCATTAAGCTAAATTTTATGTGCCATCTAAAAGTCCTGTATATGTGAAACTAACATGTCTTCTTAGTCAGACATACGCCGATAAATTTTTTATTACATTTAAGCGGTGTTTCAATGACGCTGTGGTCCGGAGCAATTTTACAAGCAGAAGAGCTTTTCCTCCTTGCCCATCAAAGCAATTTAGTTATGTATCAATATAAGTGTCGATGCGAGGTCGGCTACAGAGGTTGGAAATTAGAATCCCCTAACATGTCTTAGGCTAGGCGAGTAGACATGAACCAGTGACATCCGGGTGTTCGCAGACTCACGCCACTGCAATTGGTGAGCATTTATTAAATTGTACTGCTTGCAGGACAAGTTATTCTCCCGAATTCTTCGCGGAATTCAACAGAGCATGGAACAGATTCTACTTAGATATATTGGAGTCTGTTATTATTATGTCCCATGCACGCAGCGAGAATTAAAACACAAATTGGCCTTTTTCAGAGAAGCTATTACCTAACGGAGGATATTTTCCCCACTTCCTTTATCCTTCATGTACATTACATTTTAGCTTCAGTCGCTAATATTTTTTCCTTATTAGCTGCTCAGTTTGAAATTACTGAGGAATTTGGATCTGAAGAAGGGTCGGTC
>JBBBDQ010030060.1:0-138141 GCA_037127315.1 Ascarosepion bandense
GCCTGGAAAAGGAATTTGTTTGTTTTTTTCTTTTGTTTTTTATAATTAAAGATTATTTGAATTTTTTAGATGTTTCCTAGTCTGCTACTTGCCGAAAAACATTTCACATCGAGTTGGGAAATTTCACGAGTTTTGTGGGCAAACTTTGTACATTCGAGAATTCGTTTTTTTATTATTATTATTTTTTCTAACAAAATCAATAAGTCAGATTTGAATTTTAAATTTTGAGTTTGTTCTGTTCACTACAAGCCTACAATTTTTAAGTAGTGCTCATTTTGAATAATAGTTTAATAATGAGTGGGCTGTTGAATTTGTTTTCCTTCAACGCCATTAGGACGAATAGTGAGCCTGAAAAATATTAATTTATTTACTTGCTCTTTGTGATGATGTTGAAATATAATTCTATTGTATTGGCCTCCACAGCGAAAATGGAGCTTTCTTTCTTCGTAATATTTCACCTTACGGCTGCACATCTTATGTCCTCACATTTTGAGCCGTCTGTATAGATGAGTGTAAGGTTAGCATAGTTTTCCAATATATCCTGAAATTTGTCCTGAAATTTGAGTGCGTGTGTGTTTTATGTTTAGGAAATTTATTTAATTTTAGAAATACTTCGGATTGTTTGATTATCGAATATGGAATACTGGCTGCAATCGTTTCTTGAATGTTTGAGTGTTGTTCCCTAACTCATCGGCAAAAGATTTCAACCTAAGTTTATATGCTTGTGTGGTATTATTCTTTTTAAATAGATCGCATCAATTAAGTTTAAATGTTACTATAAACGGGGTTAGAAGTGTATGATTTTGTTTTGACACAGGTTTGTAGTGCCGGTGATTGCGTGGAGATGTTAATTTAGCTTCTGTGATTAAGTCTCCCCATCGTAAGGCTCCATGTCCGAGGTCTTGATGATAAGTTGTGTTTAGTATTTTTATGCCGATTTTCTGGACATAGTATATATGAAACTAGCGCAACCCAGGACTGAGAAAAGTAGTGATTTCTACAATATTGTCAATGTTTGACTGCTCTCATTCAGTATACGCCACTACATGTAAAAGTTGAAAGGGTTCAAAACATTTTATTTTCAGATATTTTATATGAGAAATGAATGATTAATTTTTGTCAAAGATGACGTCTAAGATCTTGTCTTGTTTCACTACTGGAATTTCAAATCCATCCAATTTGAACCATTGGTCGTTGTGTAATTTGCCGAAATGTAGGCATTTGGTTTTCGGTTTAGAAAAGTTAAAACCATTCTTAGTGGCTCATTTGTGTATTTTATAGAGGCATAGTTGGATGTGTCTTTCTATGGTATACACATATCGAGATCTGTACATTATTAAAAAGTTACCGACATATAGGAAGCATCTCAATCCCGGGCTTTGGGATTTAATTATGCAGTTGACATTTACGCAGAATAGTCACTGAAAGAATACGTCATTGTTGAAGCCATTATTTTTCATTTTGCCGTTCTGATAGCATAGTTCTTACACGGACTTGAAATATTCGGTCTTGCACGGAATTCTTTATTAACTTAGTCAAACATTCATTTAACCCAATTTATGTAGCTCTTTCAAGATACCAAATGTCTATTTAGTGTCTTACACTTTTTCAAAGTAAAGCATCACTGTCATAAGATGTTATCGCTTTACGAAGACTTCCTCTCATAAAGATTTGTGGGCGTATTAAATGCTTCAAGGTGTTTTCTTTTCTCTAAAAGCAGATTAAATGCTACTGATTAAGCTTTTAGATTTCAGGTACCAAGTTAACCTGTTTTTTTACTATTCTCTCCATAGTTTTACATGAGCGACTGATTAATGCTATAGGTTCTGTAATCTTTAGAGTGTGTGTAATATTTTCGAAATAAGGATGTTGAATGACTGTCTCCATATTCCTGGGAAGTTGCCGTTTGTCCATACGATGTTATCCATCTTTAAGAACAGTCATGATTATTTGTAAGGCAACTGATTTGCTCGAGCGTTTGCTATTCTCCTGTCTTTGGAGAGGACGCAAACACATGGTCGACAAAGGAGTCTGTTGCCTCCGTCCGTGTCAAGGGGGTCTGGGGATGCCACACTTGAGGAGCCACGTGCTCGCTTCGAGGTTGGCATTCCTCAGGCGCGCGTTGGAGGAAGATCGGTTGCTTGCGGGGGTAGTGAGGGACATGTTCCCTAGCCTCACTATCACTCCCCCGCTCCTAAGGACTAGCAATAGGCCTTGGGGGCGGCCGAAATTCCTGCTCGAATGTCTGACGGCCCTTCGGGCCATTCCATGGTCCAGTGACCTTTCACGGCCTAGGAGAATCTTCTATCGGGGATTAGTGGAGGGCGCCGTGAAGGATGAACTGTGGAGTAAGCTCGGCATGTCGAGAGAGGAGTATCGCTCTCATTGGTCTTGGGCGCCAGGTGCGGATTGGCTCAACAACTCTGAGTTTTCTCTGACCTGGCGATTGGCTCGGAATGGTTTGTCTCTCAACGACAAGCGTTTCGCAATGGGCCTGGCGGATTTGCCAGATTGTGAACGTTGCGTCCTTGGAATTAAGGAGACGTCTGCGCACGCCTTCTTCCATTGTTCGCGCGTTCGCCCGTTGTGGGCGCGTGTTGGCGAGTTGACTGCTCGTATCGCGCCGCGGGAGCTTGTGCTCATTGATCGCGCATACGCTGTGGACAATGTGTCGCCCCCGTACTCTGGAGTGAAGCGGATGGTGTTTCTGTCGCTACTGGCCACGGCTAGAATGGTGATTTGGATGACGCGTCTGGAGGAAGTCTTGCGGGGAGGTCGTCTTTCGGATCAGGATCTAATCCGATATTTTGAGCACCAGCTCAAAATTAAGATTAGAACTGAACGGAAACGGCTGCACCCGACAGAGTTCAGCGAAAGGTGGGTATATGCAGCGAGCCTGGTTCGCGTGACCGGGGCTAGCCTTGATTTTCTCTTTTAGATCTGCTAGTTGCATCGGGGTGGATTCCTTTGGAACCCCGCCCGTGGTTAAGGTAGAAGTCTCTTTTGTGCCTAGTTAATGTGAGTGAATGTGTTTGTCCTGGCCTGTTCCCGGCTTCATTGCTTTTGTTATGATCCAGTTCGAGATTCCCATTGTCCAAGTATTATTTTGTCCCGTTTTCACTCTCGGCTGGGTCAGCCTTATACATTCTCCAGTCCAATTTATTTTTGCCCCATGCTTATCCATTCCCCTTAGAAAGAGAGCTGCTTGATTTTGTCCTTTTTTAAGGCAGAATACAGTGGCCTCTTTAATTATGTGGGTGTGTTTGGGTCTTACTAACATTGTGTATATATATTCATTTGAAATTGTTTTTGTTTTGGGGACTTTTGTTTCTTCATTCCCCCTTCCCATCATGTCATTTCATGAATAAAGTTTTAAATTTATTTTTGTACACTATTGTATATATTATAAAAATCAGAAATTTTTATGTACATTTGGGGTGTTTTTAGGTCCCCGGTATGATTTTGCGGTATTGTGGTGCTTGATAGGTATGAGTGTTGATGGACAAATTTTTATGGTGAATGAGAAAATTGTAACGTATGTATGGGTCGTGAATCGGATTAGCTAGGTATAAGATAGTTACTGAAGACCATCCCAAGTTTTTGTTCCCCCTCCCATTTATTTGGCCTTGTGCCAGAATTTGTAATTTATTGCAAATAAATAATTACCACCCATACCCCACCCGGCTTTTTGTTGTGTGGTTTATGGTTGTAAGAACAAAGGATAACATTTGTTCCTCCGTGATATCTGTTAGTTCTTTGCTTCTTGGATTTACTGCTTTCCAGCCCGAGTTTATAGCTCGGGCCAGCGTAAAAGTAGCGTCTAACAACGCGAAACACCGGGAAGCAGTGATCCGGTGTTCGGCCACTTTGTGGCAATGGCCACAGATGGGCCGATGGAAAGCGTTCCTCCCACCACGGCGTCGGTGGGAGGAAAGGAGGGGGATTGGGCTCTACCGCCTCGGGATAATCCCCCTTCTACAGTACCAGCAGTGATACCAGCAGCAGCTCCAGCATCCCCCTTACCTTCGACCTCTGGGTGGAAGGGAGGCAAAAAAATGTCGCTAAAAGGGGAGGATTATTACGAGAAGATTGCTAAGGACTACGCGGATTACATTAAAGGAACAGAGCTCGTTTCGGTGCCGGATCAGTTGGCTCAAATAGAAGCGAGAGTCATCACTCTGTACACTAAGGACCCGAAGACAAAGAAGTTGGTCGGCGTTCCTCGGGATACACTCGAGGAGGGGCTACAAGCCCTAAAAATTAGAGCGTTGGCCGTGGCGAGGAGAGGCAATGCCATGTGGGACGTCCTGCTTGGCTCCGTACAAGAAGCTAGAAACCTAATTGGTGTGGTCTTGGAGACCAAAACTCTCCTGATCAATACGGAGTACATGGGTACTAGAAAAGTTAAGGTCACCCTGCATGGCGTCCCCATGGACATTGCCGAGGATCATGTTGGCGCCTTCTTCGTGCAATATGGAAGAGTGGCCGAAGTCTCCTCGCTGCGGTCCAAGGCCGGTTTTCTCACGGGCGACATGACCCTGCAGGTGACCCTGAATAAGGAGAATATCGCCAAAATTCCCAACATCCTCACCTGCAGGGGTCGTTCGATTTTTATAATCGTAGAAGGCAGAAAGCCTTGCTGTTGGGTCTGTGGGGCGGCGGAGCATGTCGCAAAGATCTGTCCATCTAAGAATCCCCCCCCCAAAGGCCCAACCAGCCAAGCAGCAGCAGCCAGCTAAGGAAGCAGTAAAGACAGCCTCTCCTACACCAGTACCAGCAGCCAGCAAGGAGGGCGATTGGCAGGTGGTGGCGAGGAAAAAGGCGAAAACGCCTTCTCCGGCCAAGGGGCCGGCGAAGGTGCCACCGCCTGTCAAATCACCCCCAAAACAAAAGGAGACTACCTCAAAAAATACGCCCGCCAAACAGGAGAGGGAAAGGGTTTCCTCCCCCAAAAAGGACGAACCGATGGAGGTAGGGAGAGCGTCGTCTTTGAAGCGCGGGAGAGAGGAAGAAGAGGAGCAGCAGGACAAGCTAAAAAGCAGAAGAAGGGGCAGGAGCTCCGAAAGAAGCAATCATGGGAACAAGTGTGCATCATTGCCGGTTTCCCCGGTCAGACACACATATGCTGACAAGGCAAGAAGCCTACCATCTTCCCCGCGCAAAGCTTCCCAGTCCCCAACCTTCAATTTGATCCCCTTGAAAAAACAGACTTCTGCAACACCCACTCCCTCCCCTTCTCCTATTCCCACTCCCTCACGGGCAAAAAAGAAGAAAGCCCTCCCCCAAGGCGACGCTTTGTGTAAAGTAGATGAGGACATTGTGGAGGAGTGGTCTTCGCAGAGGCGAAAACTGCTGAAGCCACTCCTCAAACTGACTACAGTAAAAGAAATGTCCACGGAAGACCCAACAAACTTTCCCCAGGCCCCAGGAGTCATTACCCTCGTAAGAAATACCGGGGGTAACCTGAGGGTCTGGGACCATATAGAAGACGCCAAGAAGCAATACCCTAAATTGAGGATGGCAACAATGCATACACCTGAGCTCAAAAAAATGGGCAAAAATTGTTCGGGGAGGTTCCCGGTTATCCTCCACCCCTGCTTATATAGGGTGGTAAAGCTAACCTACCCCACGGACGTCGGCGGTATTGTCCTAGACGGACGGATTACGTCCGATATAGGTACAGGGTCCCTAGGACAGTCCGTCGGGGTCCCATCCACCAGAGATTTTTTCCCCGTATGTGACTAGTGCCTTTGTTGCATGTTCTTTGTTTTTCTTTTTCAGAACTAAAAGATGTCTATTAAGATAGCCAGCTTGAATGCGAAGGGCCTGAGGGATCGGGGTAAGGCGGCTCGCCTGCTTCGTGACCTCTTGTCCTTCGGCGTGGATGTGGCCGCGATCCAAGAGACTCACTTTGTTTGCGAAGTCGACTCTTGTGTGCTGTCTAACGACTTTGTCGTCTATTCAGCATATGGGAGCCGGCAAGCCAGAGGTGTTTCTTTGCTGGTCAAGCGTACCCTGGACGCGAAGGTTGACCTTGTCCATGTCGGTGCCGAGGGCCGGCTGATCGTGGCCGATATTGCAGTGAAAAGCAAATTGTTCCGGCTGATTGTGGTTTATGCGCCCAATAAGCAAGGTGAGCGTGTCTCTTTCTTTCGGCGGTTGGAGCCCTTTATGGTGCATTCAACACGGCTAATCTTAGTTGGGGACTGGAATGCCATCCTAACCCCCAAATGGGATAGAGGGAGGGGCGCTAGCGGGAGGAATGATGATCGTAGCCTGGTTGATCTGATCGACGAATTTGGTCTCGTCGATAGATACCGGGTCGATCATCCGGATGGGAAGTATGTGGACGTGGGCGCTTAATTGGCCTTCTACCCGGGTATCTGCGTACCTGGATAGGATGTTAGTGAGAGTGGCCGACATAGACTTCTTAGAATGTCCAACGTTCCACTGGCTAGGCTACACGGACCACAAACTCGTTTGTGCCCGTGTGGTGTTAGACTTTAGGCCTAGGTTGGCTGGTTATTGGAAGTTCAATCAGTCCTTACTGGACAGGCGGGACTTTCGTGACCAGCTGACAAGACTAGTTCAGCGGGCGTTAATTGGGCGAGTCATTGGGAATAAGTGGTGGGTTAACCTTAAGGACTCCATTAGGTCTTTCGCCACCAAATATAGCCAGCGGCTCAAACTAGATAAGGCTGCGGAGGCAAAGACACTTAGTGCTAATTTCGCCCGGGCGGAGGCTGGTGGGGATCCCCTCGAGATAGCCTTAGCCAGGGAGGCCCTGAGGCGCACGACTAGCGAGCGCTATATGGGTCAGGTAATTAGAGCTAAGTTAAGCAAGATGTCTTCCGAAGCTGTGAACATGGGCGCAGAACTGCGCAAGGAAGAAATTCGTCGGGCCGGCGATCGGTACATTCGAGAAGTGCGCGACCCGGAGGGGCATCTCCTTCGGTCCACCGACGACATGTGCGAGGCGTTCCGGCAGCATTTCGAACACCGGTTTACCAAGGAGCCTGGTCTCCGTGACGAGGAGTTTCGCAGCTATTTGGCTGACTTTCCCCGGCTTTTGCCGGCTGAAGCGGCTAGCTGCGAAGGGGAGATTACGGAGGACGAAGTCTACGCGGCTTTGAAGAAGACCGGCAGTGGCAAGTCGCCAGGTTTGGATGGTTTGCCCTATGAATTGTACTTGAGGATGTCGCACCTTTTTGTCCCGCTCTTGACTGTCGTGTTCAACCACTGGTTTCGGCAGGGGTCCATCCCCGGTCGGATCACCAGGGGCGTGATCACGCTGTTGGGAAAAGGCAAGAAGGTTGGGCGGGGATTAGATGATTACAGGCCCATAACTCTGCTAAACACAGAGTTAAAGATTTTGGCCAAGATCCTGACGAATCGCTTGCAGCTAGTTGCCGAGTCTCTGTTGGAACCGGATCAGACTTGTTCTGTGAAGGGACGAACAATTCAGAGCAACCTGCACTTGATCCGCACGATCGTAGAGGGTGTAGAAGACGACGAAGAGGCCGCGCTGATCAATTTGGATCAGTCCAAGGCATTTGATAGGATTGACCATGGCTACCTGGCTGCTGTCCTGCAGGCCGCCGGATTCAAACCCGACTTCAGCCGCTGGATTAGCCTTCTGTATCGCTCCCCCAAGGCTGTGGTACAGGTGAACGGGAAGCTGTCGAGCGCTTTCGCGCTGTCTAGGTCGGTCCGACAGGGTTGTCCACTGTCGCCTCTCCTTTACGTCCTGGCGTTGGAGCCTCTCCTTCGCCGGCTAAGGGACGAGACGTGCAGTCCGGTCCTGCGTGGAATTGCTGTCCCTGGAGGAGCTCGAGCCAGGGTTTCCGCGTACGCCGATGACGTAACGACCTTTGTGTCCTCCCGCAGGGACATAAGGGCGGTACAGAAGGCGCTTGAACGGTACGAACAGGTAACAGGGGCCAGAATTAACCGCGACAAGTCGTCCGGCTTGCGGTTAGGTGCCTGGAAGGGTGTTTCCCTCCCGGGGCCCTTCGACTGGACGGACGGGCCGGTCAAGCTCCTCGGAGTTTGGTTCGGTCCGGACTTACAGTTGGAGAAAAACTGGTCAGAAGTACAGGCAAAGGTCGGCGCGTCGGTCGAGATTTGGCGTCGACGGAGTCTCTCCGTGAAGGGTCTGGCGGAGGTGTGTAATACATACCTCTTTCCCAGAATCCTTTACCGGCTGTCTGTACTTCCCCTTTGTGACGATCATGAGAAGGCGCTCGAGCGTTTGCTATTCTCCTGTCTTTGGAGAGGACGCAAACACATGGTCGACAAAGGAGTCTGCTGCCTCCGTCCGTGTCAAGGGGGTCTGGGGATGCCACACTTGAGGAGCCACGTGCTCGCTTCGAGGTTGGCATTCCTCAGGCGCGCGTTGGAGGAAGATCGGTTGCTTGCGGGGGTAGTGAGGGACATGTTCCCTAGCCTCACTATCACTCCCCCGCTCCTGAGGACTAGCAATAGGCCTTGGGGGCGGCCGAAATTCCTGCTCGAATGTCTGACGGCCCTTCGGGCCATTCCATGGTCCAGTGACCTTTCACGGCCTAGGAGAATCTTCTATCGGGGATTAGTGGAGGGCGCCGTGAAGGATGAACTGTGGAGTAAGCTCGGCATGTCGAGGGAGGAGTATCGCTCTCATTGGTCTTGGGCGCCAGGTGCGGATTGGCTCAACAACTCTGAGTTTTCTCTGACCTGGCGATTGGCTCGGAATGGTTTGTCTCTCAATGACAAGCGTTTCGCAATGGGCCTGGCGGATTTGCCAGATTGTGAACGTTGCGTCCTTGGAATTAAGGAGACGTCTGCGCACGCCTTCTTCCATTGTTCGCGCGTTCGCCCGTTGTGGGCGCGTGTCGGCGAGTTGACTGCTCGTATCGCGCCGCGGGAGCTTGTGCTCATTGATCGCGCATACGCTGTGGACAATGTGTCGCCCCCGTACTCTGGAGTGAAGCGGATGGTGTTTCTGTCGCTACTGGCCACGGCTAGAATGGTGATTTGGATGACGCGTCTGGAGGAAGTCTTGCGGGGCGGTCGTCTTTCGGATCAGGATCTAATCCGATATTTTGAGCACCAGCTCAAAATTAAGATTAGAACTGAACGGAAACGGCTGCACCCGACAGAGTTCAGCGAAAGGTGGGTATATGCGGCGAGCCTGGTTCGCGTGACCGGGGCTAGCCTTGATTTTCTCTTTTAGATCTGCTAGTTGCATCGGGGTGGATTCCTTTGGAACCCCGCCCGTGGTTAAGGTAGAAGTTCTTTTTGTGCCTAGTTAATGTGAGTGAATGTGTTTGTCCTGGCCTGTTCCCGGCTCCATTGCTTTTGTTATGATCCAGTTCGAGATTCCCATTGTCCAAGTATTATTTTGTCCCGTTTTCACTCTCGGCTGGGTCAGCCTTATACATTCTCCAGTCCAATTTATTTTTGCCCCCTGCTTCTCCATTCCCCTTAGAAAGAGAGCTGCTTGATTTTGTCCTTTTTTAAGGCAGAATACAGTGGCCTCTTTAATTATGTGGGTGTGTTTGGGTCTTACTAACATTGTGTATATATATTCATTTGAAATTGTGTTTTGTTTTGGGGTTTTTTGTTTCTTCATTCCCCCTCCCCATCATGTCATTTCATGAATAAAGTTTTAAATTTATTTTTGTAAGATATTGTATATATTGTAAAAATCAGAAATTTTTATGTACATTTGGGGTGTTTTTAGGTCCCCGGTATGATTTTGTGGTATTTTGGTGCTTGATAGGTATGAGTGTTGATGGACAAAATTTTATGGTGAATGAGAAAATTGTAACGTATGTATGGGTCGTGAATCGGATTAGCTAGGTATAAGATAGTTACGGAAGACCAACCCAAGTTTTTGTTCCCCCTCCCATTTGTTGGCCTTGTGCCAGAATTTGTACTTTTTGTCAAATAAATAAGTACCACCCATACCCCACCCGGCTTTTTGTTGTGTGGTTTATGGTTGTAAGAACAAAGGATAACATTTGTTCCTCCGTGATATCTGTTAGTTCTTTGCTTCTTGGATTTACTGCTTTCCAGCCCGAGTTTATAGCTCGGGCCAGCGTAAAAGTAGCGTCTAACAACGCGAAACACCGGGAAGCAGTGATCCGGTGTTCGGCCACTTTGTGGCAATGGCCACAGATGGGCCGATGGAAAGCGTTCCTCCCACCACGGCGTCGGTGGGAGGAAAGGAGGGGATTGGGCTCTACCGCCTCGGGATAATCCCCCTTCTACAGTACCAGCAGTGATACCAGCAGCAGCTCCAGCATCCCCCTTACCTTCGACCTCTGGGTGGAAGGGAGGCAAAAAAATGTCGCTAAAAGGGGAGGATTATTACGAGAAGATTGCTAAGGACTACGCGGATTACATTAAAGGAACAGAGCTCGTTTCGGTGCCGGATCAGTTGGCTCAAATAGAAGCGAGAGTCATCACTCTGTACACTAAGGACCCGAAGACAAAGAAGTTGGTCGGCGTTCCTCGGGATACACTCGAGGAGGGGCTACAAGCCCTAAAAATTAGAGCGTTGGCCGTGGCGAGGAGAGGCAATGCCATGTGGGACGTCCTGCTTGGCTCCGTACAAGAAGCTAGAAACCTAATTGGTGTGGTCTTGGAGACCAAAACTCTCCTGATCAATACGGAGTACATGGGTACTAGAAAAGTTAAGGTCACCCTGCATGGCGTCCCCATGGACATTGCCGAGGATCATGTTGGCGCCTTCTTCGTGCAATATGGAAGAGTGGCCGAAGTCTCCTCGCTGCGGTCCAAGGCCGGTTTTCTCACGGGCGACATGACCCTGCAGGTGACCCTGAATAAGGAGAATATCGCCAAAATTCCCAACATCCTCACCTGCAGGGGTCGTTCGATTTTTATAATCGTAGAAGGCAGAAAGCCTTGCTGTTGGGTCTGTGGGGCGGCGGAGCATGTCGCAAAGATCTGTCCATCTAAGAATCCCCCCCCAAAGGCCCAACCAGCCAAGCAGCAGCAGCCAGCTAAGGAAGCAGTAAAGACAGCCTCTCCTACACCAGTACCAGCAGCCAGCAAGGAGGGCGATTGGCAGGTGGTGGCGAGGAAAAAGGCGAAAACGCCTTCTCCGGCCAAGGGGCCGGCGAAGGTGCCACCGCCTGTCAAATCACCCCCAAAACAAAAGGAGACTACCTCAAAAAATACGCCCGCCAAACAGGAGAGGGAAAGGGTTTCCTCCCCCAAAAAGGACGAACCGATGGAGGTAGGGAGAGCGTCGTCTTTGAAGCGCGGGAGAGAGGAAGAAGAGGAGCAGCAGGACAAGCTAAAAAGCAGAAGAAGGGGCAGGAGCTCCGAAAGAAGCAATCATGGGAACAAGTGTGCATCATTGCCGGTTTCCCCGGTCAGACACACATATGCTGACAAGGCAAGAAGCCTACCATCTTCCCCGCGCAAAGCTTCCCAGTCCCCAACCTTCAATTTGATCCCCTTGAAAAAACAGACTTCTGCAACACCCACTCCCTCCCCTTCTCCTATTCCCACTCCCTCACGGGCAAAAAAGAAGAAAGCCCTCCCCCAAGGCGACGCTTTGTGTAAAGTAGATGAGGACATTGTGGAGGAGTGGTCTTCGCAGAGGCGAAAACTGCTGAAGCCACTCCTCAAACTGACTACAGTAAAAGAAATGTCCACGGAAGACCCAACAAACTTTCCCCAGGCCCCAGGAGTCATTACCCTCGTAAGAAATACCGGGGGTAACCTGAGGGTCTGGGACCATATAGAAGACGCCAAGAAGCAATACCCTAAATTGAGGATGGCAACAATGCATACACCTGAGCTCAAAAAAATGGGCAAAAATTGTTCGGGGAGGTTCCCGGTTATCCTCCACCCCTGCTTATATAGGGTGGTAAAGCTAACCTACCCCACGGACGTCGGCGGTATTGTCCTAGACGGACGGATTACGTCCGATATAGGTACAGGGTCCCTAGGACAGTCCGTCGGGGTCCCATCCACCAGAGATTTTTTCCCCGTATGTGACTAGTGCCTTTGTTGCATGTTCTTTGTTTTTCTTTTTCAGAACTAAAAGATGTCTATTAAGATAGCCAGCTTGAATGCGAAGGGCCTGAGGGATCGGGGTAAGGCGGCTCGCCTGCTTCGTGACCTCTTGTCCTTCGGCGTGGATGTGGCCGCGATCCAAGAGACTCACTTTGTTTGCGAAGTCGACTCTTGTGTGCTGTCTAACGACTTTGTCGTCTATTCAGCATATGGGAGCCGGCAAGCCAGAGGTGTTTCTTTGCTGGTCAAGCGTACCCTGGACGCGAAGGTTGACCTTGTCCATGTCGGTGCCGAGGGCCGGCTGATCGTGGCCGATATTGCAGTGAAAAGCAAATTGTTCCGGCTGATTGTGGTTTATGCGCCCAATAAGCAAGGTGAGCGTGTCTCTTTCTTTCGGCGGTTGGAGCCCTTTATGGTGCATTCAACACGGCTAATCTTAGTTGGGGACTGGAATGCCATCCTAACCCCCAAATGGGATAGAGGGAGGGGCGCTAGCGGGAGGAATGATGATCGTAGCCTGGTTGATCTGATCGACGAATTTGGTCTCGTCGATAGATACCGGGTCGATCATCCGGATGGGAGTATGTGGACGTGGGCGCTTAATTGGCCTTCTACCCGGGTATCTGCGTACCTGGATAGGATGTTAGTGAGAGTGGCCGACATAGACTTCTTAGAATGTCCAACGTTCCACTGGCTAGGCTACACGGACCACAAACTCGTTTGTGCCCGTGTGGTGTTAGACTTTAGGCCTAGGTTGGCTGGTTATTGGAAGTTCAATCAGTCCTTACTGGACAGGCGGGACTTTCGTGACCAGCTGACAAAACTAGTTCAGCGGGCGTTAATTGGGCGAGTCATTGGGAATAAGTGGTGGGTTAACCTTAAGGACTCCATTAGGTCTTTCGCCACCAAATATAGCCAGCGGCTCAAACTAGATAAGGCTGCGGAGGCAAAGACACTTAGTGCTAATTTCGCCCGGGCGGAGGCTGGTGGGGATCCCCTAGAGATAGCCTTAGCCAGGGAGGCCCTGAGGCGCACGACTAGCGAGCGCTATATGGGTCAGGTAATTAGAGCTAAGTTAAGCAAGATGTCTTCCGAAGCTGTGAACATGGGCGCAGAACTGCGCAAGGAAGAAATTCGTCGGGCCGGCGATCGGTACATTCGAGAGGTGCGCGACCCGGAGGGACATCTCCTTAGGTCCACCGACGACATGTGCGAGGCGTTCCGGCAGCATTTCGAACACCGGTTTACCAAGGAGCCTGGTCTCCGTGACGAGGAGTTTCGCAGCTATTTGGCTGACTTTCCCCGGCTTTTGCCGGCTGAAGCGGCTAGCTGCGAAGGGGAGATTACGGAGGACGAAGTCTACGCGGCTTTGAAGAAGACCGGCAGTGGCAAGTCGCCAGGTTTGGATGGTTTGCCCTATGAATTGTACTTGAGGATGTCGCACCTTTTTGTCCCGCTCTTGACTGTCGTGTTCAACCACTGGTTTCGGCAGGGGTCCATCCCCGGTCGGATCACCAGGGGCGTGATCACGCTGTTGGGAAAAGGCAAGAAGGTTGGGCGGGGATTAGATGATTACAGGCCCATAACTCTGCTAAACACAGAGTTAAAGATTTTGGCCAAGATCCTGACGAATCGCTTGCAGCTAGTTGCCGAGTCTCTGTTGGAACCGGATCAGACTTGTTCTGTGAAGGGACGAACAATTCAGAGCAACCTGCACTTGATTCGCACGATCGTAGAGGGTGTAGAAGACGACGAAGAGGCCGCGCTGATCAATTTGGATCAGTCCAAGGCATTTGATAGGATTGACCATGGCTACCTGGCTGCTGTCCTGCAGGCCGCCGGATTCAAACCCGACTTCAGCCGCTGGATTAGCCTTCTGTATCGCTCCCCCAAGGCTGTGGTACAGGTGAACGGGAAGCTGTCGAGCGCTTTCGCGCTGTCTAGGTCGGTCCGACAGGGTTGTCCACTGTCGCCTCTCCTTTACGTCCTGGCGTTGGAGCCTCTCCTTCGCCGGCTAAGGGACGAGACGTGCAGTCCGGTCCTGCGTGGAATTGCTGTCCCTGGTGGAGCTCGAGCCAGGGTTTCCGCGTACGCCGATGACGTAACGACCTTTGTGTCCTCCCGCAGGGACATAAGGGCGGTACAGAAGGCGCTTGAACGGTACGAACAGGTAACAGGGGCCAGAATTAACCGCGACAAGTCGTCCGGCTTGCGGTTAGGTGCCTGGAAGGGTGTTTCCCTCCCGGGGCCCTTCGACTGGACGGACGGGCCGGTCAAGCTCCTCGGAGTTTGGTTCGGTCCGGACTTACAGTTGGAGAAAAACTGGTCAGAAGTACAGGCAAAGGTCGGCGCGTCGGTCGAGATTTGGCGTCGACGGAGTCTCTCCGTGAAGGGTCTGGCGGAGGTGTGTAATACATACCTCTTTCCCAGAATCCTTTACCGGCTGTCTGTACTTCCCCTTTGTGACGATCATGAGAAGGCGCTCGAGCGTTTGCTATTCTCCTGTCTTTGGAGAGGACGCAAACACATGGTCGACAAAGGAGTCTGTTGCCTCCGTCCGTGTCAAGGGGGTCTGGGGATGCCACACTTGAGGAGCCACGTGCTCGCTTCGAGGTTGGCATTCCTCAGGCGCGCGTTGGAGGAAGATCGGTTGCTTGCGGGGGTAGTGAGGGACATGTTCCCTAGCCTCACTATCACTCCCCCGCTCCTAAGGACTAGCAATAGGCCTTGGGGGCGGCCGAAATTCCTGCTCGAATGTCTGACGGCCCTTCGGGCCATTCCATGGTCCAGTGACCTTTCACGGCCTAGGAGAATCTTCTATCGGGGATTAGTGGAGGGCGCCGTGAAGGATGAACTGTGGAGTAAGCTCGGCATGTCGAGAGAGGAGTATCGCTCTCATTGGTCTTGGGCGCCAGGTGCGGATTGGCTCAACAACTCTGAGTTTTCTCTGACCTGGCGATTGGCTCGGAATGGTTTGTCTCTCAACGACAAGCGTTTCGCAATGGGCCTGGCGGATTTGCCAGATTGTGAACGTTGCGTCCTTGGAATTAAGGAGACGTCTGCGCACGCCTTCTTCCATTGTTCGCGCGTTCGCCCGTTGTGGGCGCGTGTTGGCGAGTTGACTGCTCGTATCGCGCCGCGGGAGCTTGTGCTCATTGATCGCGCATACGCTGTGGACAATGTGTCGCCCCCGTACTCTGGAGTGAAGCGGATGGTGTTTCTGTCGCTACTGGCCACGGCTAGAATGGTGATTTGGATGACGCGTCTGGAGGAAGTCTTGCGGGGCGGTCGTCTTTCGGATCAGGATCTAATCCGATATTTTGAGCACCAGCTCAAAATTAAGATTAGAACTGAACGAAAACGGCTGCACCCGACAGAGTTCAGCGAAAGGTGGGTATATGCGGCGAGCCTGGTTCGCGTGACCGGGGCTAGCCTTGATTTTCTCTTTTAGATCTGCTAGTTGCATCGGGGTGGATTCCTTTGGAACCCCTCCCGTGGTTAAGGTAGAAGTTCTTTTTGTGCCTAGTTAATGTGAGTGGATGTGTTTGTCCTGGCCTGTTCCCGGCTCCATTGCTTTTGTTATGATCCAGTTCGAGATTCCCATTGTCCAAGTATTATTTTGTCCCGTTTTCACTCTCGGCTGGGTCAGCCTTATACATTCTCCAGTCCAATTTATTTTTGCCCCCTGCTTATCCATTCCCCTTAGAAAGAGAGCTGCTTGATTTTGTCTTTTAAGGCAGAATACAGTGGCCTCTTTAATTATGTGGGTGTGTTTGGGTCTTACTAACATTGTGTATATATATTCATTTGAAATTGTTTTTGTTTTGGGGACTTTTGTTTCTTCATTCCCCCTTCCCATCATGTCATTTCATGAATAAAGTTTTAAATTTATTTTTGTACACTATTGTATATATTGTAAAAATCAGAAATTTTTATGTACATTTGGGGTGTTTTTAGGTCCCCGGTATGATTTTGCGGTATTTTGGTGCTTGATAGGTATGAGTGTTGATGGACAAATTTTTATGGTGAATG
Organism: Ascarosepion bandense; assembly: GCA_037127315.1. NCBI lineage: Eukaryota > Metazoa > Mollusca > Cephalopoda > Sepiida > Sepiidae > Ascarosepion > Ascarosepion bandense. The sequence goes on from JBBBDQ010030060.1 coordinate 16,063, forward strand.
AGAAAATTGTAACGTATGTATGGGTCGTGAATCGGATTAGCTAGGTATAAGATAGTTACTGAAGACCATCCCAAGTTTTTGTTCCCCCTCCCATTTGTTGGCCTTGTGCCAGAATTTGTAATTTATTGCAAATAAATAATTACCACCCATACCCCACCCGGCTTTTTGTTGTGTGGTTTATGGTTGCAAGAACAAAGGATAACATTTGTTCCTCCGTGATATCTGTTAGTTCTTTGCTTCTTGGATTTTCTGCTTTCCAGCCCGAGTTTATAGCTCGGGCCAGCGTAAAAGTAGCGTTTTTAACGCGAAACACCGGGAAGCAGTGATCCGGTGTTCGGCCACTTTGTGGCAATGGCCACAGATGGGCCGGTGGAAGTCGTTCCTCCCACCACGGCGTCGGTGGGAGGAAAGGAGGGGGATTGGGCTCTACCGCCTCGGGATAATCCCCCTTCTACAGTACCAGCAGTGACACTAGCAGTAGCTCCAGCATCCCCCTTACCTTCGACCTCTGGGTGGAAGGGAGGCAAAAAAATGTCGCTAAAAGGGGAGGATTATTACGAGAAGATTGCTAAGGACTACGCGGATTACATTAAAGGAACAGAGCTCGTTTCGGTGCCGGATCAGTTGGCTCAAATAGAAGCGAGAGTCATCACTCTGTACACTAAGGACCCGAAGACAAAGAAGTTGGTCGGCGTTCCTCGGGATACACTCGAGGAGGGGCTACAAGCCCTAAAAATTAGAGCGTTGGCCGTGGCGAGGAGAGGCAATGCCATGTGGGACGTCCTGCTTGGCTCCGTACAAGAAGCTAGAAACCTAATTGGTGTGGTCTTGGAGACCAAAACTCTCCTGATCAATACGGAGTACATGGGTACTAGAAAAGTTAAGGTCACCCTGCATGGCGTCCCCATGGACATTGCCGAGGATCATGTTGGCGCCTTCTTCGTGCAATATGGAAGAGTGGCCGAAGTCTCCTCGCTGCGGTCCAAGGCCGGTTTTCTCACGGGCGACATGACCCTGCAGGTGACCCTGAATAAGGAGAATATCGCCAAAATTCCCAACATCCTCACCTGCAGGGGTCGTTCGATTTTTATAATCGTAGAAGGCAGAAAGCCTTGCTGTTGGGTCTGTGGGGCGGCGGAGCATGTCGCAAAGATCTGTCCATCTAAGAATCCCCCCCCCAAAGGCCCAACCAGCCAAGCAGCAGCAGCCAGCTAAGGAAGCAATGAAGACAGCCTCTCCTACACCAGTACCAGCAGCCAGCAAGGAGGGCGATTGGCAGGTGGTGGCGAGGAAAAAGGCGAAAACGCCGTCTCCGGCTAAGGTGCCGGCAAAGGTGCCACCGCCTGTCAAATCACCCCCAAAACAAAAGGAGACTACCTCAAAAAATACGCCCGCCAAACAGGAGAGGGAAAGGGTTTCCTCCCCCAAAAAGGACGAACCGATGGAGGTAGGGAGAGCGTCGTCTTTGAAGCGCGGGAGAGAGGAAGAAGAGGAGCAGCAGGACAAGCTAAAAAGCAGAAGAAGGGGCAGGAGCTCCGAAAGAAGCATACATGCGGACAAGTGTGCATCATTGCCGGTTTCCCCGGTCAGACACACATATGCTGACAAGGCAAGAAGCCTACCATCTTCCCCGCGCAAAGCTTCCCAGTCCCCAACCTTCAATTTGATCCCCTTGAAAAAACAGACTTCTGCAACACCCACTCCCTCCCCTTCTCCTATTCCCACTCCCTCACGGGCAAAAAAGAAGAAAGCCCTCCCCCAAGGCGACGCTTTGTGTAAAGTAGATGAGGACATTGTGGAGGAGTGGTCTTCGCAGAGGCGAAAACTGCTGAAGCCACTCCTCAAACTGACTACAGTAAAAGAAATGTCCACGGAAGATCCAACAAACTTTCCCCAGGCCCCAGGAGTCATTACCCTCGTAAGAAATACCGGGGGTAACCTGAGGGTCTGGGACCATATAGAAGACGCCAAGAAGCAATACCCTAAATTGAGGATGGCAACAATGCATACACCTGAGCTCAAAAAAATGGGCAAAAATTGTTCGGGGAGGTTCCCGGTTATCCTCCACCCCTGCTTATATAGGGTGGTAAAGCTAACCTACCCCACGGACGTCGGCGGTATTGTCCTAGACGGACGGATTACGTCCGATATAGGTACAGGGTCCCTAGGACAGTCCGTCGGGGTCCCATCCACCAGAGATTTTTTCCCCGTATGTGACTAGTGCCTTTGTTGCATGTTCTTTGTTTTTCTTTTTCAGAACTAAAAGATGTCTATTAAGATAGCCAGCTTGAATGCGAAGGGCCTGAGGGATCGGGGTAAGGCGGCTCGCCTGCTTCGTGACCTCTTGTCCTTCGGCGTGGATGTGGCCGCGATCCAAGAGACTCACTTTGTTTGCGAAGTCGACTCGTGTGTGCTGTCTAACGACTTTGTCGTCTATTCAGCATATGGGAGCCGGCAAGCCAGAGGTGTTTCTTTGCTGGTCAAGCGTACCCTGGACGCGAAGGTTGACCTTGTCCATGTCGGTGCCGAGGGCCGGCTGATCGTGGCCGATATTGCAGTGAAAAGCAAATTGTTCCGGCTGATTGTGGTTTATGCGCCCAATAAGCAAGGTGAGCGTGTCTCTTTCTTTCGGCTGTTGGAGCCCTTTATGGTGCATTCAACACGGCTAATCTTAGTTGGGGACTGGAATGCCATCCTAACCCCCAAATGGGATAGAGGGAGGGGCGCTAGCGGGAGGAATGATGATCGTAGCCTGGTTGATCTGATCGACGAATTTGGTCTCGTCGATAGATACCGGGTCGATCATCCGGATGGGAGTATGTGGACGTGGGCGCTTAATTGGCCTTCTACCCGGGTATCTGCGTACCTGGATAGGATGTTAGTGAGAGTGGCCGACATAGACTTCTTAGAATGTCCAACGTTCCACTGGCTAGGCTACACGGACCACAAACTCGTTTGTGCCCGTGTGGTGTTAGACTTTAGGCCTAGGTTGGCTGGTTATTGGAAGTTCAATCAGTCCTTACTGGACAGGCGGGACTTTCGTGACCAGCTGACAAGACTAGTTCAGCGGGCGTTAATTGGGCGAGTCATTGGGAATAAGTGGTGGGTTAACCTTAAGGACTCCATTAGGTCTTTCGCCACCAAATATAGCCAGCGGCTCAAACTAGATAAGGCTGCGGAGGCAAAGACACTTAGTGCTAATTTCGCCCGGGCGGAGGCTGGTGGGGATCCCCTCGAGATAGCCTTAGCCAGGGAGGCCCTGAGGCGCACGACTAGCGAGCGCTATATGGGTCAGGTAATTAGAGCTAAGTTAAGCAAGATGTCTTCCGAAGCTGTGAACATGGGCGCAGAACTGCGCAAGGAAGAAATTCGTCGGGCCGGCGATCGGTACATTCGAGAAGTGCGCGACCCGGAGGGGCATCTCCTTCGGTCCACCGACGACATGTGCGAGGCGTTCCGGCAGCATTTCGAACACCGGTTTACCAAGGAGCCTGGTCTCCGTGACGAGGAGTTTCGCAGCTATTTGGCTGACTTTCCCCGGCTTTTGCCGGCTGAAGCGGCTAGCTGCGAAGGGGAGATTACGGAGGACGAAGTCTACGCGGCTTTGAAGAAGACCGGCAGTGGCAAGTCGCCAGGTTTGGATGGTTTGCCCTATGAATTGTACTTGAGGATGTCGCACCTTTTTGTCCCGCTCTTGACTGTCGTGTTCAACCACTGGTTTCGGCAGGGGTCCATCCCCGGTCGGATCACCAGGGGCGTGATCACGCTGTTGGGAAAAGGCAAGAAGGTTGGGCGGGGATTAGATGATTACAGGCCCATAACTCTGCTAAACACAGAGTTAAAGATTTTGGCCAAGATCCTGACGAATCGCTTGCAGCTAGTTGCCGAGTCTCTGTTGGAACCGGATCAGACTTGTTCTGTGAAGGGACGAACAATTCAGAGCAACCTGCACTTGATCCGCACGATCGTAGAGGGTGTAGAAGACGACGAAGAGGCCGCGCTGATCAATTTGGATCAGTCCAAGGCATTTGATAGGATTGACCATGGCTACCTGGCTGCTGTCCTGCAGGCCGCCGGATTCAAACCCGACTTCAGCCGCTGGATTAGCCTTCTGTATCGCTCCCCCAAGGCTGTGGTACAGGTGAACGGGAAGCTGTCGAGCGCTTTCGCGCTGTCTAGGTCGGTCCGACAGGGTTGTCCACTGTCGCCTCTCCTTTACGTCCTGGCGTTGGAGCCTCTCCTTCGCCGGCTAAGGGACGAGACGTGCAGTCCGGTCCTGCGTGGAATTGCTGTCCCTGGAGGAGCTCGAGCCAGGGTTTCCGCGTACGCCGATGACGTAACGACCTTTGTGTCCTCCCGCAGGGACATAAGGGCGGTACAGAAGGCGCTTGAACGGTACGAACAGGTAACAGGGGCCAGAATTAACCGCGACAAGTCGTCCGGCTTGCGGTTAGGTGCCTGGAAGGGTGTTTCCCTCCCGGGGCCCTTCGACTGGACGGACGGGCCGGTCAAGCTCCTCGGAGTTTGGTTCGGTCCGGACTTACAGTTGGAGAAAAACTGGTCAGAAGTACAGGCAAAGGTCGGCGCGTCGGTCGAGATTTGGCGTCGACGGAGTCTCTCCGTGAAGGGTCTGGCGGAGGTGTGTAATACATACCTCTTTCCCAGAATCCTTTACCGGCTGTCTGTACTTCCCCTTTGTGACGATCATGAGAAGGCGCTCGAGCGTTTGCTATTCTCCTGTCTTTGGAGAGGACGCAAACACATGGTCGACAAAGGAGTCTGCTGCCTCCGTCCGTGTCAAGGGGGTCTGGGGATGCCACACTTGAGGAGCCACGTGCTCGCTTCGAGGTTGGCATTCCTCAGGCGCGCGTTGGAGGAAGATCGGTTGCTTGCGGGGGTAGTGAGGGACATGTTCCCTAGCCTCACTATCACTCCCCCGCTCCTAAGGACTAGCAATAGGCCTTGGGGGCGGCCGAAATTCCTGCTCGAATGTCTGACGGCCCTTCGGGCCATTCCATGGTCCAGTGACCTTTCACGGCCTAGGAGAATCTTCTATCGGGGATTAGTGGAGGGCGCCGTGAAGGATGAACTGTGGAGTAAGCTCGGCATGTCGAGGGAGGAGTATCGCTCTCATTGGTCTTGGGCGCCAGGTGCGGATTGGCTCAACAACTCTGAGTTTTCTCTGACCTGGCGATTGGCTCGGAATGGTTTGTCTCTCAATGACAAGCGTTTCGCAATGGGCCTGGCGGATTTGCCAGATTGTGAACGTTGCGTCCTTGGAATTAAGGAGACGTCTGCGCACGCCTTCTTCCATTGTTCGTGCGTTCGCCCGTTGTGGGCGCGTGTCGGCGAGTTGACTGCTCGTATCGCGCCGCGGGAGCTTGTGCTCATTGATCGCGCATACGCTGTGGACAATGTGTCGCCCCCGTACTCTGGAGTGAAGCGGATGGTGTTTCTGTCGCTACTGGCCACGGCTAGAATGGTGATTTGGATGACGCGTCTGGAGGAAGTCTTGCGGGGCGGTCGTCTTTCGGATCAGGATCTAATCCGATATTTTGAGCACCAGCTCAAAATGAAGATTAGAACTGAACGGAAACGGCTGCACCCGACAGAGTTCAGCGAAAGGTGGGTATATGCGGCGAGCCTGGTTCGCGTGACCGGGGCTAGCCTTGATTTTCTCTTTTAGATCTGCTAGTTGCATCGGGGTGGATTCCTTTGGAACCCCGCCCGTGGTTAAGGTAGAAGTTCTTTTTGTGCCTAGTTAATGTCAGTGAATGTGTTTGTCCTGGCCTGTTCCCGGCTCCATTGCTTTTGTTATGATCCAGTTCGAGATTCCCATTGTCCAAGTATTATTTTGTCCCGTTTTCACTCTCGGCTGGGTCAGCCTTATACATTCTCCAGTCCAATTTATTTTTGCCCCCTGCTTCTCCATTCCCCTTAGAAAGAGAGCTGCTTGATTTTGTCCTTTTTTAAGGCAGAATACAGTGGCCTCTTTAATTATGTGGGTGTGTTTGGGTCTTACTAACATTGTGTATATATATTCATTTGAAATTGTGTTTTGTTTTGGGGATTTTTTGTTTCTTCATTCCCCCTTCCCATCATGTCATTTCATGAATAAAGTTTTAAATTTATTTTTGTACACTATTGTAAATATTGTAAATAAACAAATTTTTATGTACATTTGGGGCGTTTTTAGGTCCCTGGTATGTTACTGCGGTATTTTGGTGCTTGATAGGTATGAGTGTTGATGGACAAATTTTTATGGTGAATGAGAAAATTGTAACGTATGTATGGGTCGTGAATCGGATTAGCTAGGTATAAGATAGTTACGGAAGACCAACCCAAGTTTTTGTTCCCCCTCCCATTTGTTGGCCTTGTGCCAGAATTTTGTACTTTTGGCAAAATAAATAAGTACCACCCATACCCCACCCGGCTTTTTGTTGTGTGGTTTATGGTTGCAAGAACAAAGGATAACATTTGTTCCTCCGTGATATCTGTTAGTTCTTTGCTTCTTGGATTTTCTGCTTTCCAGCCCGAGTTTATAGCTCGGGCCAGCGTAAAAGTAGCGTTTTTAACGCGAAACACCGGGAAGCAGTGATCCGGTGTTCGGCCACTTTGTGGCAATGGCCACAGATGGGCCGGTGGAAGTCGTTCCTCCCACCACGGCGTCGGTGGGAGGAAAGGAGGGGGATTGGGCTCTACCGCCTCGGGATAATCCCCCTTCTACAGTACCAGCAGTGACACTAGCAGTAGCTCCAGCATCCCCCTTACCTTCGACCTCTGGGTGGAAGGGAGGCAAAAAAATGTCGCTAAAAGGGGAGGATTATTACGAGAAGATTGCTAAGGACTACGCGGATTACATTAAAGGAACAGAGCTCGTTTCGGTGCCGGATCAGTTGGCTCAAATAGAAGCGAGAGTCATCACTCTGTACACTAAGGACCCGAAGACAAAGAAGTTGGTCGGCGTTCCTCGGGATACACTCGAGGAGGGGCTACAAGCCCTAAAAATTAGAGCGTTGGCCGTGGCGAGGAGAGGCAATGCCATGTGGGACGTCCTGCTTGGCTCCGTACAAGAAGCTAGAAACCTAATTGGTGTGGTCTTGGAGACCAAAACTCTCCTGATCAATACGGAGTACATGGGTACTAGAAAAGTTAAGGTCACCCTGCATGGCGTCCCCATGGACATTGCCGAGGATCATGTTGGCGCCTTCTTCGTGCAATATGGAAGAGTGGCCGAAGTCTCCTCGCTGCGGTCCAAGGCCGGTTTTCTCACGGGCGACATGACCCTGCAGGTGACCCTGAATAAGGAGAATATCGCCAAAATTCCCAACATCCTCACCTGCAGGGGTCGTTCGATTTTTATAATCGTAGAAGGCAGAAAGCCTTGCTGTTGGGTCTGTGGGGCGGCGGAGCATGTCGCAAAGATCTGTCCATCTAAGAATCCCCCCCCAAAGGCCCAACCAGCCAAGCAGCAGCAGCCAGCTAAGGAAGCAATGAAGACAGCCTCTCCTACACCAGTACCAGCAGCCAGCAAGGAGGGCGATTGGCAGGTGGTGGCGAGGAAAAAGGCGAAAACGCCGTCTCCGGCTAAGGTGCCGGCAAAGGTGCCACCGCCTGTCAAATCACCCCCAAAACAAAAGGAGACTACCTCAAAAAATACGCCCGCCAAACAGGAGAGGGAAAGGGTTTCCTCCCCCCAAAAAGGACGAACCGATGGAGGTAGGGAGAGCGTCGTCTTTGAAGCGCGGGAGAGAGGAAGAAGAGGAGCAGCAGGACAAGCTAAAAAGCAGAAGAAGGGGCAGGAGCTCCGAAAGAAGCATACATGCGGACAAGTGTGCATCATTGCCGGTTTCCCCGGTCAGACACACATATGCTGACAAGGCAAGAAGCCTACCATCTTCCCCGCGCAAAGCTTCCCAGTCCCCAACCTTCAATTTGATCCCCTTGAAAAAACAGACTTCTGCAACACCCACTCCCTCCCCTTCTCCTATTCCCACTCCCTCACGGGCAAAAAAGAAGAAAGCCCTCCCCCAAGGCGACGCTTTGTGTAAAGTAGATGAGGACATTGTGGAGGAGTGGTCTTCGCAGAGGCGAAAACTGCTGAAGCCACTCCTCAAACTGACTACAGTAAAAGAAATGTCCACGGAAGATCCAACAAACTTTCCCCAGGCCCCAGGAGTCATTACCCTCGTAAGAAATACCGGGGGTAACCTGAGGGTCTGGGACCATATAGAAGACGCCAAGAAGCAATACCCTAAATTGAGGATGGCAACAATGCATACACCTGAGCTCAAAAAAATGGGCAAAAATTGTTCGGGGAGGTTCCCGGTTATCCTCCACCCCTGCTTATATAGGGTGGTAAAGCTAACCTACCCCACGGACGTCGGCGGTATTGTCCTAGACGGACGGATTACGTCCGATATAGGTACAGGGTCCCTAGGACAGTCCGTCGGGGTCCCATCCACCAGAGATTTTTTCCCCGTATGTGACTAGTGCCTTTGTTGCATGTTCTTTGTTTTTCTTTTTCAGAACTAAAAGATGTCTATTAAGATAGCCAGCTTGAATGCGAAGGGCCTGAGGGATCGGGGTAAGGCGGCTCGCCTGCTTCGTGACCTCTTGTCCTTCGGCGTGGATGTGGCCGCGATCCAAGAGACTCACTTTGTTTGCGAAGTCGACTCGTGTGTGCTGTCTAACGACTTTGTCGTCTATTCAGCATATGGGAGCCGGCAAGCCAGAGGTGTTTCTTTGCTGGTCAAGCGTACCCTGGACGCGAAGGTTGACCTTGTCCATGTCGGTGCCGAGGGCCGGCTGATCGTGGCCGATATTGCAGTGAAAAGCAAATTGTTCCGGCTGATTGTGGTTTATGCGCCCAATAAGCAAGGTGAGCGTGTCTCTTTCTTTCGGCTGTTGGAGCCCTTTATGGTGCATTCAACACGGCTAATCTTAGTTGGGGACTGGAATGCCATCCTAACCCCCAAATGGGATAGAGGGAGGGGCGCTAGCGGGAGGAATGATGATCGTAGCCTGGTTGATCTGATCGACGAATTTGGTCTCGTCGATAGATACCGGGTCGATCATCCGGATGGGAGTATGTGGACGTGGGCGCTTAATTGGCCTTCTACCCGGGTATCTGCGTACCTGGATAGGATGTTAGTGAGAGTGGCCGACATAGACTTCTTAGAATGTCCAACGTTCCACTGGCTAGGCTACACGGACCACAAACTCGTTTGTGCCCGTGTGGTGTTAGACTTTAGGCCTAGGTTGGCTGGTTATTGGAAGTTCAATCAGTCCTTACTGGACAGGCGGGACTTTCGTGACCAGCTGACAAGACTAGTTCAGCGGGCGTTAATTGGGCGAGTCATTGGGAATAAGTGGTGGGTTAACCTTAAGGACTCCATTAGGTCTTTCGCCACCAAATATAGCCAGCGGCTCAAACTAGATAAGGCTGCGGAGGCAAAGACACTTAGTGCTAATTTCGCCCGGGCGGAGGCTGGTGGGGATCCCCTCGAGATAGCCTTAGCCAGGGAGGCCCTGAGGCGCACGACTAGCGAGCGCTATATGGGTCAGGTAATTAGAGCTAAGTTAAGCAAGATGTCTTCCGAAGCTGTGAACATGGGCGCAGAACTGCGCAAGGAAGAAATTCGTCGGGCCGGCGATCGGTACATTCGAGAGGTGCGCGACCCGGAGGGACATCTCCTTAGGTCCACCGACGACATGTGCGAGGCGTTCCGGCAGCATTTCGAACACCGGTTTACCAAGGAGCCTGGTCTCCGTGACGAGGAGTTTCGCAGCTATTTGGCTGACTTTCCCCGGCTCTTGCCGGCTGAAGCGGCTAGCTGCGAAGGGGAGATTACGGAGGACGAAGTCTACGCGGCTTTGAAGAAGACCGGCAGTGGCAAGTCGCCAGGTTTGGATGGTTTGCCCTATGAATTGTACTTGAGGATGTCGCACCTTTTTGTCCCGCTCTTGACTGTCGTGTTCAACCACTGGTTTCGGCAGGGGTCCATCCCCGGTCGGATCACCAGGGGCGTGATCACGCTGTTGGGAAAAGGCAAGAAGGTTGGGCGGGGATTAGATGATTACAGGCCCATAACTCTGCTAAACACAGAGTTAAAGATTTTGGCCAAGATCCTGACGAATCGCTTGCAGCTAGTTGCCGAGTCTCTGTTGGAACCGGATCAGACTTGTTCTGTGAAGGGACGAACAATTCAGAGCAACCTGCACTTGATCCGCACGATCGTAGAGGGTGTAGAAGACGACGAAGAGGCCGCGCTGATCAATTTGGATCAGTCCAAGGCATTTGATAGGATTGACCATGGCTACCTGGCTGCTGTCCTGCAGGCCGCCGGATTCAAACCCGACTTCAGCCGCTGGATTAGCCTTCTGTATCGCTCCCCCAAGGCTGTGGTACAGGTGAACGGGAAGCTGTCGAGCGCTTTCGCGCTGTCTAGGTCGGTCCGACAGGGTTGTCCACTGTCGCCTCTCCTTTACGTCCTGGCGTTGGAGCCTCTCCTTCGCCGGCTAAGGGACGAGACGTGCAGTCCGGTCCTGCGTGGAATTGCTGTCCCTGGAGGAGCTCGAGCCAGGGTTTCCGCGTACGCCGATGACGTAACGACCTTTGTGTCCTCCCGCAGGGACATAAGGGCGGTACAGAAGGCGCTTGAACGGTACGAACAGGTAACAGGGGCCAGAATTAACCGCGACAAGTCGTCCGGCTTGCGGTTAGGTGCCTGGAAGGGTGTTTCCCTCCCGGGGCCCTTCGACTGGACGGACGGGCCGGTCAAGCTCCTCGGAGTTTGGTTCGGTCCGGACTTACAGTTGGAGAAAAACTGGTCAGAAGTGCAGGCAAAGGTCGGCGCGTCGGTCGAGATTTGGCGTCGACGGAGTCTCTCCGTGAAGGGTCTGGCGGAGGTGTGTAATACATACCTCTTTCCCAGAATCCTTTACCGGCTGTCTGTACTTCCCCTTTGTGACGATCATGAGAAGGCGCTCGAGCGTTTGCTATTCTCCTGTCTTTGGAGAGGACGCAAACACATGGTCGACAAAGGAGTCTGCTGCCTCCGTCCGTGTCAAGGGGGTCTGGGGATGCCACACTTGAGGAGCCACGTGCTCGCTTCGAGGTTGGCATTCCTCAGGCGCGCGTTGGAGGAAGATCGGTTGCTTGCGGGGGTAGTGAGGGACATGTTCCCTAGCCTCACTATCACTCCCCCGCTCCTAAGGACTAGCAATAGGCCTTGGGGGCGGCCGAAATTCCTGCTCGAATGTCTGACGGCCCTTCGGGCCATTCCATGGTCCAGTGACCTTTCACGGCCTAGGAGAATCTTCTATCGGGGATTAGTGGAGGGCGCCGTGAAGGATGAACTGTGGAGTAAGCTCGGCATGTCGAGAGAGGAGTATCGCTCTCATTGGTCTTGGGCGCCAGGTGCGGATTGGCTCAACAACTCTGAGTTTTCTCTGACCTGGCGATTGGCTCGGAATGGTTTGTCTCTCAACGACAAGCGGTTCGCAATGGGCCTGGCGGATTTGCCAGATTGTGAACGTTGCGTCCTTGGAATTAAGGAGACGTCTGCGCACGCCTTCTTCCATTGTTCGCGCGTTCGCCCGTTGTGGGCGCGTGTCGGCGAGTTGACTGCTCGTATCGCGCCGCGGGAGCTTGTGCTCATTGATCGCGCATACGCTGTGGACAATGTGTCGCCCCCGTACTCTGGAGTGAAGCGGATGGTGTTTCTGTCGCTACTGGCCACGGCTAGAATGGTGATTTGGATGACGCGTCTGGAGGAAGTCTTGCGGGGAGGTCGTCTTTCGGATCAGGATCTAATCCGATATTTTGAGCACCAGCTCAAAATTAAGATTAGAACTGAACGGAAACGGCTGCACCCGACAGAGTTCAGCGAAAGGTGGGTATATGCAGCGAGCCTGGTTCGCGTGACCGGGGCTAGCCTTGATTTTCTCTTTTAGATCTGCTAGTTGCATCGGGGTGGATTCCTTTGGAACCCCGCCCGTGGTTAAGGTAGAAGTCTCTTTTGTGCCTAGTTAATGTGAGTGAATGTGTTTGTCCTGGCCTGTTCCCGGCTTCATTGCTTTTGTTATGATCCAGTTCGAGATTCCCATTGTCCAAGTATTATTTTGTCCCGTTTTCACTCTCGGCTGGGTCAGCCTTATACATTCTCCAGTCCAATTTATTTTTGCCCCCTGCTTATCCATTCCCCTTAGAAAGAGAGCTGCTTGATTTTGTTCTTTTTTAAGGCAGAATACAGTGGCCTCTTTAATTATGTGGGTGTGTTTGGGTCTTACTAACATTGTGTATATATATTCATTTGAAATTGTTTTTTGTTTTGGGGTTTTTTGTTTCTTCATTCCCCCTCCCCATCATGTCATTTCATGAATAAAGTTTTAAATTTATTTTTGTAAGATATTGTATATATTGTAAAAATCAGAAATTTTTATGTACATTTGGGGTGTTTTTAGGTCCCTGGTATGATTTTGCGGTATTTTGGTGTTTGATAGGTATGAGTGTTGATGGACAAATTTTTATGGTGAATGAGAAAAATTGTAACGTATGTATGGGTCGTGAATCTGATTAGCTAGGTATAAGATAGTTACGGAAGACCAACCCAAGTTTTTGTTCCCCCTCCCATTTGTTGGCCTTGTGCCAGAATTTATGTACTTTTTCATAAATAAATAAGTACCACCCATACCCCACCCGGCTTTTTGTTGTGTGGTTTATGGTTGCAAGAACAAAGGATAACATTTGTTCCTCCGTGATATCTGTTAGTTCTTTGCTTCTTGGATTTTCTGCTTTCCAGCCCGAGTTTATAGCTCGGGCCAGCGTAAAAGTAGCGTTTTTAACGCGAAACACCGGGAAGCAGTGATCCGGTGTTCGGCCACTTTGTGGCAATGGCCACAGATGGGCCGGTGGAAGTCGTTCCTCCCACCACGGCGTCGGTGGGAGGAAAGGAGGGGGATTGGGCTCTACCGCCTCGGGATAATCCCCCTTCTACAGTACCAGCAGTGACACTAGCAGTAGCTCCAGCATCCCCCTTACCTTCGACCTCTGGGTGGAAGGGAGGCAAAAAAATGTCGCTAAAAGGGGAGGATTATTACGAGAAGATTGCTAAGGACTACGCGGATTACATTAAAGGAACAGAGCTCGTTTCGGTGCCGGATCAGTTGGCTCAAATAGAAGCGAGAGTCATCACTCTGTACACTAAGGACCCGAAGACAAAGAAGTTGGTCGGCGTTCCTCGGGATACACTCGAGGAGGGGCTACAAGCCCTAAAAATTAGAGCGTTGGCCGTGGCGAGGAGAGGCAATGCCATGTGGGACGTCCTGCTTGGCTCCGTACAAGAAGCTAGAAACCTAATTGGTGTGGTCTTGGAGACCAAAACTCTCCTGATCAATACGGAGTACATGGGTACTAGAAAAGTTAAGGTCACCCTGCATGGCGTCCCCATGGACATTGCCGAGGATCATGTTGGCGCCTTCTTCGTGCAATATGGAAGAGTGGCCGAAGTCTCCTCGCTGCGGTCCAAGGCCGGTTTTCTCACGGGCGACATGACCCTGCAGGTGACCCTGAATAAGGAGAATATCGCCAAAATTCCCAACATCCTCACCTGCAGGGGTCGTTCGATTTTTATAATCGTAGAAGGCAGAAAGCCTTGCTGTTGGGTCTGTGGGGCGGCGGAGCATGTCGCAAAGATCTGTCCATCTAAGAATCCCCCCCCAAAGGCCCAACCAGCCAAGCAGCAGCAGCCAGCTAAGGAAGCAATGAAGACAGCCTCTCCTACACCAGTACCAGCAGCCAGCAAGGAGGGCGATTGGCAGGTGGTGGCGAGGAAAAAGGCGAAAACGCCGTCTCCGGCTAAGGTGCCGGCAAAGGTGCCACCGCCTGTCAAATCACCCCCAAAACAAAAGGAGACTACCTCAAAAAATACGCCCGCCAAACAGGAGAGGGAAAGGGTTTCCTCCCCCAAAAAGGACGAACCGATGGAGGTAGGGAGAGCGTCGTCTTTGAAGCGCGGGAGAGAGGAAGAAGAGGAGCAGCAGGACAAGCTAAAAAGCAGAAGAAGGGGCAGGAGCTCCGAAAGAAGCATACATGCGGACAAGTGTGCATCATTGCCGGTTTCCCCGGTCAGACACACATATGCTGACAAGGCAAGAAGCCTACCATCTTCCCCGCGCAAAGCTTCCCAGTCCCCAACCTTCAATTTGATCCCCTTGAAAAAACAGACTTCTGCAACACCCACTCCCTCCCCTTCTCCTATTCCCACTCCCTCACGGGCAAAAAAGAAGAAAGCCCTCCCCCAAGGCGACGCTTTGTGTAAAGTAGATGAGGACATTGTGGAGGAGTGGTCTTCGCAGAGGCGAAAACTGCTGAAGCCACTCCTCAAACTGACTACAGTAAAAGAAATGTCCACGGAAGATCCAACAAACTTTCCCCAGGCCCCAGGAGTCATTACCCTCGTAAGAAATACCGGGGGTAACCTGAGGGTCTGGGACCATATAGAAGACGCCAAGAAGCAATACCCTAAATTGAGGATGGCAACAATGCATACACCTGAGCTCAAAAAAATGGGCAAAAATTGTTCGGGGAGGTTCCCGGTTATCCTCCACCCCTGCTTATATAGGGTGGTAAAGCTAACCTACCCCACGGACGTCGGCGGTATTGTCCTAGACGGACGGATTACGTCCGATATAGGTACAGGGTCCCTAGGACAGTCCGTCGGGGTCCCATCCACCAGAGATTTTTTCCCCGTATGTGACTAGTGCCTTTGTTGCATGTTCTTTGTTTTTCTTTTTCAGAACTAAAAGATGTCTATTAAGATAGCCAGCTTGAATGCGAAGGGCCTGAGGGATCGGGGTAAGGCGGCTCGCCTGCTTCGTGACCTCTTGTCCTTCGGCGTGGATGTGGCCGCGATCCAAGAGACTCACTTTGTTTGCGAAGTCGACTCGTGTGTGCTGTCTAACGACTTTGTCGTCTATTCAGCATATGGGAGCCGGCAAGCCAGAGGTGTTTCTTTGCTGGTCAAGCGTACCCTGGACGCGAAGGTTGACCTTGTCCATGTCGGTGCCGAGGGCCGGCTGATCGTGGCCGATATTGCAGTGAAAAGCAAATTGTTCCGGCTGATTGTGGTTTATGCGCCCAATAAGCAAGGTGAGCGTGTCTCTTTCTTTCGGCTGTTGGAGCCCTTTATGGTGCATTCAACACGGCTAATCTTAGTTGGGGACTGGAATGCCATCCTAACCCCCAAATGGGATAGAGGGAGGGGCGCTAGCGGGAGGAATGATGATCGTAGCCTGGTTGATCTGATCGACGAATTTGGTCTCGTCGATAGATACCGGGTCGATCATCCGGATGGGAGTATGTGGACGTGGGCGCTTAATTGGCCTTCTACCCGGGTATCTGCGTACCTGGATAGGATGTTAGTGAGAGTGGCCGACATAGACTTCTTAGAATGTCCAACGTTCCACTGGCTAGGCTACACGGACCACAAACTCGTTTGTGCCCGTGTGGTGTTAGACTTTAGGCCTAGGTTGGCTGGTTATTGGAAGTTCAATCAGTCCTTACTGGACAGGCGGGACTTTCGTGACCAGCTGACAAGACTAGTTCAGCGGGCGTTAATTGGGCGAGTCATTGGGAATAAGTGGTGGGTTAACCTTAAGGACTCCATTAGGTCTTTCGCCACCAAATATAGCCAGCGGCTCAAACTAGATAAGGCTGCGGAGGCAAAGACACTTAGTGCTAATTTCGCCCGGGCGGAGGCTGGTGGGGATCCCCTCGAGATAGCCTTAGCCAGGGAGGCCCTGAGGCGCACGACTAGCGAGCGCTATATGGGTCAGGTAATTAGAGCTAAGTTAAGCAAGATGTCTTCCGAAGCTGTGAACATGGGCGCAGAACTGCGCAAGGAAGAAATTCGTCGGGCCGGCGATCGGTACATTCGAGAGGTGCGCGACCCGGAGGGACATCTCCTTAGGTCCACCGACGACATGTGCGAGGCGTTCCGGCAGCATTTCGAACACCGGTTTACCAAGGAGCCTGGTCTCCGTGACGAGGAGTTTCGCAGCTATTTGGCTGACTTTCCACGGCTCTTGCCGGCTGAAGCGGCTAGCTGCGAAGGGGAGATTACGGAGGACGAAGTCTACGCGGCTTTGAAGAAGACCGGCAGTGGCAAGTCGCCAGGTTTGGATGGTTTGCCCTATGAATTGTACTTGAGGATGTCGCACCTTTTTGTCCCGCTCTTGACTGTCGTGTTCAACCACTGGTTTCGGCAGGGGTCCATCCCCGGTCGGATCACCAGGGGCGTGATCACGCTGTTGGGAAAAGGCAAGAAGGTTGGGCGGGGATTAGATGATTACAGGCCCATAACTCTGCTAAACACAGAGTTAAAGATTTTGGCCAAGATCCTGACGAATCGCTTGCAGCTAGTTGCCGAGTCTCTGTTGGAACCGGATCAGACTTGTTCTGTGAAGGGACGAACAATTCAGAGCAACCTGCACTTGATCCGCACGATCGTAGAGGGTGTAGAAGACGACGAAGAGGCCGCGCTGATCAATTTGGATCAGTCCAAGGCATTTGATAGGATTGACCATGGCTACCTGGCTGCTGTCCTGCAGGCCGCCGGATTCAAACCCGACTTCAGCCGCTGGATTAGCCTTCTGTATCGCTCCCCCAAGGCTGTGGTACAGGTGAACGGGAAGCTGTCGAGCGCTTTCGCGCTGTCTAGGTCGGTCCGACAGGGTTGTCCACTGTCGCCTCTCCTTTACGTCCTGGCGTTGGAGCCTCTCCTTCGCCGGCTAAGGGACGAGACGTGCAGTCCGGTCCTGCGTGGAATTGCTGTCCCTGGAGGAGCTCGAGCCAGGGTTTCCGCGTACGCCGATGACGTAACGACCTTTGTGTCCTCCCGCAGGGACATAAGGGCGGTACAGAAGGCGCTTGAACGGTACGAACAGGTAACAGGGGCCAGAATTAACCGCGACAAGTCGTCCGGCTTGCGGTTAGGTGCCTGGAAGGGTGTTTCCCTCCCGGGGCCCTTCGACTGGACGGACGGGCCGGTCAAGCTCCTCGGAGTTTGGTTCGGTCCGGACTTACAGTTGGAGAAAAACTGGTCAGAAGTGCAGGCAAAGGTCGGCGCGTCGGTCGAGATTTGGCGTCGACGGAGTCTCTCCGTGAAGGGTCTGGCGGAGGTGTGTAATACATACCTCTTTCCCAGAATCCTTTACCGGCTGTCTGTACTTCCCCTTTGTGACGATCATGAGAAGGCGCTCGAGCGTTTGCTATTCTCCTGTCTTTGGAGAGGACGCAAACACATGGTCGACAAAGGAGTCTGCTGCCTCCGTCCGTGTCAAGGGGGTCTGGGGATGCCACACTTGAGGAGCCACGTGCTCGCTTCGAGGTTGGCATTCCTCAGGCGCGCGTTGGAGGAAGATCGGTTGCTTGCGGGGGTAGTGAGGGACATGTTCCCTAGCCTCACTATCACTCCCCCGCTCCTAAGGACTAGCAATAGGCCTTGGGGGCGGCCGAAATTCCTGCTCGAATGTCTGACGGCCCTTCGGGCCATTCCATGGTCCAGTGACCTTTCACGGCCTAGGAGAATCTTCTATCGGGGATTAGTGGAGGGCGCCGTGAAGGATGAACTGTGGAGTAAGCTCGGCATGTCGAGAGAGGAGTATCGCTCTCATTGGTCTTGGGCGCCAGGTGCGGATTGGCTCAACAACTCTGAGTTTTCTCTGACCTGGCGATTGGCTCGGAATGGTTTGTCTCTCAACGACAAGCGGTTCGCAATGGGCCTGGCGGATTTGCCAGATTGTGAACGTTGCGTCCTTGGAATTAAGGAGACGTCTGCGCACGCCTTCTTCCATTGTTCGCGCGTTCGCCCGTTGTGGGCGCGTGTCGGCGAGTTGACTGCTCGTATCGCGCCGCGGGAGCTTGTGCTCATTGATCGCGCATACGCTGTGGACAATGTGTCGCCCCCGTACTCTGGAGTGAAGCGGATGGTGTTTCTGTCGCTACTGGCCACGGCTAGAATGGTGATTTGGATGACGCGTCTGGAGGAAGTCTTGCGGGGAGGTCGTCTTTCGGATCAGGATCTAATCCGATATTTTGAGCACCAGCTCAAAATTAAGATTAGAACTGAACGGAAACGGCTGCACCCGACAGAGTTCAGCGAAAGGTGGGTATATGCAGCGAGCCTGGTTCGCGTGACCGGGGCTAGCCTTGATTTTCTCTTTTAGATCTGCTAGTTGCATCGGGGTGGATTCCTTTGGAACCCCGCCCGTGGTTAAGGTAGAAGTCTCTTTTGTGCCTAGTTAATGTGAGTGAATGTGTTTGTCCTGGCCTGTTCCCGGCTTCATTGCTTTTGTTATGATCCAGTTCGAGATTCCCATTGTCCAAGTATTATTTTGTCCCGTTTTCACTCTCGGCTGGGTCAGCCTTATACATTCTCCAGTCCAATTTATTTTTGCCCCCTGCTTATCCATTCCCCTTAGAAAGAGAGCTGCTTGATTTTGTTCTTTTTTAAGGCAGAATACAGTGGCCTCTTTAATTATGTGGGTGTGTTTGGGTCTTACTAACATTGTGTATATATATTCATTTGAAATTGTTTTTTGTTTTGGGGTTTTTTGTTTCTTCATTCCCCCTCCCCATCATGTCATTTCATGAATAAAGTTTTAAATTTATTTTTGTAAGATATTGTATATATTGTAAAAATCAGAAATTTTTATGTACATTTGGGGTGTTTTTAGGTCCCTGGTATGATTTTGCGGTATTTTGGTGTTTGATAGGTATGAGTGTTGATGGACAAATTTTTATGGTGAATGAGAAAAATTGTAACGTATGTATGGGTCGTGAATCTGATTAGCTAGGTATAAGATAGTTACGGAAGACCAACCCAAGTTTTTGTTCCCCCTCCCATTTGTTGGCCTTGTGCCAGAATTTATGTACTTTTTCATAAATAAATAAGTACCACCCATACCCCACCCGGCTTTTTGTTGTGTGGTTTATGGTTGCAAGAACAAAGGATAACATTTGTTCCTCCGTGATATCTGTTAGTTCTTTGCTTCTTGGATTTTCTGCTTTCCAGCCCGAGTTTATAGCTCGGGCCAGCGTAAAAGTAGCGTTTTTAACGCGAAACACCGGGAAGCAGTGATCCGGTGTTCGGCCACTTTGTGGCAATGGCCTCTAGTGGGCCGGATGAGGTCGTTCCTCCCACCACGGCGTCGGTGGGAGGAAAGGAGGGGGATTGGGCTCTACCGCCTCGGGATAATCCCCCTTCTACAGTACCAGCAGTGACACTAGCAGCAGCTCCAGCATCCCCCTTACCTTCGACCTCTGGGTGGAAGGGAGGCAAAAAAATGTCGCTAAAAGGGGAGGATTATTACGAGAAGATTGCTAAGGACTACGCGGATTACATTAAAGGAACAGAGCTCGTTTCGGTGCCGGATCAGTTGGCTCAAATAGAAGCGAGAGTCATCACTCTGTACACTAAGGACCCGAAGACAAAGAAGTTGGTCGGCGTTCCTCGGGATACACTCGAGGAGGGGCTACAAGCCCTAAAAATTAGAGCGTTGGCCGTGGCGAGGAGAGGCAATGCCATGTGGGACGTCCTGCTTGGCTCCGTACAAGAAGCTAGAAACCTAATTGGTGTGGTCTTGGAGACCAAAACTCTCCTGATCAATACGGAGTACATGGGTACTAGAAAAGTTAAGGTCACCCTGCATGGCGTCCCCATGGACATTGCCGAGGATCATGTTGGCGCCTTCTTCGTGCAATATGGAAGAGTGGCCGAAGTCTCCTCGCTGCGGTCCAAGGCCGGTTTTCTCACGAGCGACATGACCCTGCAGGTGACCCTGAATAAGGAGAATATCGCCAAAATTCCCAACATCCTCACATGCAGGGGTCGTTCGATTTTTATAATCGTAGAAGGCAGAAAGCCTTGCTGTTGGGTCTGTGGGGCGGCGGAGCATGTCGCAAAGATCTGTCCATCTAAGAATCCCCCCACAAAGGCCCAACCAGCCAAGCAGCAGCAGCCAGCTAAGGAAGCAGTGAAGACAGCCTCTCCTACACCAGTACCAGCAGCCAGCAAGGAGGGCGATTGGCAGGTGGTGGCGAGGAAAAAGGCGAAAACGCCTTCTCCGGCCAAGGGGCCGGCGAAGGTGCCACCGCCTGTCAAATCACCCCCAAAACAAAAGGAGACTACCTCAAAAAATACGCCCGCCAAACAGGAGAGGGAAAGGGTTTCCTCCCCCAAAAAGGACGAACCGATGGAGGTAGGGAGAGCGTCGTCTTTGAAGCGCGGGAGAGAGGAAGAAGAGGAGCAGCAGGACAAGCTAAAAAGCAGAAGAAGGGGCAGGAGCTCCGAAAGAAGCAATCATGGGAACAAGTGCGCATCATTGCCGGTTTCCCCGGTCAGACACACATATGCCGACAAGGCAAGAAGCCTACCATCTTCCCCGCGCAAAGCTTCCCAGTCCCCAACCTTCAATTTGATCCCCTTGAAAAAACAGACTTCTGCAACACCCACTCCCTCCCCTTCTCCTATTCCCACTCCCTCACGGGCAAAAAAGAAGAAAGCCCTCCCCCAAGGCGACGCTTTGTGTAAAGTAGATGAGGACATTGTGGAGGAGTGGTCTTCGCAGAGGCGAAAACTGCTGAAGCCACTCCTCAAACTGACTACAGTAAAAGAAATGTCCACGGAAGACCCAACAAACTTTCCCCAGGCCCCAGGAGTCATTACCCTCGTAAGAAATACCGGGGGTAACCTGAGGGTCTGGGACCATATAGAAGACGCCAAGAAGCAATACCCTAAATTGAGGATGGCAACAATGCATACACCTGAGCTCAAAAAAATGGGCAAAAATTGTTCGGGGAGGTTCCCGGTTATCCTCCACCCCTGCTTATATAGGGTGGTAAAGCTAACCTACCCCACGGACGTCGGCGGTATTGTCCTAGACGGACGGATTACGTCCGATATAGGTACAGGGTCCCTAGGACAGTCCGTCGGGGTCCCATCCACCAGAGATTTTTTCCCCGTATGTGACTAGTGCCTTTGTTGCATGTTCTTTGTTTTTTCTCTTTCAGAACTAAAAGATGTCTATTAAGATAGCCAGCTTGAATGCGAAGGGCCTGAGGGATCGGGGTAAGGCGGCTCGCCTGCTTCGTGACCTCTTGTCCTTCGGCGTGGATGTGGCCGCGATCCAAGAGACTCACTTTGTTTGCGAAGTCGACTCTTGTGTGCTGTCTAACGACTTTGTCGTCTATTCAGCATATGGGAGCCGGCAAGCCAGAGGTGTTTCTTTGCTGGTCAAGCGTACCCTGGACGCGAAGGTTGACCTTGTCCATGTCGGTGCCGAGGGCCGGCTGATCGTGGCCGATATTGCAGTGAAAAGCAAATTGTTCCGGCTGATTGTGGTTTATGCGCCCAATAAGCAAGGTGAGCGTGTCTCTTTCTTTCGGCTGTTGGAGCCCTTTATGGTGCATTCAACACGGCTAATCTTAGTTGGGGACTGGAATGCCATCCTAACCCCCAAATGGGATAGAGGGAGGGGCGCTAGCGGGAGGAATGATGATCGTAGCCTGGTTGATCTGATCGACGAATTTGGTCTCGTCGATAGATACCGGGTCGATCATCCGGATGGGAGTATGTGGACGTGGGCGCTTAATTGGCCTTCTACCCGGGTATCTGCGTACCTGGATAGGATGTTAGTGAGAGTGGCCGACATAGACTTCTTAGAATGTCCAACGTTCCACTGGCTAGGCTACACGGACCACAAACTCGTTTGTGCCCGTGTGGTGTTAGACTTTAGGCCTAGGTTGGCTGGTTATTGGAAGTTCAATCAGTCCTTACTGGACAGGCGGGACTTTCGTGACCAGCTGACAAAACTAGTTCAGCGGGCGTTAATTGGGCGAGTCATTGGGAATAAGTGGTGGGTTAACCTTAAGGACTCCATTAGGTCTTTCGCCACCAAATATAGCCAGCGGCTCAAACTAGATAAGGCTGCGGAGGCAAAGACACTTAGTGCTAATTTCGCCCGGGCGGAGGCTGGTGGGGATCCCCTCGAGATAGCCTTAGCCAGGGAGGCCCTGAGGCGCACGACTAGCGAGCGCTATATGGGTCAGGTAATTAGAGCTAAGTTAAGCAAGATGTCTTCCGAAGCTGTGAACATGGGCGCAGAACTGCGCAAGGAAGAAATTCGTCGGGCCGGCGATCGGTACATTCGAGAAGTGCGCGACCCGGAGGGGCATCTCCTTCGGTCCACCGACGACATGTGCGAGGCGTTCCGGCAGCATTTCGAACACCGGTTTACCAAGGAGCCTGGTCTCCGTGACGAGGAGTTTCGCAGCTATTTGGCTGACTTTCCCCGGCTTTTGCCGGCTGAAGCGGCTAGCTGCGAAGGGGAGATTACGGAGGACGAAGTCTACGCGGCTTTGAAGAAGACCGGCAGTGGCAAGTCGCCAGGTTTGGATGGTTTGCCCTATGAATTGTACTTGAGGATGTCGCACCTTTTTGTCCCGCTCTTGACTGTCGTGTTCAACCACTGGTTTCGGCAGGGGTCCATCCCCGGTCGGATCACCAGGGGCGTGATCACGCTGTTGGGAAAAGGCAAGAAGGTTGGGCGGGGATTAGATGATTACAGGCCCATAACTCTGCTAAACACAGAGTTAAAGATTTTGGCCAAGATCCTGACGAATCGCTTGCAGCTAGTTGCCGAGTCTCTGTTGGAACCGGATCAGACTTGTTCTGTGAAGGGACGAACAATTCAGAGCAACCTGCACTTGATTCGCACGATCGTAGAGGGTGTAGAAGACGACGAAGAGGCCGCGCTGATCAATTTGGATCAGTCCAAGGCATTTGATAGGATTGACCATGGCTACCTGGCTGCTGTCCTGCAGGCCGCCGGATTCAAACCCGACTTCAGCCGCTGGATTAGCCTTCTGTATCGCTCCCCCAAGGCTGTGGTACAGGTGAACGGGAAGCTGTCGGGCGCTTTCGCGCTGTCTAGGTCGGTCCGTCAGGGTTGTCCACTGTCGCCTCTCCTTTACGTCCTGGCGTTGGAGCCCCTCCTTCGCCGGCTAAGGGACGAGACGTGCAGTCCGGTCCTGCGTGGAATTGCTGTCCCTGGTGGAGCTCGAGCCAGGGTTTCCGCGTACGCCGATGACGTAACGACCTTTGTGTCCTCCCGCAGGGACATAAGGGCGGTACAGAAGGCGCTTGAACGGTACGAACAGGTAACGGGGGCCAGAATTAACCGCGACAAGTCGTCCGGCTTGCGGTTAGGTGCCTGGAAGGGTGTTTCCCTCCCGGGGCCCTTCGACTGGACGGACGGGCCGGTCAAGCTCCTCGGAGTTTGGTTCGGTCCGGACTTACAGTTGGAGAAAAACTGGTCAGAAGTACAGGCAAAGGTCGGCGCGTCGGTCGAGATTTGGCGTCGACGGAGTCTCTCCGTGAAGGGTCTGGCGGAGGTGTGTAATACATACCTCTTTCCCAGAATCCTTTACCGGCTGTCTGTACTTCCCCTTTGTGACGATCATGAGAAGGCGCTCGAGCGTTTGCTATTCTCCTGTCTTTGGAGAGGACGCAAACACATGGTCGACAAAGGAGTCTGTTGCCTCCGTCCGTGTCAAGGGGGTCTGGGGATGCCACACTTGAGGAGCCACGTGCTCGCTTCGAGGTTGGCATTCCTCAGGCGCGCGTTGGAGGAAGATCGGTTGCTTGCGGGGGTAGTGAGGGACATGTTCCCTAGCCTCACTATCACTCCCCCGCTCCTAAGGACTAGCAATAGGCCTTGGGGGCGGCCGAAATTCCTGCTCGAATGTCTGACGGCCCTTCGGGCCATTCCATGGTCCAGTGACCTTTCACGGCCTAGGAGAATCTTCTATCGGGGATTAGTGGAGGGCGCCGTGAAGGATGAACTGTGGAGTAAGCTCGGCATGTCGAGAGAGGAGTATCGCTCTCATTGGTCTTGGGCGCCAGGTGCGGATTGGCTCAACAACTCTGAGTTTTCTCTGACCTGGCGATTGGCTCGGAATGGTTTGTCTCTCAACGACAAGCGTTTCGCAATGGGCCTGGCGGATTTGCCAGATTGTGAACGTTGCGTCCTTGGAATTAAGGAGACGTCTGCGCACGCCTTCTTCCATTGTTCGCGCGTTCGCCCGTTGTGGGCGCGTGTTGGCGAGTTGACTGCTCGTATCGCGCCGCGGGAGCTTGTGCTCATTGATCGCGCATACGCTGTGGACAATGTGTCGCCCCCGTACTCTGGAGTGAAGCGGATGGTGTTTCTGTCGCTACTGGCCACGGCTAGAATGGTGATTTGGATGACGCGTCTGGAGGAAGTCTTGCGGGGCGGTCGTCTTTCGGATCAGGATCTAATCCGATATTTTGAGCACCAGCTCAAAATTAAGATTAGAACTGAACGGAAACGGCTGCACCCGACAGAGTTCAGCGAAAGGTGGGTATATGCAGCGAGCCTGGTTCGCGTGACCGGGGCTAGCCTTGATTTTCTCTTTTAGATCTGCTAGTTGCATCGGGGTGGATTCCTTTGGAACCCCGCCCGTGGTTAAGGTAGAAGTCTCTTTTGTGCCTAGTTAATGTGAGTGAATGTGTTTGTCCTGGCCTGTTCCCGGCTTCATTGCTTTTGTTATGATCCAGTTCGAGATTCCCATTGTCCAAGTATTATTTTGTCCCGTTTTCACTCTCGGCTGGGTCAGCCTTATACATTCTCCAGTCCAATTTATTTTTGCCCCCTGCTTATCCATTCCCCTTAGAAAGAGAGCTGCTTGATTTTGTTCTTTTTTAAGGCAGAATACAGTGGCCTCTTTAATTATGTGGGTGTGTTTGGGTCTTACTAACATTGTGTATATATATTCATTTGAAATTGTTTTTTGTTTTGGGGTTTTTTGTTTCTTCATTCCCCCTCCCCATCATGTCATTTCATGAATAAAGTTTTAAATTTATTTTTGTAAGATATTGTATATATTGTAAAAATCAGAAATTTTTATGTACATTTGGGGTGTTTTTAGGTCCCTGGTATGATTTTGCGGTATTTTGGTGCTTGATAGGTATGAGTGTTGATGGACAAATTTTTATGGTGAATGAGAAAATTGTAACGTATGTATGGGTCGTGAATCTGATTAGCTAGGTATAAGATAGTTACGGAAGACCAACCCAAGTTTTTGTTCCCCCTCCCATTTGTTGGCCTTGTGCCAGAATTTATGTACTTTTTCATAAATAAATAAGTACCACCCATTCCCCACTGGACTTTTTTGTGTTTGTGTGGTCGGTTTGGTTTGGATCAAAGTGTAGTATCTGTTCCATAGTGATACTTACTATTACTTTGGTCAAGTGTGGCATTGTGGTCTCCACCCAAGTTTATTGCTTGGGCTGCGTAAAGTAGCGACCTGCGAAGGACGCGAAACACCGGAGGCAGGTGTCTCGCGCTTAGCCTCTTAGGAGGCAATGGCCTCCGATGGGCCAGATGTGATCGTTCCTCCCACCACGGCCTCGGTGGGAGGAAAGGAGGGTGACTGGCAATTGCCGCCACGGGAGTCACCCTCCATACCAGCATCAGCAGCTTTACAAGGACCAGCAACGGGAACCGGACCATTACCGGTACCGACAGCAGCAGCTCCTGGTTCCCCGAAACCTTCAACCTCGGGGTGGAAGAAAGGAAAGGTCCTGGAGAAAAAGGAGAAGAATATTATGACAAATTGAAGGAAAAATATGAGAAATACATCAAGGGCACGGAATTGGTGTCGGTGCCGGATGAACTGGCGGACATTGAGGCGCGTATTATAACGCTAATTACTAAGGATCCCAAGTCCAAGAAGGTCGTTGGAGTTAGCCGAGAAAACGTGGAGGAGGCCATCAAGGTGCTCAACATTAGAGCAAAAGCCGTGGCCAGGAGGAGTAACGCGTCTTGGGATGTCTTGCTTGGAACGGCCGAGGAGGCCAAACAGCTTGCCGGAGTCACCCTGGAGACTGACAAAATGATCCTGTTAACGGAGTACATGGGGACACGCAAGCTGAAGATAACCTTGCATGGTGTCCCCATGGATATCACTGAAGACCATGTGGGTGCATTCTTCGCAAAGTATGGAAGGGTGGCCGAGGTCTCCTCGGCAAGATCAAAAGCCGGATACCTGACAGGGGACATGTCCCTGCAGGTCACACTGTCAAAAAAGGCGGTGGAAGATATCCCCAACGTGTTAACGTGTCGAAAGAGGGTCATATTTGTGATCGTTGAGGGCCGGAAGCCTTGCTGTTGGGTGTGCGGGGCGGCGGACCACGTGGCCAAGACGTGCACGAATAAGAAGCCGGCCCCCGGCACCCAGGCATCCAAGCAGCAGGCGGAAAAGGAAAAGCCGGCACCTCCATCTTCAGTACCTTCAGCACCTTCACCTGCACCAGTAGCGAATAAGGAGGGCGAGTGGCAGGTGGTGGCAAGGAAAAAGGCAAAAACGCCTTCACCAGGGAAGGCGCCATCACCTGTCAAGGCGCCCGCCAAAACTCCCGCCAAAGCTCCACCAAAAGTCAAGGAGCCGACGGTGGAAGTTTCGCCCTCCCCAAAGGAGAAACGAAATAAATCTCCTTCTAAACCAGAGAAGATGGACACCGAGCGGTCAGGCTCCCTAAAGCGCGGAAGGGAGTTCGTGGAGGAGGAGCAGCACGAGACGACGAAGAGTCGCAGAAGGAGCCGGAGCAGGGAGAGAAGCAGAGAGAGGAAGTCAACTAAGTGTGTTTCGCTGCCGGTTTCTCCGGCCAGGACTTCATACGCGGAAAAAGCGAGAAGCCTTCCCTCTTCCCCGCGAAAAGCTTCCCAGTCCCCGACCTTCAAGTTGACCCCCTTGAGGCCGCGTTCACCAACTCCCACCCCTTCCCCTTCTCCTGTACCCACTCCCGCTCGGGACAAAAAGAAAAAGGGCCTTCCCCAGGGGGATGAGCTTCTGAAAGTGAACCCGGACATTGCGGCGGGATGGTCTTCTCAAAGGCGCAAATTATTAAAGCCTTTGTTGAGGCTGGAGAAGGTCAACGGTATGTCAACAGAAAATCCGAGAAACTTTCCCCAGGCCCCAGGTGTCATTACCCTAATAAGGAATACTGGTGGCAACCTGAGGGTCTGGGACCACATTTCAATGGCAAAAAAACATTTTTCCAATATTTGTATGGTCAAGGAGAACACTCCGGACCTAAAAAAAATGAGCAAAAATTGTGCGGGGCGGTTCCCAGTTTTGCTCCACCCCAGTTTATATAGGGTGGTAAAACTAAACTACCCTACGGACGTCGGCGGAATTGTCCTAGACGGACGGATTACGTCCGATGTAGGAACAGGGTCCCTAGGACAGTCCGTCGGGGTCCCCTCTGCCCGAGATTTCTACCCCGTATGCGACTAGTGCCTTTGTTGCATGTTCTTTGTTTTTTCTTTTTCAGAACTAAAAGATGTCTATTAAGATAGCCAGCTTGAATGCGAAGGGCCTGAGGGATCGGGGTAAGGCGGCTCGCCTGCTTCGTGACCTCTTGTCCTTCGGCGTGGATGTGGCCGCGATCCAAGAGACTCACTTTGTTTGCGAAGTCGACTCTTGTGTGCTGTCTAACGACTTTGTCGTCTATTCAGCATATGGGAGCCGGCAAGCCAGAGGTGTTTCTTTGCTGGTCAAGCGTACCCTGGACGCGAAGGTTGACCTTGTCCATGTCGGTGCCGAGGGCCGGCTGATCGTGGCCGATATTGCAGTGAAAAGCAAATTGTTCCGGCTGATTGTGGTTTATGCGCCCAATAAGCAAGGTGAGCGTGTCTCTTTCTTTCGGCTGTTGGAGCCCTTTATGGTGCATTCAACACGGCTAATCTTAGTTGGGGACTGGAATGCCATCCTAACCCCCAAATGGGATAGAGGGAGGGGCGCTAGCGGGAGGAATGATGATCGTAGCCTGGTTGATCTGATCGACGAATTTGGTCTCGTCGATAGATACCGGGTCGATCATCCGGATGGGAGTATGTGGACGTGGGCGCTTAATTGGCCTTCTACCCGGGTATCTGCGTACCTGGATAGGATGTTAGTGAGAGTGGCCGACATAGACTTCTTAGAATGTCCAACGTTCCACTGGCTAGGCTACACGGACCACAAACTCGTTTGTGCCCGTGTGGTGTTAGACTTTAGGCCTAGGTTGGCTGGTTATTGGAAGTTCAATCAGTCCTTACTGGACAGGCGGGACTTTCGTGACCAGCTGACAAAACTAGTTCAGCGGGCGTTAATTGGGCGAGTCATTGGGAATAAGTGGTGGGTTAACCTTAAGGACTCCATTAGGTCTTTCGCCACCAAATATAGCCAGCGGCTCAAACTAGATAAGGCTGCGGAGGCAAAGACACTTAGTGCTAATTTCGCCCGGGCGGAGGCTGGTGGGGATCCCCTAGAGATAGCCTTAGCCAGGGAGGCCCTGAGGCGCACGACTAGCGAGCGCTATATGGGTCAGGTAATTAGAGCTAAGTTAAGCAAGATGTCTTCCGAAGCTGTGAACATGGGCGCAGAACTGCGCAAGGAAGAAATTCGTCGGGCCGGCGATCGGTACATTCGAGAAGTGCGCGACCCGGAGGGGCATCTCCTTCGGTCCACCGACGACATGTGCGAGGCGTTCCGGCAGCATTTCGAACACCGGTTTACCAAGGAGCCTGGTCTCCGTGACGAGGAGTTTCGCAGCTATTTGGCTGACTTTCCCCGGCTTTTGCCGGCTGAAGCGGCTAGCTGCGAAGGGGAGATTACGGAGGACGAAGTCTACGCGGCTTTGAAGAAGACCGGCAGTGGCAAGTCGCCAGGTTTGGATGGTTTGCCCTATGAATTGTACTTGAGGATGTCGCACCTTTTTGTCCCGCTCTTGACTGTCGTGTTCAACCACTGGTTTCGGCAGGGGTCCATCCCCGGTCGGATCACCAGGGGCGTGATCACGCTGTTGGGAAAAGGCAAGAAGGTTGGGCGGGGATTAGATGATTACAGGCCCATAACTCTGCTAAACACAGAGTTAAAGATTTTGGCCAAGATCCTGACGAATCGCTTGCAGCTAGTTGCCGAGTCTCTGTTGGAACCGGATCAGACTTGTTCTGTGAAGGGACGAACAATTCAGAGCAACCTGCACTTGATCCGCACGATCGTAGAGGGTGTAGAAGACGACGAAGAGGCCGCGCTGATCAATTTGGATCAGTCCAAGGCATTTGATAGGATTGACCATGGCTACCTGGCTGCTGTCCTGCAGGCCGCCGGATTCAAACCCGACTTCAGCCGCTGGATTAGCCTTCTGTATCGCTCCCCCAAGGCTGTGGTACAGGTGAACGGGAAGCTGTCGAGCGCTTTCGCGCTGTCTAGGTCGGTCCGACGGGGTTGTCCACTGTCGCCTCTCCTTTACGTCCTGGCGTTGGAGCCTCTCCTTCGCCGGCTAAGGGACGAGACGTGCAGTCCGGTCCTGCGTGGAATTGCTGTCCCTGGAGGAGCTCGAGCCAGGGTTTCCGCGTACGCCGATGACGTAACGACCTTTGTGTCCTCCCGCAGGGACATAAGGGCGGTACAGAAGGCGCTTGAACGGTACGAACAGGTAACAGGGGCCAGAATTAACCGCGACAAGTCGTCCGGCTTGCGGTTAGGTGCCTGGAAGGGTGTTTCCCTCCCGGGGCCCTTCGACTGGACGGACGGGCCGGTCAAGCTCCTCGGAGTTTGGTTCGGTCCGGACTTACAGTTGGAGAAAAACTGGTCAGAAGTACAGGCAAAGGTCGGCGCGTCGGTCGAGATTTGGCGTCGACGGAGTCTCTCCGTGAAGGGTCTGGCGGAGGTGTGTAATACATACCTCTTTCCCAGAATGCTTTACCGGCTGTCTGTACTTCCCCTTTGTGACGATCATGAGAAGGCGCTCGAGCGTTTGCTATTCTCCTGTCTTTGGAGAGGACGCAAACACATGGTCGACAAAGGAGTCTGTTGCCTCCGTCCGTGTCAAGGGGGTCTGGGGATGCCACACTTGAGGAGCCATGTGCTCGCTTCGAGGTTGGCATTCCTCAGGCGCGCGTTGGAGGAAGATCGGTTGCTTGCGGGGGTAGTGAGGGACATGTTCCCTAGCCTCACTATCACTCCCCCGCTCCTAAGGACTAGCAATAGGCCTTGGGGGCGGCCGAAATTCCTGCTCGAATGTCTGACGGCCCTTCGGGCCATTCCATGGTCCAGTGACCTTTCACGGCCTAGGAGAATCTTCTATCGGGGATTAGTGGAGGGCGCCGTGAAGGATGAACTGTGGAGTAAGCTCGGCATGTCGAGAGAGGAGTATCGCTCTCATTGGTCTTGGGCGCCAGGTGCGGATTGGCTCAACAACTCTGAGTTTTCTCTGACCTGGCGATTGGCTCGGAATGGTTTGTCTCTCAACGACAAGCGTTTCGCAATGGGCCTGGCGGATTTGCCAGATTGTGAACGTTGCGTCCTTGGAATTAAGGAGACGTCTGCGCACGCCTTCTTCCATTGTTCGCGCGTTCGCCCGTTGTGGGCGCGTGTTGGCGAGTTGACTGCTCGTATCGCGCCGCGGGAGCTTGTGCTCATTGATCGCGCATACGCTGTGGACAATGTGTCGCCCCCGTACTCTGGAGTGAAGCGGATGGTGTTTCTGTCGCTACTGGCCACGGCTAGAATGGTGATTTGGATGACGCGTCTGGAGGAAGTCTTGCGGGGAGGTCGTCTTTCGGATCAGGATCTAATCCGATATTTTGAGCACCAGCTCAAAATTAAGATTAGAACTGAACGGAAACGGCTGCACCCGACAGAGTTCAGCGAAAGGTGGGTATATGCAGCGAGCCTGGTTCGCGTGACCGGGGCTAGCCTTGATTTTCTCTTTTAGATCTGCTAGTTGCATCGGGGTGGATTCCTTTGGAACCCCGCCCGTGGTTAAGGTAGAAGTCTCTTTTGTGCCTAGTTAATGTGAGTGAATGTGTTTGTCCTGGCCTGTTCCCGGCTTCATTGCTTTTGTTATGATCCAGTTCGAGATTCCCATTGTCCAAGTATTATTTTGTCCCGTTTTCACTCTCGGCTGGGTCAGCCTTATACATTCTCCAGTCCAATTTATTTTTGCCCCCTGCTTATCCATTCCCCTTAGAAAGAGAGCTGCTTGATTTTGTCCTTTTTTAAGGCAGAATACAGTGGCCTCTTTAATTATGTGGGTGTGTTTGGGTCTTACTAACATTGTGTATATATATTCATTTGAAATTGTTTTTGTTTTGGGGACTTTTGTTTCTTCATTCCCCCTTCCCATCATGTCATTTCATGAATAAAGTTTTAAATTTATTTTTGTACACTATTGTATATATTGTAAAAATCAGAAATTTTTATGTACATTTGGGGTGTTTTTAGGTCCCCGGTATGATTTTGCGGTATTTTGGTGCTTGATAGGTATGAGTGTTGATGGACAAATTTTTATGGTGAATGAGAAAATTGTAACGTATGTATGGGTCGTGAATCGGATTAGCTAGGTATAAGATAGTTACTGAAGACCATCCCAAGTTTTTGTTCCCCCTCCCATTTGTTGGCCTTGTGCCAGAATTTGTAATTTATTGCAAATAAATAATTACCACCCATTCCCCACTGGACTTTTTTGTGTTTGTGTGGTCGGTTTGGTTTGGATCAAAGTGTAGTATCTGTTCCATAGTGATACTTACTATTACTTTGGTCAAGTGTGGCATTGTGGTCTCCACCCAAGTTTATTGCTTGGGCTGCGTAAAGTAGCGACCTGCGAAGGACGCGAAACACCGGAGGCAGGTGTCTCGCGCTTAGCCTCTTAGGAGGCAATGGCCTCCGATGGGCCAGATGTGATCGTTCCTCCCACCACGGCCTCGGTGGGAGGAAAGGAGGGTGACTGGCAATTGCCGCCACGGGAGTCACCCTCCATACCAGCATCAGCAGCTTTACAAGGACCAGCAACGGGAACCGGACCATTACCGGTACCGACAGCAGCAGCTCCTGGTTCCCCGAAACCTTCAACCTCGGGGTGGAAGAAAGGAAAGGTCCTGGAGAAAAAAGGAGAAGAATATTATGACAAATTGAAGGAAAAATATGAGAAATACATCAAGGGCACGGAATTGGTGTCGGTGCCGGATGAACTGGCGGACATTGAGGCGCGTATTATAACGCTAATTACTAAGGATCCCAAGTCCAAGAAGGTCGTTGGAGTTAGCCGAGAAAACGTGGAGGAGGCCATCAAGGTGCTCAACATTAGAGCAAAAGCCGTGGCCAGGAGGAGTAACGCGTCTTGGGATGTCTTGCTTGGAACGGCCGAGGAGGCCAAACAGCTTGCCGGAGTCACCCTGGAGACTGACAAAATGATCCTGTTAACGGAGTACATGGGGACACGCAAGCTGAAGATAACCTTGCATGGTGTCCCCATGGATATCACTGAAGACCATGTGGGTGCATTCTTCGCA
Source organism: Ascarosepion bandense (assembly GCA_037127315.1). Classification (NCBI taxonomy): domain Eukaryota; kingdom Metazoa; phylum Mollusca; class Cephalopoda; order Sepiida; family Sepiidae; genus Ascarosepion; species Ascarosepion bandense. Next base: position 48,490 of record JBBBDQ010030060.1, read on the forward strand.
AAGTATGGAAGGGTGGCCGAGGTCTCCTCGGCAAGATCAAAAGCCGGATACCTGACAGGGGACATGTCCCTGCAGGTCACACTGTCAAAAAAGGCGGTGGAAGATATCCCCAACGTGTTAACGTGTCGAAAGAGGGTCATATTTGTGATCGTTGAGGGCCGGAAGCCTTGCTGTTGGGTGTGCGGGGCGGCGGACCACGTGGCCAAGACGTGCACGAATAAGAAGCCGGCCCCCGGCACCCAGGCATCCAAGCAGCAGGCGGAAAAGGAAAAGCCGGCACCTCCATCTTCAGTACCTTCAGCACCTTCACCTGCACCAGTAGCGAATAAGGAGGGCGAGTGGCAGGTGGTGGCAAGGAAAAAGGCAAAAACGCCTTCACCAGGGAAGGCGCCATCACCTGTCAAGGCGCCCGCCAAAACTCCCGCCAAAGCTCCACCAAAAGTCAAGGAGCCGACGGTGGAAGTTTCGCCCTCCCCAAAGGAGAAACGAAATAAATCTCCTTCTAAACCAGAGAAGATGGACACCGAGCGGTCAGGCTCCCTAAAGCGCGGAAGGGAGTTCGTGGAGGAGGAGCAGCACGAGACGACGAAGAGTCGCAGAAGGAGCCGGAGCAGGGAGAGAAGCAGAGAGAGGAAGTCAACTAAGTGTGTTTCGCTGCCGGTTTCTCCGGCCAGGACTTCATACGCGGAAAAAGCGAGAAGCCTTCCCTCTTCCCCGCGAAAAGCTTCCCAGTCCCCGACCTTCAAGTTGACCCCCTTGAGGCCGCGTTCACCAACTCCCACCCCTTCCCCTTCTCCTGTACCCACTCCCGCTCGGGACAAAAAGAAAAAGGGCCTTCCCCAGGGGGATGAGCTTCTGAAAGTGAACCCGGACATTGCGGCGGGATGGTCTTCTCAAAGGCGCAAATTATTAAAGCCTTTGTTGAGGCTGGAGAAGGTCAACGGTATGTCAACAGAAAATCCGAGAAACTTTCCCCAGGCCCCAGGTGTCATTACCCTAATAAGGAATACTGGTGGCAACCTGAGGGTCTGGGACCACATTTCAATGGCAAAAAAACATTTTTCCAATATTTGTATGGTCAAGGAGAACACTCCGGACCTAAAAAAAATGAGCAAAAATTGTGCGGGGCGGTTCCCAGTTTTGCTCCACCCCAGTTTATATAGGGTGGTAAAACTAAACTACCCTACGGACGTCGGCGGAATTGTCCTAGACGGACGGATTACGTCCGATGTAGGAACAGGGTCCCTAGGACAGTCCGTCGGGGTCCCCTCTGCCCGAGATTTCTACCCCGTATGCGACTAGTGCCTTTGTTGCATGTTCTTTGTTTTTTTCTTTTTCAGAACTAAAAGATGTCTATTAAGATAGCCAGCTTGAATGCGAAGGGCCTGAGGGATCGGGGTAAGGCGGCTCGCCTGCTTCGTGACCTCTTGTCCTTCGGCGTGGATGTGGCCGCGATCCAAGAGACTCACTTTGTTTGCGAAGTCGACTCTTGTGTGCTGTCTAACGACTTTGTCGTCTATTCAGCATATGGGAGCCGGCAAGCCAGAGGTGTTTCTTTGATGGTCAAGCGTACCCTGGACGCGAAGGTTGACCTTGTCCATGTCGGTGCCGAGGGCCGGCTGATCGTGGCCGATATTGCAGTGAAAAGCAAATTGTTCCGGCTGATTGTGGTTTATGCGCCCAATAAGCAAGGTGAGCGTGTCTCTTTCTTTCGGCTGTTGGAGCCCTTTATGGTGCATTCAACACGGCTAATCTTAGTTGGGGACTGGAATGCCATCCTAACCCCCAAATGGGATAGAGGGAGGGGCGCTAGCGGGAGGAATGATGATCGTAGCCTGGTTGATCTGATCGACGAATTTGGTCTCGTCGATAGATACCGGGTCGATCATCCGGATGGGAGTATGTGGACGTGGGCGCTTAATTGGCCTTCTACCCGGGTATCTGCGTACCTGGATAGGATGTTAGTGAGAGTGGCCGACATAGACTTCTTAGAATGTCCAACGTTCCACTGGCTAGGCTACACGGACCACAAACTCGTTTGTGCCCGTGTGGTGTTAGACTTTAGGCCTAGGTTGGCTGGTTATTGGAAGTTCAATCAGTCCTTACTGGACAGGCGGGACTTTCGTGACCAGCTGACAAAACTAGTTCAGCGGGCGTTAATTGGGCGAGTCATTGGGAATAAGTGGTGGGTTAACCTTAAGGACTCCATTAGGTCTTTCGCCACCAAATATAGCCAGCGGCTCAAACTAGATAAGGCTGCGGAGGCAAAGACACTTAGTGCTAATTTCGCCCGGGCGGAGGCTGGTGGGGATCCCCTCGAGATAGCCTTAGCCAGGGAGGCCCTGAGGCGCACGACTAGCGAGCGCTATATGGGCCAGGTAATTAGAGCTAAGTTAAGCAAGATGTCTTCCGAAGCTGTGAACATGGGCGCAGAACTGCGCAAGGAAGAAATTCGTCGGGCCGGCGATCGGTACATTCGAGAAGTGCGCGACCCGGAGGGGCATCTCCTTCGGTCCACCGACGACATGTGCGAGGCGTTCCGGCAGCATTTCGAACACCGGTTTACCAAGGAGCCTGGTCTCCGTGACGAGGAGTTTCGCAGCTATTTGGCTGACTTTCCCCGGCTTTTGCCGGCTGAAGCGGCTAGCTGCGAAGGGGAGATTACGGAGGACGAAATCTACGCGGCTTTGAAGAAGACCGGCAGTGGCAAGTCGCCAGGTTTGGATGGTTTGCCCTATGAATTGTACTTGAGGATGTCGCACCTTTTTGTCCCGCTCTTGACTGTCGTGTTCAACCACTGGTTTCGGCAGGGGTCCATCCCCGGTCGGATCACCAGGGGCGTGATCACGCTGTTGGGAAAAGGCAAGAAGGTTGGGCGGGGATTAGATGATTACAGGCCCATAACTCTGCTAAACACAGAGTTAAAGATTTTGGCCAAGATCCTGACGAATCGCTTGCAGCTAGTTGCCGAGTCTCTGTTGGAACCGGATCAGACTTGTTCTGTGAAGGGACGAACAATTCAGAGCAACCTGCACTTGATTCGCACGATCGTAGAGGGTGTAGAAGACGACGAAGAGGCCGCGCTGATCAATTTGGATCAGTCCAAGGCATTTGATAGGATTGACCATGGCTACCTGGCTGCTGTCCTGCAGGCCGCCGGATTCAAACCCGACTTCAGCCGCTGGATTAGCCTTCTGTATCGCTCCCCCAAGGCTGTGGTACAGGTGAACGGGAAGCTGTCGGGCGCTTTCGCGCTGTCTAGGTCGGTCCGTCAGGGTTGTCCACTGTCGCCTCTCCTTTACGTCCTGGCGTTGGAGCCCCTCCTTCGCCGGCTAAGGGACGAGACGTGCAGTCCGGTCCTGCGTGGAATTGCTGTCCCTGGTGGAGCTCGAGCCAGGGTTTCCGCGTACGCCGATGACGTAACGACCTTTGTGTCCTCCCGCAGGGACATAAGGGCGGTACAGAAGGCGCTTGAACGGTACGAACAGGTAACAGGGGCCAGAATTAACCGCGACAAGTCGTCCGGCTTGCGGTTAGGTGCCTGGAAGGGTGTTTCCCTCCCGGGGCCCTTCGACTGGACGGACGGGCCGGTCAAGCTCCTCGGAGTTTGGTTCGGTCCGGACTTACAGTTGGAGAAAAACTGGTCAGAAGTACAGGCAAAGGTCGGCGCGTCGGTCGAGATTTGGCGTCGACGGAGTCTCTCCGTGAAGGGTCTGGCGGAGGTGTGTAATACATACCTCTTTCCCAGAATCCTTTACCGGCTGTCTGTACTTCCCCTTTGTGACGATCATGAGAAGGCGCTCGAGCGTTTGCTATTCTCCTGTCTTTGGAGAGGACGCAAACACATGGTCGACAAAGGAGTCTGCTGCCTCCGTCCGTGTCAAGGGGGTCTGGGGATGCCACACTTGAGGAGCCACGTGCTCGCTTCGAGGTTGGCATTCCTCAGGCGCGCGTTGGAGGAAGATCGGTTGCTTGCGGGGGTAGTGAGGGACATGTTCCCTAGCCTCACTATCACTCCCCCGCTCCTGAGGACTAGCAATAGGCCTTGGGGGCGGCCGAAATTCCTGCTCGAATGTCTGACGGCCCTTCGGGCCATTCCATGGTCCAGTGACCTTTCACGGCCTAGGAGAATCTTCTATCGGGGATTAGTGGAGGGCGCCGTGAAGGATGAACTGTGGAGTAAGCTCGGCATGTCGAGGGAGGAGTATCGCTCTCATTGGTCTTGGGCGCCAGGTGCGGATTGGCTCAACAACTCTGAGTTTTCTCTGACCTGGCGATTGGCTCGGAATGGTTTGTCTCTCAATGACAAGCGTTTCGCAATGGGCCTGGCGGATTTGCCAGATTGTGAACGTTGCGTCCTTGGAATTAAGGAGACGTCTGCGCACGCCTTCTTCCATTGTTCGCGCGTTCGCCCGTTGTGGGCGCGTGTCGGCGAGTTGACTGCTCGTATCGCGCCGCGGGAGCTTGTGCTCATTGATCGCGCATACGCTGTGGACAATGTGTCGCCCCCGTACTCTGGAGTGAAGCGGATGGTGTTTCTGTCGCTACTGGCCACGGCTAGAATGGTGATTTGGATGACGCGTCTGGAGGAAGTCTTGCGGGGCGGTCGTCTTTCGGATCAGGATCTAATCCGATATTTTGAGCACCAGCTCAAAATTAAGATTAGAACTGAACGGAAACGGCTGCACCCGACAGAGTTCAGCGAAAGGTGGGTATATGCGGCGAGCCTGGTTCGCGTGACCGGGGCTAGCCTTGATTTTCTCTTTTAGATCTGCTAGTTGCATCGGGGTGGATTCCTTTGGAACCCCGCCCGTGGTTAAGGTAGAAGTTCTTTTTGTGCCTAGTTAATGTGAGTGAATGTGTTTGTCCTGGCCTGTTCCCGGCTCCATTGCTTTTGTTATGATCCAGTTCGAGATTCCCATTGTCCAAGTATTATTTTGTCCCGTTTTCACTCTCGGCTGGGTCAGCCTTATACATTCTCCAGTCCAATTTATTTTTGCCCCCTGTTTCTCCATTCCCCTTAGAAAGAGAGCTGCTTGATTTTGTCCTTTTTTAAGGCAGAATACAGTGGCCTCTTTAATTATGTGGGTGTGTTTGGGTCTTACTAACATTGTGTATATATATTCATTTGAAATTGTGTTTTGTTTTGGGGTTTTTTGTTTCTTCATTCCCCCTCCCCATCATGTCATTTCATGAATAAAGTTTTAAATTTATTTTTGTAAGATATTGTATATATTGTAAAAATCAGAAATTTTTATGTACATTTGGGGTGTTTTTAGGTCCCCGGTATGATTTTGTGGTATTTTGGTGCTTGATAGGTATGAGTGTTGATGGACAAAATTTTATGGTGAATGAGAAAATTGTAACGTATGTATGGGTCGTGAATCGGATTAGCTAGGTATAAGATAGTTACGGAAGACCAACCCAAGTTTTTGTTCCCCCTCCCATTTGTTGGCCTTGTGCCAGAATTTGTACTTTTTGTCAAATAAATAAGTACCACCCATTCCCCACTGGACTTTTTTGTGTTTGTGTGGTCGGTTTGGTTTGGATCAAAGTGTAGTATCTGTTCCATAGTGATACTTACTATTACTTTGGTCAAGTGTGGCATTGTGGTCTCCACCCAAGTTTATTGCTTGGGCTGCGTAAAGTAGCGACCTGCGAAGGACGCGAAACACCGGAGGCAGGTGTCTCGCGCTTAGCCTCTTAGGAGGCAATGGCCTCCGATGGGCCAGATGTGATCGTTCCTCCCACCACGGCCTCGGTGGGAGGAAAGGAGGGTGACTGGCAATTGCCGCCACGGGAGTCACCCTCCATACCAGCATCAGCAGCTTTACAAGGACCAGCAACGGGAACCGGACCATTACCGGTACCGACAGCAGCAGCTCCTGGTTCCCCGAAACCTTCAACCTCGGGGTGGAAGAAAGGAAAGGTCCTGGAGAAAAAAGGAGAAGAATATTATGACAAATTGAAGGAAAAATATGAGAAATACATCAAGGGCACGGAATTGGTGTCGGTGCCGGATGAACTGGCGGACATTGAGGCGCGTATTATAACGCTAATTACTAAGGATCCCAAGTCCAAGAAGGTCGTTGGAGTTAGCCGAGAAAACGTGGAGGAGGCCATCAAGGTGCTCAACATTAGAGCAAAAGCCGTGGCCAGGAGGAGTAACGCGTCTTGGGATGTCTTGCTTGGAACGGCCGAGGAGGCCAAACAGCTTGCCGGAGTCACCCTGGAGACTGACAAAATGATCCTGTTAACGGAGTACATGGGGACACGCAAGCTGAAGATAACCTTGCATGGTGTCCCCATGGATATCACTGAAGACCATGTGGGTGCATTCTTCGCAAAGTATGGAAGGGTGGCCGAGGTCTCCTCGGCAAGATCAAAAGCCGGATACCTGACAGGGGACATGTCCCTGCAGGTCACACTGTCAAAAAAGGCGGTGGAAGATATCCCCAACGTGTTAACGTGTCGAAAGAGGGTCATATTTGTGATCGTTGAGGGCCGGAAGCCTTGCTGTTGGGTGTGCGGGGCGGCGGACCACGTGGCCAAGACGTGCACGAATAAGAAGCCGGCCCCCGGCACCCAGGCATCCAAGCAGCAGGCGGAAAAGGAAAAGCCGGCACCTCCATCTTCAGTACCTTCAGCACCTTCACCTGCACCAGTAGCGAATAAGGAGGGCGAGTGGCAGGTGGTGGCAAGGAAAAAGGCAAAAACGCCTTCACCAGGGAAGGCGCCATCACCTGTCAAGGCGCCCGCCAAAACTCCCGCCAAAGCTCCACCAAAAGTCAAGGAGCCGACGGTGGAAGTTTCGCCCTCCCCAAAGGAGAAACGAAATAAATCTCCTTCTAAACCAGAGAAGATGGACACCGAGCGGTCAGGCTCCCTAAAGCGCGGAAGGGAGTTCGTGGAGGAGGAGCAGCACGAGACGACGAAGAGTCGCAGAAGGAGCCGGAGCAGGGAGAGAAGCAGAGAGAGGAAGTCAACTAAGTGTGTTTCGCTGCCGGTTTCTCCGGCCAGGACTTCATACGCGGAAAAAGCGAGAAGCCTTCCCTCTTCCCCGCGAAAAGCTTCCCAGTCCCCGACCTTCAAGTTGACCCCCTTGAGGCCGCGTTCACCAACTCCCACCCCTTCCCCTTCTCCTGTACCCACTCCCGCTCGGGACAAAAAGAAAAAGGGCCTTCCCCAGGGGGATGAGCTTCTGAAAGTGAACCCGGACATTGCGGCGGGATGGTCTTCTCAAAGGCGCAAATTATTAAAGCCTTTGTTGAGGCTGGAGAAGGTCAACGGTATGTCAACAGAAAATCCGAGAAACTTTCCCCAGGCCCCAGGTGTCATTACCCTAATAAGGAATACTGGTGGCAACCTGAGGGTCTGGGACCACATTTCAATGGCAAAAAAACATTTTTCCAATATTTGTATGGTCAAGGAGAACACTCCGGACCTAAAAAAAATGAGCAAAAATTGTGCGGGGCGGTTCCCAGTTTTGCTCCACCCCAGTTTATATAGGGTGGTAAAACTAAACTACCCTACGGACGTCGGCGGAATTGTCCTAGACGGACGGATTACGTCCGATGTAGGAACAGGGTCCCTAGGACAGTCCGTCGGGGTCCCCTCTGCCCGAGATTTCTACCCCGTATGCGACTAGTGCCTTTGTTGCATGTTCTTTGTTTTTTCTTTTTCAGAACTAAAAGATGTCTATTAAGATAGCCAGCTTGAATGCGAAGGGCCTGAGGGATCGGGGTAAGGCGGCTCGCCTGCTTCGTGACCTCTTGTCCTTCGGCGTGGATGTGGCCGCGATCCAAGAGACTCACTTTGTTTGCGAAGTCGACTCTTGTGTGCTGTCTAACGACTTTGTCGTCTATTCAGCATATGGGAGCCGGCAAGCCAGAGGTGTTTCTTTGCTGGTCAAGCGTACCCTGGACGCGAAGGTTGACCTTGTCCATGTCGGTGCCGAGGGCCGGCTGATCGTGGCCGATATTGCAGTGAAAAGCAAATTGTTCCGGCTGATTGTGGTTTATGCGCCCAATAAGCAAGGTGAGCGTGTCTCTTTCTTTCGGCTGTTGGAGCCCTTTATGGTGCATTCAACACGGCTAATCTTAGTTGGGGACTGGAATGCCATCCTAACCCCCAAATGGGATAGAGGGAGGGGCGCTAGCGGGAGGAATGATGATCGTAGCCTGGTTGATCTGATCGACGAATTTGGTCTCGTCGATAGATACCGGGTCGATCATCCGGATGGGAGTATGTGGACGTGGGCGCTTAATTGGCCTTCTACCCGGGTATCTGCGTACCTGGATAGGATGTTAGTGAGAGTGGCCGACATAGACTTCTTAGAATGTCCAACGTTCCACTGGCTAGGCTACACGGACCACAAACTCGTTTGTGCCCGTGTGGTGTTAGACTTTAGGCCTAGGTTGGCTGGTTATTGGAAGTTCAATCAGTCCTTACTGGACAGGCGGGACTTTCGTGACCAGCTGACAAAACTAGTTCAGCGGGCGTTAATTGGGCGAGTCATTGGGAATAAGTGGTGGGTTAACCTTAAGGACTCCATTAGGTCTTTCGCCACCAAATATAGCCAGCGGCTCAAACTAGATAAGGCTGCGGAGGCAAAGACACTTAGTGCTAATTTCGCCCGGGCGGAGGCTGGTGGGGATCCCCTCGAGATAGCCTTAGCCAGGGAGGCCCTGAGGCGCACGACTAGCGAGCGCTATATGGGCCAGGTAATTAGAGCTAAGTTAAGCAAGATGTCTTCCGAAGCTGTGAACATGGGCGCAGAACTGCGCAAGGAAGAAATTCGTCGGGCCGGCGATCGGTACATTCGAGAAGTGCGCGACCCGGAGGGGCATCTCCTTCGGTCCACCGACGACATGTGCGAGGCGTTCCGGCAGCATTTCGAACACCGGTTTACCAAGGAGCCTGGTCTCCGTGACGAGGAGTTTCGCAGCTATTTGGCTGACTTTCCCCGGCTTTTGCCGGCTGAAGCGGCTAGCTGCGAAGGGGAGATTACGGAGGACGAAGTCTACGCGGCTTTGAAGAAGACCGGCAGTGGCAAGTCGCCAGGTTTGGATGGTTTGCCCTATGAATTGTACTTGAGGATGTCGCACCTTTTTGTCCCGCTCTTGACTGTCGTGTTCAACCACTGGTTTCGGCAGGGGTCCATCCCCGGTCGGATCACCAGGGGCGTGATCACGCTGTTGGGAAAAGGCAAGAAGGTTGGGCGGGGATTAGATGATTACAGGCCCATAACTCTGCTAAACACAGAGTTAAAGATTTTGGCCAAGATCCTGACGAATCGCTTGCAGCTAGTTGCCGAGTCTCTGTTGGAACCGGATCAGACTTGTTCTGTGAAGGGACGAACAATTCAGAGCAACCTGCACTTGATTCGCACGATCGTAGAGGGTGTAGAAGACGACGAAGAGGCCGCGCTGATCAATTTGGATCAGTCCAAGGCATTTGATAGGATTGACCATGGCTACCTGGCTGCTGTCCTGCAGGCCGCCGGATTCAAACCCGACTTCAGCCGCTGGATTAGCCTTCTGTATCGCTCCCCCAAGGCTGTGGTACAGGTGAACGGGAAGCTGTCGGGCGCTTTCGCGCTGTCTAGGTCGGTCCGTCAGGGTTGTCCACTGTCGCCTCTCCTTTACGTCCTGGCGTTGGAGCCCCTCCTTCGCCGGCTAAGGGACGAGACGTGCAGTCCGGTCCTGCGTGGAATTGCTGTCCCTGGTGGAGCTCGAGCCAGGGTTTCCGCGTACGCCGATGACGTAACGACCTTTGTGTCCTCCCGCAGGGACATAAGGGCGGTACAGAAGGCGCTTGAACGGTACGAACAGGTAACAGGGGCCAGAATTAACCGCGACAAGTCGTCCGGCTTGCGGTTAGGTGCCTGGAAGGGTGTTTCCCTCCCGGGGCCCTTCGACTGGACGGACGGGCCGGTCAAGCTCCTCGGAGTTTGGTTCGGTCCGGACTTACAGTTGGAGAAAAACTGGTCAGAAGTACAGGCAAAGGTCGGCGCGTCGGTCGAGATTTGGCGTCGACGGAGTCTCTCCGTGAAGGGTCTGGCGGAGGTGTGTAATACATACCTCTTTCCCAGAATCCTTTACCGGCTGTCTGTACTTCCCCTTTGTGACGATCATGAGAAGGCGCTCGAGCGTTTGCTATTCTCCTGTCTTTGGAGAGGACGCAAACACATGGTCGACAAAGGAGTCTGCTGCCTCCGTCCGTGTCAAGGGGGTCTGGGGATGCCACACTTGAGGAGCCACGTGCTCGCTTCGAGGTTGGCATTCCTCAGGCGCGCGTTGGAGGAAGATCGGTTGCTTGCGGGGGTAGTGAGGGACATGTTCCCTAGCCTCACTATCACTCCCCCGCTCCTGAGGACTAGCAATAGGCCTTGGGGGCGGCCGAAATTCCTGCTCGAATGTCTGACGGCCCTTCGGGCCATTCCATGGTCCAGTGACCTTTCACGGCCTAGGAGAATCTTCTATCGGGGATTAGTGGAGGGCGCCGTGAAGGATGAACTGTGGAGTAAGCTCGGCATGTCGAGGGAGGAGTATCGCTCTCATTGGTCTTGGGCGCCAGGTGCGGATTGGCTCAACAACTCTGAGTTTTCTCTGACCTGGCGATTGGCTCGGAATGGTTTGTCTCTCAATGACAAGCGTTTCGCAATGGGCCTGGCGGATTTGCCAGATTGTGAACGTTGCGTCCTTGGAATTAAGGAGACGTCTGCGCACGCCTTCTTCCATTGTTCGCGCGTTCGCCCGTTGTGGGCGCGTGTCGGCGAGTTGACTGCTCGTATCGCGCCGCGGGAGCTTGTGCTCATTGATCGCGCATACGCTGTGGACAATGTGTCGCCCCCGTACTCTGGAGTGAAGCGGATGGTGTTTCTGTCGCTACTGGCCACGGCTAGAATGGTGATTTGGATGACGCGTCTGGAGGAAGTCTTGCGGGGCGGTCGTCTTTCGGATCAGGATCTAATCCGATATTTTGAGCACCAGCTCAAAATTAAGATTAGAACTGAACGGAAACGGCTGCACCCGACAGATTCAGCGAAAGGTGGGTATATGCGGCGAGCCTGGTTCGCGTGACCGGGGCTAGCCTTGATTTTCTCTTTTAGATCTGCTAGTTGCATCGGGGTGGATTCCTTTGGAACCCCGCCCGTGGTTAAGGTAGAAGTTCTTTTTGTGCCTAGTTAATGTGAGTGAATGTGTTTGTCCTGGCCTGTTCCCGGCTCCATTGCTTTTGTTATGATCCAGTTCGAGATTCCCATTGTCCAAGTATTATTTTGTCCCGTTTTCACTCTCGGCTGGGTCAGCCTTATACATTCTCCAGTCCAATTTATTTTTGCCCCCTGTTTCTCCATTCCCCTTAGAAAGAGAGCTGCTTGATTTTGTCCTTTTTTTAAGGCAGAATACAGTGGCCTCTTTAATTATGTGGGTGTGTTTGGGTCTTACTAACATTGTGTATATATATTCATTTGAAATTGTGTTTTGTTTTGGGGTTTTTTGTTTCTTCATTCCCCCTCCCCATCATGTCATTTCATGAATAAAGTTTTAAATTTATTTTTGTAAGATATTGTATATATTGTAAAAATCAGAAATTTTTATGTACATTTGGGGTGTTTTTAGGTCCCCGGTATGATTTTGTGGTATTTTGGTGCTTGATAGGTATGAGTGTTGATGGACAAAATTTTATGGTGAATGAGAAAATTGTAACGTATGTATGGGTCGTGAATCGGATTAGCTAGGTATAAGATAGTTACGGAAGACCAACCCAAGTTTTTGTTCCCCCTCCCATTTGTTGGCCTTGTGCCAGAATTTGTACTTTTTGTCAAATAAATAAGTACCACCCATTCCCCACTGGACTTTTTTGTGTTTGTGTGGTCGGTTTGGTTTGGATCAAAGTGTAGTATCTGTTCCATAGTGATACTTACTATTACTTTGGTCAAGTGTGGCATTGTGGTCTCCACCCAAGTTTATTGCTTGGGCTGCGTAAAGTAGCGACCTGCGAAGGACGCGAAACACCGGAGGCAGGTGTCTCGCGCTTAGCCTCTTAGGAGGCAATGGCCTCCGATGGGCCAGATGTGATCGTTCCTCCCACCACGGCCTCGGTGGGAGGAAAGGAGGGTGACTGGCAATTGCCGCCACGGGAGTCACCCTCCATACCAGCATCAGCAGCTTTACAAGGACCAGCAACGGGAACCGGACCATTACCGGTACCGACAGCAGCAGCTCCTGGTTCCCCGAAACCTTCAACCTCGGGGTGGAAGAAAGGAAAGGTCCTGGAGAAAAAAGGAGAAGAATATTATGACAAATTGAAGGAAAAATATGAGAAATACATCAAGGGCACGGAATTGGTGTCGGTGCCGGATGAACTGGCGGACATTGAGGCGCGTATTATAACGCTAATTACTAAGGATCCCAAGTCCAAGAAGGTCGTTGGAGTTAGCCGAGAAAACGTGGAGGAGGCCATCAAGGTGCTCAACATTAGAGCAAAAGCCGTGGCCAGGAGGAGTAACGCGTCTTGGGATGTCTTGCTTGGAACGGCCGAGGAGGCCAAACAGCTTGCCGGAGTCACCCTGGAGACTGACAAAATGATCCTGTTAACGGAGTACATGGGGACACGCAAGCTGAAGATAACCTTGCATGGTGTCCCCATGGATATCACTGAAGACCATGTGGGTGCATTCTTCGCAAAGTATGGAAGGGTGGCCGAGGTCTCCTCGGCAAGATCAAAAGCCGGATACCTGACAGGGGACATGTCCCTGCAGGTCACACTGTCAAAAAAGGCGGTGGAAGATATCCCCAACGTGTTAACGTGTCGAAAGAGGGTCATATTTGTGATCGTTGAGGGCCGGAAGCCTTGCTGTTGGGTGTGCGGGGCGGCGGACCACGTGGCCAAGACGTGCACGAATAAGAAGCCGGCCCCCGGCACCCAGGCATCCAAGCAGCAGGCGGAAAAGGAAAAGCCGGCACCTCCATCTTCAGTACCTTCAGCACCTTCACCTGCACCAGTAGCGAATAAGGAGGGCGAGTGGCAGGTGGTGGCAAGGAAAAAGGCAAAAACGCCTTCACCAGGGAAGGCGCCATCACCTGTCAAGGCGCCCGCCAAAACTCCCGCCAAAGCTCCACCAAAAGTCAAGGAGCCGACGGTGGAAGTTTCGCCCTCCCCAAAGGAGAAACGAAATAAATCTCCTTCTAAACCAGAGAAGATGGACACCGAGCGGTCAGGCTCCCTAAAGCGCGGAAGGGAGTTCGTGGAGGAGGAGCAGCACGAGACGACGAAGAGTCGCAGAAGGAGCCGGAGCAGGGAGAGAAGCAGAGAGAGGAAGTCAACTAAGTGTGTTTCGCTGCCGGTTTCTCCGGCCAGGACTTCATACGCGGAAAAAGCGAGAAGCCTTCCCTCTTCCCCGCGAAAAGCTTCCCAGTCCCCGACCTTCAAGTTGACCCCCTTGAGGCCGCGTTCACCAACTCCCACCCCTTCCCCTTCTCCTGTACCCACTCCCGCTCGGGACAAAAGAAAAAGGGCCTTCCCCAGGGGGATGAGCTTCTGAAAGTGAACCCGGACATTGCGGCGGGATGGTCTTCTCAAAGGCGCAAATTATTAAAGCCTTTGTTGAGGCTGGAGAAGGTCAACGGTATGTCAACAGAAAATCCGAGAAACTTTCCCCAGGCCCCAGGTGTCATTACCCTAATAAGGAATACTGGTGGCAACCTGAGGGTCTGGGACCACATTTCAATGGCAAAAAAACATTTTTCCAATATTTGTATGGTCAAGGAGAACACTCCGGACCTAAAAAAAATGAGCAAAAATTGTGCGGGGCGGTTCCCAGTTTTGCTCCACCCCAGTTTATATAGGGTGGTAAAACTAAACTACCCTACGGACGTCGGCGGAATTGTCCTAGACGGACGGATTACGTCCGATGTAGGAACAGGGTCCCTAGGACAGTCCGTCGGGGTCCCCTCTGCCCGAGATTTCTACCCCGTATGCGACTAGTGCCTTTGTTGCATGTTCTTTGTTTTTTCTTTTTCAGAACTAAAAGATGTCTATTAAGATAGCCAGCTTGAATGCGAAGGGCCTGAGGGATCGGGGTAAGGCGGCTCGCCTGCTTCGTGACCTCTTGTCCTTCGGCGTGGATGTGGCCGCGATCCAAGAGACTCACTTTGTTTGCGAAGTCGACTCTTGTGTGCTGTCTAACGACTTTGTCGTCTATTCAGCATATGGGAGCCGGCAAGCCAGAGGTGTTTCTTTGCTGGTCAAGCGTACCCTGGACGCGAAGGTTGACCTTGTCCATGTCGGTGCCGAGGGCCGGCTGATCGTGGCCGATATTGCAGTGAAAAGCAAATTGTTCCGGCTGATTGTGGTTTATGCGCCCAATAAGCAAGGTGAGCGTGTCTCTTTCTTTCGGCTGTTGGAGCCCTTTATGGTGCATTCAACACGGCTAATCTTAGTTGGGGACTGGAATGCCATCCTAACCCCCAAATGGGATAGAGGGAGGGGCGCTAGCGGGAGGAATGATGATCGTAGCCTGGTTGATCTGATCGACGAATTTGGTCTCGTCGATAGATACCGGGTCGATCATCCGGATGGGAGTATGTGGACGTGGGCGCTTAATTGGCCTTCTACCCGGGTATCTGCGTACCTGGATAGGATGTTAGTGAGAGTGGCCGACATAGACTTCGTAGAATGTCCAACGTTCCACTGGCTAGGCTACACGGACCACAAACTCGTTTGTGCCCGTGTGGTGTTAGACTTTAGGCCTAGGTTGGCTGGTTATTGGAAGTTCAATCAGTCCTTACTGGACAGGCGGGACTTTCGTGACCAGCTGACAAGACTAGTTCAGCGGGCGTTAATTGGGCGAGTCATTGGGAATAAGTGGTGGGTTAACCTTAAGGACTCCATTAGGTCTTTTGCCACCAAATATAGCCAGCGGCTCAAACTAGATAAGGCTGCGGAGGCAAAGACACTTAGTGCTAATTTCGCCCGGGCGGAGGCTGGTGGGGATCCCCTCGAGATAGCCTTAGCCAGGGAGGCCCTGAGGCGCACGACTAGCGAGCGCTATATGGGTCAGGTAATTAGAGCTAAGTTAAGCAAGATGTCTTCCGAAGCTGTGAACATGGGCGCAGAACTGCGCAAGGAAGAAATTCGTCGGGCCGGCGATCGGTACATTCGAGAGGTGCGCGACCCGGAGGGACATCTCCTTAGGTCCACCGACGACATGTGCGAGGCGTTCCGGCAGCATTTCGAACACCGGTTTACCAAGGAGCCTGGTCTCCGTGACGAGGAGTTTCGCAGCTATTTGGCTGACTTTCCCCGGCTTTTGCCGGCTGAAGCGGCTAGCTGCGAAGGGGAGATTACGGAGGACGAAGTCTACGCGGCTTTGAAGAAGACCGGCAGTGGCAAGTCGCCAGGTTTGGATGGTTTGCCCTATGAATTGTACTTGAGGATGTCGCACCTTTTTGTCCCGCTCTTGACTGTCGTGTTCAACCACTGGTTTCGGCAGGGGTCCATCCCCGGTCGGATCACCAGGGGCGTGATCACGCTGTTGGGAAAAGGCAAGAAGGTTGGGCGAGATTAGATGATTACAGGCCCATAACTCTGCTAAACACAGAGTTAAAGATTTTGGCCAAGATCCTGACGAATCGCTTGCAGCTAGTTGCCGAGTCTCTGTTGGAACCGGATCAGACTTGTTCTGTGAAGGGACGAACAATTCAGAGCAACCTGCACTTGATCCGCACGATCGTAGAGGGTGTAGAAGACGACGAAGAGGCCGCGCTGATCAATTTGGATCAGTCCAAGGCATTTGATAGGATTGACCATGGCTACCTGGCTGCTGTCCTGCAGGCCGCCGGATTCAAACCCGACTTCAGCCGCTGGATTAGCCTTCTGTATCGCTCCCCCAAGGCTGTGGTACAGGTGAACGGGAAGCTGTCGAGCGCTTTCGCGCTGTCTAGGTCGGTCCGACAGGGTTGTCCACTGTCGCCTCTCCTTTACGTCCTGGCGTTGGAGCCTCTCCTTCGCCGGCTAAGGGACGAGACGTGCAGTCCGGTCCTGCGTGGAATTGCTGTCCCTGGAGGAGCTCGAGCCAGGGTTTCCGCGTACGCCGATGACGTAACGACCTTTGTGTCCTCCCGCAGGGACATAAGGGCGGTACAGAAGGCGCTTGAACGGTACGAACAGGTAACAGGGGCCAGAATTAACCGCGACAAGTCGTCCGGCTTGCGGTTAGGTGCCTGGAAGGGTGTTTCCCTCCCGGGGCCCTTCGACTGGACGGACGGGCCGGTCAAGCTCCTCGGAGTTTGGTTCGGTCCGGACTTACAGTTGGAGAAAAACTGGTCAGAAGTACAGGCAAAGGTCGGCGCGTCGGTCGAGATTTGGCGTCGACGGAGTCTCTCCGTGAAGGGTCTGGCGGAGGTGTGTAATACATACCTCTTTCCCAGAATCCTTTACCGGCTGTCTGTACTTCCCCTTTGTGACGATCATGAGAAGGCGCTCGAGCGTTTGCTATTCTCCTGTCTTTGGAGAGGACGCAAACACATGGTCGACAAAGGAGTCTGCTGCCTCCGTCCGTGTCAAGGGGGTCTGGGGATGCCACACTTGAGGAGCCACGTGCTCGCTTCGAGGTTGGCATTCCTCAGGCGCGCGTTGGAGGAAGATCGGTTGCTTGCGGGGGTAGTGAGGGACATGTTCCCTAGCCTCACTATCACTCCCCCGCTCCTGAGGACTAGCAATAGGCCTTGGGGGCGGCCGAAATTCCTGCTCGAATGTCTGACGGCCCTTCGGGCCATTCCATGGTCCAGTGACCTTTCACGGCCTAGGAGAATCTTCTATCGGGGATTAGTGGAGGGCGCCGTGAAGGATGAACTGTGGAGTAAGCTCGGCATGTCGAGGGAGGAGTATCGCTCTCATTGGTCTTGGGCGCCAGGTGCGGATTGGCTCAACAACTCTGAGTTTTCTCTGACCTGGCGATTGGCTCGGAATGGTTTGTCTCTCAATGACAAGCGTTTCGCAATGGGCCTGGCGGATTTGCCAGATTGTGAACGTTGCGTCCTTGGAATTAAGGAGACGTCTGCGCACGCCTTCTTCCATTGTTCGCGCGTTCGCCCGTTGTGGGCGCGTGTCGGCGAGTTGACTGCTCGTATCGCGCCGCGGGAGCTTGTGCTCATTGATCGCGCATACGCTGTGGACAATGTGTCGCCCCCGTACTCTGGAGTGAAGCGGATGGTGTTTCTGTCGCTACTGGCCACGGCTAGAATGGTGATTTGGATGACGCGTCTGGAGGAAGTCTTGCGGGGCGGTCGTCTTTCGGATCAGGATCTAATCCGATATTTTGAGCACCAGCTCAAAATTAAGATTAGAACTGAACGGAAACGGCTGCACCCGACAGAGTTCAGCGAAAGGTGGGTATATGCGGCGAGCCTGGTTCGCGTGACCGGGGCTAGCCTTGATTTTCTCTTTTAGATCTGCTAGTTGCATCGGGGTGGATTCCTTTGGAACCCCGCCCGTGGTTAAGGTAGAAGTTCTTTTTGTGCCTAGTTAATGTGAGTGAATGTGTTTGTCCTGGCCTGTTCCCGGCTCCATTGCTTTTGTTATGATCCAGTTCGAGATTCCCATTGTCCAAGTATTATTTTGTCCCGTTTTCACTCTCGGCTGGGTCAGCCTTATACATTCTCCAGTCCAATTTATTTTTGCCCCCTGCTTCTCCATTCCCCTTAGAAAGAGAGCTGCTTGATTTTGTCCTTTTTTAAGGCAGAATACAGTGGCCTCTTTAATTATGTGGGTGTGTTTGGGTCTTACTAACATTGTGTATATATATTCATTTGAAATTGTGTTTTGTTTTGGGGTTTTTTGTTTCTTCATTCCCCCTCCCCATCATGTCATTTCATGAATAAAGTTTTAAATTTATTTTTGTAAGATATTGTATATATTGTAAAAATCAGAAATTTTTATGTACATTTGGGGTGTTTTTAGGTCCCCGGTATGATTTTGTGGTATTTTGGTGCTTGATAGGTATGAGTGTTGATGGACAAAATTTTATGGTGAATGAGAAAATTGTAACGTATGTATGGGTCGTGAATCGGATTAGCTAGGTATAAGATAGTTACGGAAGACCAACCCAAGTTTTTGTTCCCCCTCCCATTTGTTGGCCTTGTGCCAGAATTTGTACTTTTTGTCAAATAAATAAGTACCACCCATTCCCCACTGGACTTTTTTGTGTTTGTGTGGTCGGTTTGGTTTGGATCAAAGTGTAGTATCTGTTCCATAGTGATACTTACTATTACTTTGGTCAAGTGTGGCATTGTGGTCTCCACCCAAGTTTATTGCTTGGGCTGCGTAAAGTAGCGACCTGCGAAGGACGCGAAACACCGGAGGCAGGTGTCTCGCGCTTAGCCTCTTAGGAGGCAATGGCCTCCGATGGGCCAGATGTGATCGTTCCTCCCACCACGGCCTCGGTGGGAGGAAAGGAGGGTGACTGGCAATTGCCGCCACGGGAGTCACCCTCCATACCAGCATCAGCAGCTTTACAAGGACCAGCAACGGGAACCGGACCATTACCGGTACCGACAGCAGCAGCTCCTGGTTCCCCGAAACCTTCAACCTCGGGGTGGAAGAAAGGAAAGGTCCTGGAGAAAAAAGGAGAAGAATATTATGACAAATTGAAGGAAAAATATGAGAAATACATCAAGGGCACGGAATTGGTGTCGGTGCCGGATGAACTGGCGGACATTGAGGCGCGTATTATAACGCTAATTACTAAGGATCCCAAGTCCAAGAAGGTCGTTGGAGTTAGCCGAGAAAACGTGGAGGAGGCCATCAAGGTGCTCAACATTAGAGCAAAAGCCGTGGCCAGGAGGAGTAACGCGTCTTGGGATGTCTTGCTTGGAACGGCCGAGGAGGCCAAACAGCTTGCCGGAGTCACCCTGGAGACTGACAAAATGATCCTGTTAACGGAGTACATGGGGACACGCAAGCTGAAGATAACCTTGCATGGTGTCCCCATGGATATCACTGAAGACCATGTGGGTGCATTCTTCGCAAAGTATGGAAGGGTGGCCGAGGTCTCCTCGGCAAGATCAAAAGCCGGATACCTGACAGGGGACATGTCCCTGCAGGTCACACTGTCAAAAAAGGCGGTGGAAGATATCCCCAACGTGTTAACGTGTCGAAAGAGGGTCATATTTGTGATCGTTGAGGGCCGGAAGCCTTGCTGTTGGGTGTGCGGGGCGGCGGACCACGTGGCCAAGACGTGCACGAATAAGAAGCCGGCCCCCGGCACCCAGGCATCCAAGCAGCAGGCGGAAAAGGAAAAGCCGGCACCTCCATCTTCAGTACCTTCAGCACCTTCACCTGCACCAGTAGCGAATAAGGAGGGCGAGTGGCAGGTGGTGGCAAGGAAAAGGCAAAAACGCCTTCACCAGGGAAGGCGCCATCACCTGTCAAGGCGCCCGCCAAAACTCCCGCCAAAGCTCCACCAAAAGTCAAGGAGCCGACGGTGGAAGTTTCGCCCTCCCCAAAGGAGAAACGAAATAAATCTCCTTCTAAACCAGAGAAGATGGACACCGAGCGGTCAGGCTCCCTAAAGCGCGGAAGGGAGTTCGTGGAGGAGGAGCAGCACGAGACGACGAAGAGTCGCAGAAGGAGCCGGAGCAGGGAGAGAAGCAGAGAGAGGAAGTCAACTAAGTGTGTTTCGCTGCCGGTTTCTCCGGCCAGGACTTCATACGCGGAAAAAGCGAGAAGCCTTCCTCTTCCCCGCGAAAAGCTTCCCAGTCCCCGACCTTCAAGTTGACCCCCTTGAGGCCGCGTTCACCAACTCCCACCCCTTCCCCTTCTCCTGTACCCACTCCCGCTCGGGACAAAAAGAAAAAGGGCCTTCCCCAGGGGGATGAGCTTCTGAAAGTGAACCCGGACATTGCGGCGGGATGGTCTTCTCAAAGGCGCAAATTATTAAAGCCTTTGTTGAGGCTGGAGAAGGTCAACGGTATGTCAACAGAAAATCCGAGAAACTTTCCCCAGGCCCCAGGTGTCATTACCCTAATAAGGAATACTGGTGGCAACCTGAGGGTCTGGGACCACATTTCAATGGCAAAAAAACATTTTTCCAATATTTGTATGGTCAAGGAGAACACTCCGGACCTAAAAAAAATGAGCAAAAATTGTGCGGGGCGGTTCCCAGTTTTGCTCCACCCCAGTTTATATAGGGTGGTAAAACTAAACTACCCTACGGACGTCGGCGGAATTGTCCTAGACGGACGGATTACGTCCGATGTAGGAACAGGGTCCCTAGGACAGTCCGTCGGGGTCCCCTCTGCCCGAGATTTCTACCCCGTATGCGACTAGTGCCTTTGTTGCATGTTCTTTGTTTTTTCTTTTTCAGAACTAAAAGATGTCTATTAAGATAGCCAGCTTGAATGCGAAGGGCCTGAGGGATCGGGGTAAGGCGGCTCGCCTGCTTCGTGACCTCTTGTCCTTCGGCGTGGATGTGGCCGCGATCCAAGAGACTCACTTTGTTTGCGAAGTCGACTCTTGTGTGCTGTCTAACGACTTTGTCGTCTATTCAGCATATGGGAGCCGGCAAGCCAGAGGTGTTTCTTTGCTGGTCAAGCGTACCCTGGACGCGAAGGTTGACCTTGTCCATGTCGGTGCCGAGGGCCGGCTGATCGTGGCCGATATTGCAGTGAAAAGCAAGTCGTTCCGGCTGATTGCGGTTTATGCGCCCAATAAGCAAGGTGAGCGTGTCTCTTTCTTTCGGCTGTTGGAGCCCTTTATGGTGCATTCAACACGGCTAATCTTAGTTGGGGACTGGAATGCCATCCTAACCCCCAAATGGGATAGAGGGAGGGGCGCTAGCGGGAGGAATGATGATCGTAGCCTGGTTGATCTGATCGACGAATTTGGTCTCGTCGATAGATACCGGGTCGATCATCCGGATGGGAGTATGTGGACGTGGGCGCTTAATTGGCCTTCTACCCGGGTATCTGCGTACCTGGATAGGATGTTAGTGAGAGTGGCCGACATAGACTTCGTAGAATGTCCAACGTTCCACTGGCTAGGCTACACGGACCACAAACTCGTTTGTGCCCGTGTGGTGTTAGACTTTAGGCCTAGGTTGGCTGGTTATTGGAAGTTCAATCAGTCCTTACTGGACAGGCGGGACTTTCGTGACCAGCTGACAAGACTAGTTCAGCGGGCGTTAATTGGGCGAGTCATTGGGAATAAGTGGTGGGTTAACCTTAAGGACTCCATTAGGTCTTTTGCCACCAAATATAGCCAGCGGCTCAAACTAGATAAGGCTGCGGAGGCAAAGACACTTAGTGCTAATTTCGCCCGGGCGGAGGCTGGTGGGGATCCCCTCGAGATAGCCTTAGCCAGGGAGGCCCTGAGGCGCACGACTAGCGAGCGCTATATGGGTCAGGTAATTAGAGCTAAGTTAAGCAAGATGTCTTCCGAAGCTGTGAACATGGGCGCAGAACTGCGCAAGGAAGAAATTCGTCGGGCCGGCGATCGGTACATTCGAGAGGTGCGCGACCCGGAGGGACATCTCCTTAGGTCCACCGACGACATGTGCGAGGCGTTCCGGCAGCATTTCGAACACCGGTTTACCAAGGAGCCTGGTCTCCGTGACGAGGAGTTTCGCAGCTATTTGGCTGACTTTCCCCGGCTTTTGCCGGCTGAAGCGGCTAGCTGCGAAGGGGAGATTACGGAGGACGAAGTCTACGCGGCTTTGAAGAAGACCGGCAGTGGCAAGTCGCCAGGTTTGGATGGTTTGCCCTATGAATTGTACTTGAGGATGTCGCACCTTTTTGTCCCGCTCTTGACTGTCGTGTTCAACCACTGGTTTCGGCAGGGGTCCATCCCCGGTCGGATCACCAGGGGCGTGATCACGCTGTTGGGAAAAGGCAAGAAGGTTGGGCGGGGATTAGATGATTACAGGCCCATAACTCTGCTAAACACAGAGTTAAAGATTTTGGCCAAGATCCTGACGAATCGCTTGCAGCTAGTTGCCGAGTCTCTGTTGGAACCGGATCAGACTTGTTCTGTGAAGGGACGAACAATTCAGAGCAACCTGCACTTGATCCGCACGATCGTAGAGGGTGTAGAAGACGACGAAGAGGCCGCGCTGATCAATTTGGATCAGTCCAAGGCATTTGATAGGATTGACCATGGCTACCTGGCTGCTGTCCTGCAGGCCGCCGGATTCAAACCCGACTTCAGCCGCTGGATTAGCCTTCTGTATCGCTCCCCCAAGGCTGTGGTACAGGTGAACGGGAAGCTGTCGAGCGCTTTCGCGCTGTCTAGGTCGGTCCGACAGGGTTGTCCACTGTCGCCTCTCCTTTACGTCCTGGCGTTGGAGCCTCTCCTTCGCCGGCTAAGGGACGAGACGTGCAGTCCGGTCCTGCGTGGAATTGCTGTCCCTGGAGGAGCTCGAGCCAGGGTTTCCGCGTACGCCGATGACGTAACGACCTTTGTGTCCTCCCGCAGGGACATAAGGGCGGTACAGAAGGCGCTTGAACGGTACGAACAGGTAACAGGGGCCAGAATTAACCGCGACAAGTCGTCCGGCTTGCGGTTAGGTGCCTGGAAGGGTGTTTCCCTCCCGGGGCCCTTCGACTGGACGGACGGGCCGGTCAAGCTCCTCGGAGTTTGGTTCGGTCCGGACTTACAGTTGGAGAAAAACTGGTCAGAAGTACAGGCAAAGGTCGGCGCGTCGGTCGAGATTTGGCGTCGACGGAGTCTCTCCGTGAAGGGTCTGGCGGAGGTGTGTAATACATACCTCTTTCCCAGAATCCTTTACCGGCTGTCTGTACTTCCCCTTTGTGACGATCATGAGAAGGCGCTCGAGCGTTTGCTATTCTCCTGTCTTTGGAGAGGACGCAAACACATGGTCGACAAAGGAGTCTGTTGCCTCCGTCCGTGTCAAGGGGGTCTGGGGATGCCACACTTGAGGAGCCACGTGCTCGCTTCGAGGTTGGCATTCCTCAGGCGCGCGTTGGAGGAAGATCGGTTGCTTGCGGGGGTAGTGAGGGACATGTTCCCTAGCCTCACTGTCACTCCCCCGCTCCTAAGGACTAGCAATAGGCCTTGGGGGCGGCCGAAATTCCTGCTCGAATGTCTGACGGCCCTTCGGGCCATTCCATGGTCCAGTGACCTTTCACGGCCTAGGAGAATCTTCTATCGGGGATTAGTGGAGGGCGCCGTGAAGGATGAACTGTGGAGTAAGCTCGGCATGTCGAGAGAGGAGTATCGCTCTCATTGGTCTTGGGCGCCAGGTGCGGATTGGCTCAACAACTCTGAGTTTTCTCTGACCTGGCGATTGGCTCGGAATGGTTTGTCTCTCAACGACAAGCGTTTCGCAATGGGCCTGGCGGATTTGCCAGATTGTGAACGTTGCGTCCTTGGAATTAAGGAGACGTCTGCGCACGCCTTCTTCCATTGTTCGCGCGTTCGCCCGTTGTGGGCGCGTGTCGGCGAGTTGACTGCTCGTATCGCGCCGCGGGAGCTTGTGCTCATTGATCGCGCATACGCTGTGGACAATGTGTCGCCCCCGTACTCTGGAGTGAAGCGGATGGTGTTTCTGTCGCTACTGGCCACGGCTAGAATGGTGATTTGGATGACGCGTCTGGAGGAAGTCTTGCGGGGCGGTCGTCTTTCGGATCAGGATCTAATCCGATATTTTGAGCACCAGCTCAAAATTAAGATTAGAACTGAACGAAAACGGCTGCACCCGACAGAGTTCAGCAAAAGGTGGGTATATGCGGCGAGCCTGGTTCGCGTGACCGGGGCTAGCCTTGATTTTCTCTTTTAGATCTGCTAGTTGCATCGGGGTGGATTCCTTTGGAACCCCGCCCGTGGTTAAGGTAGAAGTCTCTTTTGTGCCTAGTTAATGTGAGTGAATGTGTTTGTCCTAGCCTGTTCCCGGCTCCATTACTTTTGTTATGATCCAGTTCGAGATTCCCATTGTCCAAGTATTATTTTGTCCCGTTTTCACTCTCGGCTGGGTCAGCCTTATACATTCTCCAGTCCATTTTATTTTTGCCCCCTGCTTATCCATTCCCCTTAGAAAGAGAGCTGCTTGATTTTGTCCTGTTTTAAGGCAGAATACAGTGGCCTCTTTAATTATGTGGGTGTGTTTGGGTCTTACTAACATTGTGTATATATATTCATTTGAAATTGTTTTGTTTTGGGGGTTTTTTTTGTTTCTTCATTCCCCCCTCCCCATCATGTCATTTCATGAATAAAGTTTTAAATTTATTTTTGTAAGATATTGTATATATTGTAAAAATCAGAAATTTTTATGTACATTTGGGGTGTTTTAGGTCCCCGGTATGATTTTGCGGTATTTTGGTGCTTGATAGGTATGAGTGTTGATGGACAAATTTTTATGGTGAATGAGAAATTGTAACGTATGTATGGGTCGTGAATCGGATTAGCTAGGTATAAGATAGTTACGGAAGACCAACCCAAGTTTTTGTACCCCCTCCCATTTGTTGGCCTTGTGCCAGAATTTGTACTTTTTACAAATAAATCAGTACCAACCCTTCCCCACCCTCTTGACTTTTTGTTTTGGGGGTTGTGAAGGTAAGAGCAAAGAGCTGTTTTGTTCCTTCGTGATATTGCAGTGACTTTGTATCTTGGACATACTAATTTCCGGCCCGAGTTTATAGCTCGGGCTCGCGTAAAGTAGCGTTTTCAACGCGAAACACCGGAAAGAGGTTGTCCGGTGTTCGGCCACTTTGTGGCAATGGCCTCTAATGGGCCGGATGAGGTCGTTCCTCCCATCACGGCGTCGGTGGGAGGAAAGGAGGGGGATTGGGCTCTACCGCCTCGGGATAATCCCCCTTCACAAGTACTAGCAGAAGCAGCATCGCCTAAACCCTCGACCGCTGGGTGGAAAAGAGGGAAATTGACGGTTAAGGATGAGGAGTACTACCATCAGATGCAAGACAAATACGCCCAGTATATCAAAGGAACAGAGCTGGTTTCCGTGCCAGAACAATTGGCACAAATTGAGGCCAGAATAATCACGCTAAGAACCAAGGACCTTAAGACCCATAAGTTTGTGGGCATCACAAGGGAATCCTTTGAAGAGGCAATTCGGGCTCTTCAGATTAATGCAAAGGCCGTAGCGAGGAGAGGCAATGCCAAGTGGGACGTCCTGCTTGGCTCAGCTGAAGAGGCCAAGCGCCTAATTGGCGTGGTATTGGAGACAAAAACACTCCAATTCCAGACGGAATATATGGGAGCAAGGAGAGTCAAGATTACCTTGCATGGCGTCCCCTTGGACATTGCCGAGGACCACGTCGGCGCCTTTTTTGCAAGTTACGGAAAGGTGGCCGACGTCTCCTCGCTACGGTCCAAGGCAGGCTTCTATACAGGAGATATGGTCCTGCAGGTGACCCTATCTGGGGAAAACATTGCGAAAATCCCCAACATTCTCACCTGCAGGGATCGAAATATTTTTGTGGTCGTGGAGGGCAGAAAGCCTTGCTGTTGGGTCTGTGGGGCGACGGAACACGTCGCAAAGGCGTGTCCGACCAAAAACCCGCCCCCAAAGGCCCAACCAGTCAAACAGCAGCAGCAGCCTGCAAAGGAAACTACCAAACAAGCTCCACCAGCACCAGTACCGGCAGCCAACAAGGAGGGTGATTGGCAGGTGGTGGCGCGAAAAAAGGCAAAAACGCCTTCGCCGGCGAAGGTGCCGGTGAAGGTGCCGACTCCTGTTAAGGCGCCTGCCAAACAGAAGGACCCTACTCCGCAAAATTCACCGTCCAAACAGGGCAAGGAAAAGGGTTCCTTCCCCAAAAAGGTTGCGGAAGAGCCTATGGAAGTAGGAAGAGCGTCGTCCCTGAAGCGCGGGAGAGAGGAAGAGGAGGAACAACAGGACAAACTCAAGAGTAGAAGGAGGAGCAGGAGCTCTGAGAGGAGGAAGCTGGGCGACCGATGCACTTCTTTACCGGTGTCCCCAGTTAGATGCACTTATGCAGAAAAGGCGAGGAGACTTCCCTCTTCCCCGCGGAAAGCTTCCCAGTCCCCTACCTTCAATCTGACCCCCCTGGAAAAGAACATTTCGGCAACTCCCACTCCCTCCCCTTCTCCTATTCCCACTCCCAGCCAGACTCCCAGTCAGGCGAAAAAGAAGAAAGGCCTCCCGAGAGGCGCAGCTTTAATGAAAGTCGACGAAAATTTGGTGGCGGAGTGGTCCTCGCAAAGGCGAAAGTTGCTGAAGCCGCTCCTAAAACTGACTTCAGTCAACAATCTTTCCACTGAAGATCCTACAAACTTTTCCCAGGCCCCAGGAGTCATCACCCTGGTAAGAAATACCGGGGGGAACCTGCGGGTCTGGGACCACATAGAAGAGGTCAGAAGGTTATATCCTAAAATAAGGATGGTGGCGGAAAACACGCCGGAACTAAGAAAAATGTCGCAAAATTGTTCGGGGAGGTTCCCCGTTTTACTCCACCCCAGTTTATACAGGGTGGTAAAACTAACATATCCCACCGACGTCGGCGGGATTGTCCTAGACGGACGGATTACGTCCGACATTGGTACAGGGTCCCTAGGACAGTCCGTCGGGGTCCCCTCTGCCCGAGATTTCTACGCCGTATGCGACTAGTGCCTTTGTTGCATGTTCTTTGTTTTTTCGTTTCAGGTTTAAAAGATGTCTATTAAGATAGCCAGCTTGAATGCGAAGGGCCTGAGGGATCGGGGTAAGGCGGCTCGCCTGCTTCGTGACCTCTTGTCCTTCGGCGTGGATGTGGCCGCGATCCAAGAGACTCACTTTGTTTGCGAAGTCGACTCTTGTGTGCTGTCTAACGACTTTGTCGTCTATTCAGCATATGGGAGCCGGCAAGCCAGAGGTGTTTCTTTGCTGGTCAAGCGTACCCTGGACGCGAAGGTTGACCTTGTCCATGTCGGTGCCGAGGGCCGGCTGATCGTGGCCGATATTGCAGTGAAAAGCAAATTGTTCCGGCTGATTGTGGTTTATGCGCCCAATAAGCAAGGTGAGCGTGTCTCTTTCTTTCGGCTGTTGGAGCCCTTTATGGTGCATTCAACACGGCTAATCTTAGTTGGGGACTGGAATGCCATCCTAACCCCCAAATGGGATAGAGGGAGGGGCGCTAGCGGGAGGAATGATGATCGTAGCCTGGTTGATCTGATCGACGAATTTGGTCTCGTCGATAGATACCGGGTCGATCATCCGGATGGGAGTATGTGGACGTGGGCGCTTAATTGGCCTTCTACCCGGGTATCTGCGTACCTGGATAGGATGTTAGTGAGAGTGGCCGACATAGACTTCTTAGAATGTCCAACGTTCCACTGGCTAGGCTACACGGACCACAAACTCGTTTGTGCCCGTGTGGTGTTAGATTTTAGGCCTAGGTTGGCTGGTTATTGGAAGTTCAATCAGTCCTTACTGGACAGGCGGGACTTTCGTGACCAGCTGACAAAACTAGTTCAGCGGGCGTTAATTGGGCGAGTCATTGGGAATAAGTGGTGGGTTAACCTTAAGGACTCCATTAGGTCTTTCGCCACCAAATATAGCCAGCGGCTCAAACTAGATAAGGCTGTGGAGGCAAAGACACTTAGTGCTAATTTCGCCCGGGCGGAGGCTGGTGGGGATCCCCTAGAGATAGCCTTAGCCAGGAGGTCCCTGAGCGCTCGACTAGCGAGCGCTATATGGGCCAGGTAATTAGAGCTAAGTTAAGCAAGATGTCTTCCGAAGCTGTGAACATGGGCGCAGAACTGCGCAAGGAAGAAATTCGTCGGGCCGGCGATCGGTACATTCGAGAGGTGCGCGACCCGGAGGGACATCTCCTTAGGTCCACTGACGGCATGTGCGAGGCGTTCCGGCAGCATTTCGAACACCGGTTTACCAAGGAGCCTGGTCTCCGTGACGAGGAGTTTCGCAGCTATTTGGCTGACTTTCCCCGGCTTTTGCCGGCTGAAGCGGCTAGCTGCGAAGGGGAGATTACGGAGGACGAAGTCTACGCGGCTTTGAAGAAGACCGGCAGTGGCAAGTCGCCAGGTTTGGATGGTTTGCCCTATGAATTGTACTTGAGGATGTCGCACCTTTTTGTCCCGCTCTTGACTGTCGTGTTCAACCACTGGTTTCGGCAGGGGTCCATCCCCGGTCGGATCACCAGGGGCGTGATCACGCTGTTGGGAAAAGGCAAGAAGGTTGGGCGGGGATTAGATGATTACAGGCCCATAACTCTGCTAAACACAGAGTTAAAGATTTTGGCCAAGATCCTGACGAATCGCTTGCAGCTAGTTGCCGAGTCTCTGTTGGAACCGGATCAGACTTGTTCTGTGAAGGGACGAACAATTCAGAGCAACCTGCACTTGATTCGCACGATCGTAGAGGGTGTAGAAGACGACGAAGAGGCCGCGCTGATCAATTTGGATCAGTCCAAGGCATTTGATAGGATTGACCATGGCTACCTGGCTGCTGTCCTGCAGGCCGCCGGATTCAAACCCGACTTCAGCCGCTGGATTAGCCTTCTGTATCGCTCCCCCAAGGCTGTGGTACAGGTGAACGGGAAGCTGTCGGGCGCTTTCGCGCTGTCTAGGTCGGTCCGACAGGGTTGTCCACTGTCGCCTCTCCTTTACGTCCTGGCGTTGGAGCCTCTCCTTCGCCGGCTAAGGGACGAGACGTGCAGTCCGGTCCTGCGTGGAATTGCTGTCCCTGGTGGAGCTCGAGCCAGGGTTTCCGCGTACGCCGATGACGTAACGACCTTTGTGTCCTCCCGCAGGGACATAAGGGCGGTACAGAAGGCGCTTGAACGGTACGAACAGGTAACAGGGGCCAGAATTAACCGCGACAAGTCGTCCGGCTTGCGGTTAGGTGCCTGGAAGGGTGTTTCCCTCCCGGGGCCCTTCGACTGGACGGACGGGCCGGTCAAGCTCCTCGGAGTTTGGTTCGGTCCGGACTTACAGTTGGAGAAAAACTGGTCAGAAGTACAGGCAAAGGTCGGCGCGTCGGTCGAGATTTGGCGTCGACGGAGTCTCTCCGTGAAGGGTCTGGCGGAGGTGTGTAATACATACCTCTTTCCCAGAATCCTTTACCGGCTGTCTGTACTTCCCCTTTGTGACGATCATGAGAAGGCGCTCGAGCGTTTGCTATTCTCCTGTCTTTGGAGAGGACGCAAACACATGGTCGACAAAGGAGTCTGCTGCCTCCGTCCGTGTCAAGGGGGTCTGGGGATGCCACACTTGAGGAGCCACGTGCTCGCTTCGAGGTTGGCATTCCTCAGGCGCGCGTTGGAGGAAGATCGGTTGCTTGCGGGGGTAGTGAGGGACATGTTCCCTAGCCTCACTATCACTCCCCCGCTCCTAAGGACTAGCAATAGGCCTTGGGGGCGGCCGAAATTCCTGCTCGAATGTCTGACGGCCCTTCGGGCCATTCCATGGTCCAGTGACCTTTCACGGCCTAGGAGAATCTTCTATCGGGGATTAGTGGAGGGCGCCGTGAAGGATGAACTGTGGAGTAAGCTCGGCATGTCGAGAGAGGAGTATCGCTCTCATTGGTCTTGGGCGCCAGGTGCGGATTGGCTCAACAACTCTGAGTTTTCTCTGACCTGGCGATTGGCTCGGAATGGTTTGTCTCTCAACGACAAGCGTTTCGCAATGGGCCTGGCGGATTTGCCAGATTGTGAACGTTGCGTCCTTGGAATTAAGGAGACGTCTGCGCACGCCTTCTTCCATTGTTCGCGCGTTCGCCCGTTGTGGGCGCGTGTCGGCGAGTTGACTGCTCGTATCGCGCCGCGGGAGCTTGTGCTCATTGATCGCGCATACGCTGTGGACAATGTGTCGCCCCCGTACTCTGGAGTGAAGCGGATGGTGTTTCTGTCGCTACTGGCCACGGCTAGAATGGTGATTTGGATGACGCGTCTGGAGGAAGTCTTGCGGGGCGGTCGTCTTTCGGATCAGGATCTAATCCGATATTTTGAGCACCAGCTCAAAATTAAGATTAGAACTGAACGAAAACGGCTGCACCCGACAGAGTTCAGCGAAAGGTGGGTATATGCGGCGAGCCTGGTTCGCGTGACCGGGGCTAGCCTTGATTTTCTCTTTTAGATCTGCTAGTTGCATCGGGGTGGATTCCTTTGGAACCCCGCCCGTGGTTAAGGTAGAAGTTCTTTTTGTGCCTAGTTAATGTGAGTGGATGTGTTTGTCCTGGCCTGTTCCCGGCTCCATTGCTTTTGTTATGATCCAGTTCGAGACTCCCATTGTCCAAGTATTATTTTGTCCCGTTTTCACTCTCGGCTGGGTCAGCCTTATACATTCTCCAGTCCAATTTATTTTTGCCCCCTGCTTCTCCATTCCCCTTAGAAAGAGAGCTGCTTGATTTTGTCTTTTTATGGCAGAATACAGTGGCCTCTTTAATTATGTGGGTGTGTTTGGGTCTTACTAACATTGTGTATATATATTCATTTGAAATTGTCTTTTGTTTTGGGGATTTTTTGTTTCTTCATTCCCCCTTCCCATCATGTCATTTCATGAATAAAGTTTTAAATTTATTTTTGTAAGATATTGTATATATTGTAAAAACACAAATTTTTATGTACATTTGGGGTGTTTTTTTAGGTCCCCGGTATGATTTTGCGGTATTTTGGTGCTTGATAGGTATGAGTGTTGATGGACAAATTTTTATGGTGAATGAGAAAATTGTAACGTATGTATGGGTCGTGAATCTGATTAGCTAGGTATAAGATAGTTACGGAAGACCAACCCAAGTTTTTGTACCCCCTCCCATTTGTTGGCCTTGTGCCAGAATTTTGTACTTTTGGCAAAATAAATAAGTACCAACCCTTCCCCACCCTCTTGACTTTTTGTTTTGGGGGTTGTGAAGGTAAGAGCAAAGAGCTGTTTTGTTCCTTCGTGATATTGCAGTGACTTTGTATCTTGGACATACGGATTTCCGGCCC
Organism: Ascarosepion bandense; assembly: GCA_037127315.1. Taxonomy (NCBI): domain Eukaryota; kingdom Metazoa; phylum Mollusca; class Cephalopoda; order Sepiida; family Sepiidae; genus Ascarosepion; species Ascarosepion bandense. The sequence continues at coordinate 79,413 of JBBBDQ010030060.1, forward strand.
GAGTTTATAGCTCGGGCTTGCGTAAAGTAGCGTTTTCAACGCGAAACACCGGAAAAGAGGTTGTCCGGTGTTCGGCCACTTTGGTGGCAATGGCCTCGAATGGGCCGGATGAGGTCGTTCCTCCCACCACGGCGTCGGTGGGAGGAAAGGAGGGGATTGGGCTCTACCGCCTCGGGATAATCCCCCTTCGCAAGTACTAGCAGAAGCAGCATCGCCTAAACCCTCGACCGCTGGGTGGAAAAGAGGGAAATTGACGGTTAAGGATGAGGAATATTACCATCAGATGCAAGACAAATACGCCCAGTATATTAAAGGAACAGAGCTGGTTTCCGTGCCAGAACAATTGGCACAAATTGAGGCCAGAATAATCACACTAAGAACCAAGGAACTTAAGACCCATAAGTTTGTGGGCATCACAAGGGAATCTTTTGAAGAGGCAATTCGGGCTCTTCAGATTAATGCAAAGGCCGTAGCGAGGAGAGGCAATGCCAAGTGGGACGTCCTGCTTGGCTCAGCTGAAGAGGCCAAGCGCCTAATTGGCGTGGTATTGGAGACAAAAACACTCCAATTCCAGACGGAATATATGGGAGCAAGGAGAGTCAAGATTACCTTGCATGGCGTCCCCTTGGACATTGCCGAGGACCACGTCGGCGCCTTTTTTGCAAGTTACGGAAAGGTGGCCGACGTCTCCTCGCTACGGTCCAAGGCAGGCTTCTATACAGGAGATATGGTCCTGCAGGTGACCCTATCTGGGGAAAACATTGCGAAAATCCCCAACATTCTCACCTGCAGGGATCGAAATATTTTTGTGGTCGTGGAGGGCAGAAAGCCTTGCTGTTGGGTCTGTGGGGCGGCGGAACACGTCGCAAAGGCGTGTCCGACCAAAAACCCGCCCCCAAAGGCCCAACCAGTCAAACAGCAGCAGCAGCCTGCAAAGGAAACTACCAAACAAGCTCCACCAGCACCAGTACCGGCAGCCAACAAGGAGGGTGATTGGCAGGTGGTGGCGCGAAAAAAGGCAAAAACGCCTTCGCCGGCGAAGGTGCCGGTGAAGGTGCCGACTCCTGTTAAGGCGCCTGCCAAACAGAAGGACCCTACTCCGCAAAATTCACCGTCCAAACAGGGCAAGGAAAAGGGTTCCTTCCCCAAAAAGGTTGCGGAAGAGCCTATGGAAGTAGGAAGAGCGTCGTCCCTGAAGCGCGGGAGAGAGGAAGAGGAGGAACAACAGGACAAACTCAAGAGTAGAAGGAGGAGCAGGAGCTCTGAGAGGAGGAAGCTGGGCGACCGATGCACTTCTTTACCGGTGTCCCCAGTTAGATGCACTTATGCAGAAAAGGCGAGGAGCCTTCCCTCTTCCCCGCGGAAAGCTTCCCAGTCCCCTACCTTCAATCTGACCCCCCTGGAAAAGAACATTTCGGCAACTCCCACTCCCTCCCCTTCTCCTATTCCCACTCCCAGCCAGACTCCCAGTCAGGCGAAAAAGAAGAAAGGCCTCCCGAGAGGCGCAGCTCTAATGAAAGTCGACGAAAATTTGGTGGCGGAGTGGTCCTCGCAAAGGCGAAAGTTGCTGAAGCCGCTCCTAAAACTGACTTCAGTCAACAATCTTTCCACTGAAGATCCTACAAACTTTTCCCAGGCCCCAGGTGTCATCACCCTGGTAAGAAATACCGGGGGGAACCTGCGGGTCTGGGACCACATAGAAGAGGTCAGAAGGTTATATCCTAAAATAAGGATGGTGGCGGAAAACACGCCGGAACTAAGAAAAATGTCGCAAAATTGTTCGGGGAGGTTCCCCGTTTTACTCCACCCCAGTTTATATAGGGTGGTAAAACTAACATATCCCACCGACGTCGGCGGGATTGTCCTAGACGGACGGATTACGTCCGACATTGGTACAGGGTCCCTAGGACAGTCCGTCGGGGTCCCCTCTGCCCGAGATTTCTACCCCGTATGCGACTAGAGCCTTGTTGCATGTTTCTTTGTTTTTTCTTTTTCAGAACTAAAAGATGTCTATTAAGATAGCCAGCTTGAATGCGAAGGGCCTGAGGGATCGGGGTAAGGCGGCTCGCCTGCTTCGTGACCTCTTGTCCTTCGGCGTGGATGTGGCCGCGATCCAAGAGACTCACTTTGTTTGCGAAGTCGACTCGTGTGTGCTGTCTAACGACTTTGTCGTCTATTCAGCATATGGGAGCCGGCAAGCCAGAGGTGTTTCTTTGCTGGTCAAGCGTACCCTGGACGCGAAGGTTGACCTTGTCCATGTCGGTGCCGAGGGCCGGCTGATCGTGGCCGATATTGCAGTGAAAAGCAAATTGTTCCGGCTGATTGTGGTTTATGCGCCCAATAAGCAAGGTGAGCGTGTCTCTTTCTTTCGGCTGTTGGAGCCCTTTATGGTGCATTCAACACGGCTAATCTTAGTTGGGGACTGGAATGCCATCCTAACCCCCAAATGGGATAGAGGGAGGGGCGCTAGCGGGAGGAATGATGATCGTAGCCTGGTTGATCTGATCGACGAATTTGGTCTCGTCGATAGATACCGGGTCGATCATCCGGATGGGAGTATGTGGACGTGGGCGCTTAATTGGCCTTCTACCCGGGTATCTGCGTACCTGGATAGGATGTTAGTGAGAGTGGCCGACATAGACTTCTTAGAATGTCCAACGTTCCACTGGCTAGGCTACACGGACCACAAACTCGTTTGTGCCCGTGTGGTGTTAGACTTTAGGCCTAGGTTGGCTGGTTATTGGAAGTTCAATCAGTCCTTACTGGACAGGCGGGACTTTCGTGACCAGCTGACAAAACTAGTTCAGCGGGCGTTAATTGGGCGAGTCATTGGGAATAAGTGGTGGGTTAACCTTAAGGACTCCATTAGGTCTTTCGCCACCAAATATAGCCAGCGGCTCAAACTAGATAAGGCTGCGGAGGCAAAGACACTTAGTGCTAATTTCGCCCGGGCGGAGGCTGGTGGGGATCCCCTCGAGATAGCCTTAGCCAGGGAGGCCCTGAGGCGCTCGACTAGCGAGCGCTATATGGGTCAGGTAATTAGAGCTAAGTTAAGCAAGATGTCTTCCGAAGCTGTGAACATGGGCGCAGAACTGCGCAAGGAAGAAATTCGTCGGGCCGGCGATCGGTACATTCGAGAGGTGCGCGACCCGGAGGGACATCTCCTTAGGTCCACCGACGACATGTGCGAGGCGTTCCGGCAGCATTTCGAACACCGGTTTACCAAGGAGCCTGGTCTCCGTGACGAGGAGTTTCGCAGCTATTTGGCTGACTTTCCCCGGCTTTTGCCGGCTGAAGCGGCTAGCTGCGAAGGGGAGATTACGGAGGACGAAGTCTACGCGGCTTTGAAGAAGACCGGCAGTGGCAAGTCGCCAGGTTTGGATGGTTTGCCCTATGAATTGTACTTGAGGATGTCGCACCTTTTTGTCCCGCTCTTGACTGTCGTGTTCAACCACTGGTTTCGGCAGGGGTCCATCCCCGGTCGGATCACCAGGGGCGTGATCACGCTGTTGGGAAAAGGCAAGAAGGTTGGGCGGGGATTAGATGATTACAGGCCCATAACTCTGCTAAACACAGAGTTAAAGATTTTGGCCAAGATCCTGACGAATCGCTTGCAGCTAGTTGCCGAGTCTCTGTTGGAACCGGATCAGACTTGTTCTGTGAAGGGACGAACAATTCAGAGCAACCTGCACTTGATCCGCACGATCGTAGAGGGTGTAGAAGACGACGAAGAGGCCGCGCTGATCAATTTGGATCAGTCCAAGGCATTTGATAGGATTGACCATGGCTACCTGGCTGCTGTCCTGCAGGCCGCCGGATTCAAACCCGACTTCAGCCGCTGGATTAGCCTTCTGTATCGCTCCCCCAAGGCTGTGGTACAGGTGAACGGGAAGCTGTCGAGCGCTTTCGCGCTGTCTAGGTCGGTCCGACAGGGTTGTCCACTGTCGCCTCTCCTTTACGTCCTGGCGTTGGAGCCTCTCCTTCGCCGGCTAAGGGACGAGACGTGCAGTCCGGTCCTGCGTGGAATTGCTGTCCCTGGTGGAGCTCGAGCCAGGGTTTCCGCGTACGCCGATGACGTAACGACCTTTGTGTCCTCCCGCAGGGACATAAGGGCGGTACAGAAGGCGCTTGAACGGTACGAACAGGTAACAGGGGCCAGAATTAACCGCGACAAGTCGTCCGGCTTGCGGTTAGGTGCCTGGAAGGGTGTTTCCCTCCCGGGGCCCTTCGACTGGACGGACGGGCCGGTCAAGCTCCTCGGAGTTTGGTTCGGTCCGGACTTACAGTTGGAGAAAAACTGGTCAGAAGTACAGGCAAAGGTCGGCGCGTCGGTCGAGATTTGGCGTCGACGGAGTCTCTCCGTGAAGGGTCTGGCGGAGGTGTGTAATACATACCTCTTTCCCAGAATCCTTTACCGGCTGTCTGTACTTCCCCTTTGTGACGATCATGAGAAGGCGCTCGAGCGTTTGCTATTCTCCTGTCTTTGGAGAGGACGCAAACACATGGTCGACAAAGGAGTCTGTTGCCTCCGTCCGTGTCAAGGGGGTCTGGGGATGCCACACTTGAGGAGCCACGTGCTCGCTTCGAGGTTGGCATTCCTCAGGCGCGCGTTGGAGGAAGATCGGTTGCTTGCGGGGGTAGTGAGGGACATGTTCCCTAGCCTCACTGTCACTCCCCCGCTCCTAAGGACTAGCAATAGGCCTTGGGGGCGGCCGAAATTCCTGCTCGAATGTCTGACGGCCCTTCGGGCCATTCCATGGTCCAGTGACCTTTCACGGCCTAGGAGAATCTTCTATCGGGGATTAGTGGAGGGCGCCGTGAAGGATGAACTGTGGAGTAAGCTCGGCATGTCGAGAGAGGAGTATCGCTCTCATTGGTCTTGGGCGCCAGGTGCGGATTGGCTCAACAACTCTGAGTTTTCTCTGACCTGGCGATTGGCTCGGAATGGTTTGTCTCTCAATGACAAGCGTTTCGCAATGGGCCTGGCGGATTTGCCAGATTGTGAACGTTGCGTCCTTGGAATTAAGGAGACGTCTGCGCACGCCTTCTTCCATTGTTCGCGCGTTCGCCCGTTGTGGGCGCGTGTCGGCGAGTTGACTGCTCGTATCGCGCCGCGGGAGCTTGTGCTCATTGATCGCGCATACGCTGTGGACAATGTGTCGCCCCCGTACTCTGGAGTGAAGCGGATGGTGTTTCTGTCGCTACTGGCCACGGCTAGAATGGTGATTTGGATGACGCGTCTGGAGGAAGTCTTGCGGGGAGGTCGTCTTTCGGATCAGGATCTAATCCGATATTTTGAGCACCAGCTCAAAATTAAGATTAGAACTGAACGAAAACGGCTGCACCCGACAGAGTTCAGCGAAAGGTGGGTATATGCGGCGAGCCTGGTTCGCGTGACCGGGGCTAGCCTTGATTTTCTCTTTTAGATCTGCTAGTTGCATCGGGGTGGATTCCTTTGGAACCCCGCCCGTGGTTAAGGTAGAAGTTCTTTTTGTGCCTAGTTAATGTGAGTGGATGTGTTTGTCCTGGCCTGTTCCCGGCTCCATTGCTTTTGTTATGATCCAGTTCGAGACTCCCATTGTCCAAGTATTATTTTGTCCCGTTTTCACTCTCGGCTGGGTCAGCCTTATACATTCTCCAGTCCAATTTATTTTTGCCCCCTGCTTCTCCATTCCCCTTAGAAAGAGAGCTGCTTGATTTTGTCTTTTTATGGCAGAATACAGTGGCCTCTTTAATTATGTGGGTGTGTTTGGGTCTTACTAACATTGTGTATATATATTCATTTGAAATTGTCTTTTGTTTTGGGGATTTTTTGTTTCTTCATTCCCCCTTCCCATCATGTCATTTCATGAATAAAGTTTTAAATTTATTTTTGTAAGATATTGTATATATTGTAAAAACACAAATTTTTATGTACATTTGGGGTGTTTTTTTAGGTCCCCGGTATGATTTTGCGGTATTTTGGTGCTTGATAGGTATGAGTGTTGATGGACAAATTTTTATGGTGAATGAGAAAATTGTAACGTATGTATGGGTCGTGAATCGGATTAGCTAGGTATAAGATAGTTACGGAAGACCAACCCAAGTTTTTGTTCCCCCTCCCATTTGTTGGCCTTGTGCCAGAATTTTGTACTTTTGGCAAAATAAATAAGTACCAACCCATACCCCACCCGGCTTTTTGTTGTGTGGTTTATGGTTGCAAGAAGAAAGGATAACATTTGTTCCTCCGTGATATCTGTTAGTTCTTTGCTTCTTGGATTTTCTGCTTTCCAGCCCGAGTTTATAGCTCGGGCCAGCGTAAAAGTAGCGTTTTAACGCGAAACACCGGGAAGCAGTGATCCGGTGTTCGGCCACTTTGTGGCAATGGCCACAGATGGGCCGGTGGAAGTCGTTCCCCCCACCACGGCGTCGGTGGGAGGAAAGGAGGGTGACTGGCAATTACCGCCACGGGAGTCACCCTACATACCAGCACCAGTAGTCTTACCAGGACCAGCAGAGGGACCCGGACCAGTACCGGCACCGGCAGCAGTACCTGGATCCCCTATTGCCTCGACCTCCGGGTGGAAAAAAGGAAAAGTGCAATTAAAAGGGGAGGACTATTATGAGAAACTCCAGGAAAAGTATGCAAAATATATTGCGGGTACAGAGTTGTTGTCGGTGCCAGAAGTGCTGGCCGACATTGAATCAAGAATTATATCCTTGATTACCAAGGATTTGAAATCCCAAAAATATATAGGGGTTACCAGGAGAGCATCGAAGAGGCGATCGGGTCCCTGAACATTAAAGCCAAGGCCGTGGCAAGAAGGAGCAATGCCTCGTGGGACGTCCTTCTTGGCACGGTCGAGGAGGCTAAGCGGTTGGCGGGAGTGACCCTGGAGACGAAGAAGCTCACAATTCAAACGGAATACATGGGGATGCGGAAACTAAAGATCACTCTGCATGGCGTCCCTATGGACATTACGGAAGATCACGTCGGCGCCTTCTTTTCCAAATATGGAAAGGTTGCCGAGGTCTCTTCCGGGCGCTCCAAAGCAGGTTTCCTGACCGGAGACATGTCCCTACAGATGACCATGACAAGAAAACAAATAGCTGATGTCCCGAACATCATTACCTGTAGGAAACGCGCTATTTTTGTCATAGTCGAAGGCAGGAAACCTTGCTGCTGGGTCTGTGGGGCGGCGGACCACGTTGCTAAGACGTGTGCGGCAAAGAATCCGGCCCCAAAGACCCAACCAACTAAGAAGCCCGATGCTCCGGCCCCAGCATCACCAGCATCACCAGCACCGGCACCACCATCACCAGCTCCAGGAACAAATAAGGAGGGCGAGTGGCAGGTGGTGGGGAAGAAAAAGAAGGCGAAAGCTCCGGCGTCTTCGGAGAAAACGTCTTCGCCAACCAAAATGCCCGTACCACCTCAGTCACCTTCGAGGTCTAGGGTGCCTTCATCGCCCAAATCGCCCACCAAATTGGGGAAGGCAGGAAAACCTCCCCATAATGAGGACCCGGAAGGAAAACAAAAGGTGGTGCCGATGGAAACGGAGAGCATCGTCCTTGAAGCGCGGCCGTGAGGAGGAAGAGGAACAGCAGGAGAGCCCCAAAAGTCGACGGAAGAGTAGAAGCAGAGAGAGGAGTTCGTCCACACCCAAGTGTTCCTCACTTCCTGCTTCTCCAGAGAGGCAGTCCTATGCACAAAAGGCAAGGAGCCTTCCCTCGTCCCCGCGGAAAGCTTCCCAGTCCCCAACCTTTAAATTGACCCCCCTAAAACCAGTTTCTGTAACCCCCACTCCCTCCCCTTCTCCTATGCCCACTCCCACTCGGGCAAAAAAGAAAAAAGCCCTGCCCCAGGGGGAAGCACTTATGAGAGTGAATGAGGACATTGCCTCTGAGTGGTCCTCTCAGAGGCGGAAACTGCTCAAGCCCCTGCTGAGGTTGACCTCGGTAGAGGGCCGATCCACTGAAGATCCCAGGAACTTTCCCCAGGCCCCAGGAATAATTACCTTGGTACGCAATACCGGGGGTAACCTGAGGGTCTGGGACCACATTTACGAAGCAAAGAGACAATATCCTCTTATAAGAATGGTCAAGGAGAACACTCCTGACTTGAAAAAAATGTCCAAAAATTGTGCGGGGAGGTTCCCTGTTTTACTCCACCCCTGTTTGTATAGGGTGGTAAAACTAACTTACCCCACGGACGTCGGCGGGATTGTCCTAGACGGGCGGATTACGTCCGATGTAGGAACGGGTTCCCTAGGACAGTCCGTCGGGGTCCTTTCTGCTAAAGATTTCCGTCCCGTATGCAATTAGAGAGCCTTTGTTGCCTGTTTTTTCTTTTTTTCTTTTTCAGGTTTAAAAGATGTCTATTAAGATAGCCAGCTTGAATGCGAAGGGCCTGAGGGATCGGGGTAAGGCGGCTCGCCTGCTTCGTGACCTCTTGTCCTTCGGCGTGGATGTGGCCGCGATCCAAGAGACTCACTTTGTTTGCGAAGTCGACTCTTGTGTGCTGTCTAACGACTTTGTCGTCTATTCAGCATATGGGAGCCGGCAAGCCAGAGGTGTTTCTTTGCTGGTCAAGCGTACCCTGGACGCGAAGGTTGACCTTGTCCATGTCGGTGCCGAGGGCCGGCTGATCGTGGCCGATATTGCAGTGAAAAGCAAGTCGTTCCGGTTGATTGCGGTTTATGCGCCCAATAAGCAAGGTGAGCGTGTCTCTTTCTTTCGGCTGTTGGAGCCCTTTATGGTGCATTCAACACGGCTAATCTTAGTTGGGGACTGGAATGCCATCCTAACCCCCAAATGGGATAGAGGGAGGGGCGCTAGCGGGAGGAATGATGATCGTAGCCTGGTTGATCTGATCGACGAATTTGGTCTCGTCGATAGATACCGGGTCGATCATCCGGAAGGGAGTATGTGGACGTGGGCGCTTAATTGGCCTTCTACCCGGGTATCTGCGTACCTGGATAGGATGTTAGTGAGAGTGGCCGACATAGACTTCTTAGAATGTCCAACGTTCCACTGGCTAGGCTACACGGACCACAAACTCGTTTGTGCCCGTGTGGTGTTAGATTTTAGGCCTAGGTTGGCTGGTTATTGGAAGTTCAATCAGTCCTTACTGGACAGGCGGGACTTTCGTGACCAGCTGACAAAACTAGTTCAGCGGGCGTTAATTGGGCGAGTCATTGGGAATAAGTGGTGGGTTAACCTTAAGGACTCCATTAGGTCTTTCGCCACCAAATATAGCCAGCGGCTCAAACTAGATAAGGCTGCGGAGGCAAAGACACTTAGTGCTAATTTCGCCCGGGCGGAGGCTGGTGGGGATCCCCTAGAGATAGCCTTAGCCAGGGAGGCCCTGAGGCGCACGACTAGCGAGCGCTATATGGGCCAGGTAATTAGAGCTAAGTTAAGCAAGATGTCTTCCGAAGCTGTGAACATGGGCGCAGAACTGCGCAAGGAAGAAATTCGTCGGGCCGGCGATCGGTACATTCGAGAAGTGCGCGACCCGGAGGGGCATCTCCTTCGGTCCACTGACGACATGTGCGAGGCGTTCCGGCAGCATTTCGAACACCGGTTTACCAAGGAGCCTGGTCTCCGTGACGAGGAGTTTCGCAGCTATTTGGCTGACTTTCCCCGGCTTTTGCCGGCTGAAGCGGCTAGCTGCGAAGGGGAGATTACGGAGGACGAAGTCTACGCGGCTTTGAAGAAGACCGGCAGTGGCAAGTCGCCAGGTTTGGATGGTTTGCCCTATGAATTGTACTTGAGGATGTCGCACCTTTTTGTCCCGCTCTTGACTGTCGTGTTCAACCACTGGTTTCGGCAGGGGTCCATCCCCGGTCGGATCACCAGGGGCGTGATCACGCTGTTGGGAAAAGGCAAGAAGGTTGGGCGGGGATTAGATGATTACAGGCCCATAACTCTGCTAAACACAGAGTTAAAGATTTTGGCCAAGATCCTGACGAATCGCTTGCAGCTAGTTGCCGAGTCTCTGTTGGAACCGGATCAGACTTGTTCTGTGAAGGGACGAACAATTCAGAGCAACCTGCACTTGATTCGCACGATCGTAGAGGGTGTAGAAGACGACGAAGAGGCCGCGCTGATCAATTTGGATCAGTCCAAGGCATTTGATAGGATTGACCATGGCTACCTGGCTGCTGTCCTGCAGGCCGCCGGATTCAAACCCGACTTCAGCCGCTGGATTAGCCTTCTGTATCGCTCCCCCAAGGCTGTGGTACAGGTGAACGGGAAGCTGTCGGGCGCTTTCGCGCTGTCTAGGTCGGTCCGACAGGGTTGTCCACTGTCGCCTCTCCTTTACGTCCTGGCGTTGGAGCCTCTCCTTCGCCGGCTAAGGGACGAGACGTGCAGTCCGGTCCTGCGTGGAATTGCTGTCCCTGGTGGAGCTCGAGCCAGGGTTTCCGCGTACGCCGATGACGTAACGACCTTTGTGTCCTCCCGCAGGGACATAAGGGCGGTACAGAAGGCGCTTGAACGGTACGAACAGGTAACAGGGGCCAGAATTAACCGCGACAAGTCGTCCGGCTTGCGGTTAGGTGCCTGGAAGGGTGTTTCCCTCCCGGGGCCCTTCGACTGGACGGACGGGCCGGTCAAGCTCCTCGGAGTTTGGTTCGGTCCGGACTTACAGTTGGAGAAAAACTGGTCAGAAGTACAGGCAAAGGTCGGCGCGTCGGTCGAGATTTGGCGTCGACGGAGTCTCTCCGTGAAGGGTCTGGCGGAGGTGTGTAATACATACCTCTTTCCCAGAATCCTTTACCGGCTGTCTGTACTTCCCCTTTGTGACGATCATGAGAAGGCGCTCGAGCGTTTGCTATTCTCCTGTCTTTGGAGAGGACGCAAACACATGGTCGACAAAGGAGTCTGTTGCCTCCGTCCGTGTCAAGGGGGTCTGGGGATGCCACACTTGAGGAGCCACGTGCTCGCTTCGAGGTTGGCATTCCTCAGGCGCGCGTTGGAGGAAGATCGGTTGCTTGCGGGGGTAGTGAGGGACATGTTCCCTAGCCTCACTGTCACTCCCCCGCTCCTAAGGACTAGCAATAGGCCTTGGGGGCGGCCGAAATTCCTGCTCGAATGTCTGACGGCCCTTCGGGCCATTCCATGGTCCAGTGACCTTTCACGGCCTAGGAGAATCTTCTATCGGGGATTAGTGGAGGGCGCCGTGAAGGATGAACTGTGGAGTAAGCTCGGCATGTCGAGAGAGGAGTATCGCTCTCATTGGTCTTGGGCGCCAGGTGCGGATTGGCTCAACAACTCTGAGTTTTCTCTGACCTGGCGATTGGCTCGGAATGGTTAGTCTCTCAACGACAAGCGTTTCGCAATGGGCCTGGCGGATTTGCCAGATTGTGAACGTTGCGTCCTTGGAATTAAGGAGACGTCTGCGCACGCCTTCTTCCATTGTTCGCGCGTTCGCCCGTTGTGGGCGCGTGTTGGCGAGTTGACTGCTCGTATCGCGCCGCGGGAGCTTGTGCTCATTGATCGCGCATACGCTGTGGACAATGTGTCGCCCCCGTACTCTGGAGTGAAGCGGATGGTGTTTCTGTCGCTACTGGCCACGGCTAGAATGGTGATTTGGATGACGCGTCTGGAGGAAGTCTTGCGGGGCGGTCGTCTTTCGGATCAGGATCTAATCCGATATTTTGAGCACCAGCTCAAAATTAAGATTAGAACTGAACGAAAACGGCTGCACCCGACAGAGTTCAGCAAAAGGTGGGTATATGCGGCGAGCCTGGTTCGCGTGACCGGGGCTAGCCTTGATTTTCTCTTTTAGATCTGCTAGTTGCATCGGGGTGGATTCCTTTGGAACCCCGCCCGTGGTTAAGGTAGAAGTCTCTTTTGTGCCTAGTTAATGTGAGTGAATGTGTTTGTCCTGGCCTGTTCCCGGCTCCATTGCTTTTGTTATGATCCAGTTCGAGATTCCCATTGTCCAAGTATTATTTTGTCCCGTTTTCACTCTCGGCTGGGTCAGCCTTATACATTCTCCAGTCCATTTTATTTTTGCCCCCTGCTTATCCATTCCCCTTAGAAAGAGAGCTGCTTGATTTTGTCCTGTTTTAAGGCAGAATACAGTGGCCTCTTTAATTATGTGGGTGTGTTTGGGTCTTACTAACATTGTGTATATATATTCATTTGAAATTGTTTTGTTTTGGGGGGTTTTTTTTGTTTCTTCATTCCCCCTCCCCATCATGTCATTTCATGAATAAAGTTTTAAATTTATTTTTGTAAGATATTGTATATATTGTAAAAATCAGAAATTTTTATGTACATTTGGGGTGTTTTAGGTCCCCGGTATGATTTTGCGGTATTTTGGTGCTTGATAGGTATGAGTGTTGATGGACAAATTTTTATGGTGAATGAGAAATTGTAACGTATGTATGGGTCGTGAATCGGATTAGCTAGGTATAAGATAGTTACGGAAGACCAACCCAAGTTTTTGTACCCCCTCCCATTTGTTGGCCTTGTGCCAGAATTTGTACTTTTTACAAATAAATCAGTACCAACCCTTCCCCACCCTCTTGACTTTTTGTTTTGGGGGGTTGTGAAGGTAAGAGCAAAGAGCTGTTTTGTTCCTTCGTGATATTGCAGTGACTTTGTATCTTGGACATACTAATTTCCGGCCCGAGTTTATAGCTCGGGCTCGCGTAAAGTAGCGTTTTCAACGCGAAACACCGGAAAGAGGTTGTCCGGTGTTCGGCCACTTTGTGGCAATGGCCTCTAATGGGCCGGATGAGGTCGTTCCTCCCATCACGGCGTCGGTGGGAGAAAGGAGGGGGATTGGGCTCTACCGCCTCGGGATAATCCCCCTTCACAAGTACTAGCAGAAGCAGCATCGCCTAAACCCTCGACCGCTGGGTGGAAAAGAGGGAAATTGACGGTTAAGGATGAGGAGTACTACCATCAGATGCAAGACAAATACGCCCAGTATATCAAAGGAACAGAGCTGGTTTCCGTGCCAGAACAATTGGCACAAATTGAGGCCAGAATAATCACGCTAAGAACCAAGGACCTTAAGACCCATAAGTTTGTGGGCATCACAAGGGAATCCTTTGAAGAGGCAATTCGGGCTCTTCAGATTAATGCAAAGGCCGTAGCGAGGAGAGGCAATGCCAAGTGGGACGTCCTGCTTGGCTCAGCTGAAGAGGCCAAGCGCCTAATTGGCGTGGTATTGGAGACAAAAACACTCCAATTCCAGACGGAATATATGGGAGCAAGGAGAGTCAAGATTACCTTGCATGGCGTCCCCTTGGACATTGCCGAGGACCACGTCGGCGCCTTTTTTGCAAGTTACGGAAAGGTGGCCGACGTCTCCTCGCTACGGTCCAAGGCAGGCTTCTATACAGGAGATATGGTCCTGCAGGTGACCCTATCTGGGGAAAACATTGCGAAAATCCCCAACATTCTCACCTGCAGGGATCGAAATATTTTTGTGGTCGTGGAGGGCAGAAAGCCTTGCTGTTGGGTCTGTGGGGCGACGGAACACGTCGCAAAGGCGTGTCCGACCAAAAACCCGCCCCCAAAGGCCCAACCAGTCAAACAGCAGCAGCAGCCTGCAAAGGAAACTACCAAACAAGCTCCACCAGCACCAGTACCGGCAGCCAACAAGGAGGGTGATTGGCAGGTGGTGGCGCGAAAAAAGGCAAAAACGCCTTCGCCGGCGAAGGTGCCGGTGAAGGTGCCGACTCCTGTTAAGGCGCCTGCCAAACAGAAGGACCCTACTCCGCAAAATTCACCGTCCAAACAGGGCAAGGAAAAGGGTTCCTTCCCCAAAAAGGTTGCGGAAGAGCCTATGGAAGTAGGAAGAGCGTCGTCCCTGAAGCGCGGGAGAGAGGAAGAGGAGGAACAACAGGACAAACTCAAGAGTAGAAGGAGGAGCAGGAGCTCTGAGAGGAGGAAGCTGGGCGACCGATGCACTTCTTTACCGGTGTCCCCAGTTAGATGCACTTATGCAGAAAAGGCGAGGAGACTTCCCTCTTCCCCGCGGAAAGCTTCCCAGTCCCCTACCTTCAATCTGACCCCCCTGGAAAAGAACATTTCGGCAACTCCCACTCCCTCCCCTTCTCCTATTCCCACTCCCAGCCAGACTCCCAGTCAGGCGAAAAAGAAGAAAGGCCTCCCGAGAGGCGCAGCTTTAATGAAAGTCGACGAAAATTTGGTGGCGGAGTGGTCCTCGCAAAGGCGAAAGTTGCTGAAGCCGCTCCTAAAACTGACTTCAGTCAACAATCTTTCCACTGAAGATCCTACAAACTTTTCCCAGGCCCCAGGAGTCATCACCCTGGTAAGAAATACCGGGGGGAACCTGCGGGTCTGGGACCACATAGAAGAGGTCAGAAGGTTATATCCTAAAATAAGGATGGTGGCGGAAAACACGCCGGAACTAAGAAAAATGTCGCAAAATTGTTCGGGGAGGTTCCCCGTTTTACTCCACCCCAGTTTATACAGGGTGGTAAAACTAACATATCCCACCGACGTCGGCGGGATTGTCCTAGACGGACGGATTACGTCCGACATTGGTACAGGGTCCCTAGGACAGTCCGTCGGGGTCCCCTCTGCCCGAGATTTCTACGCCGTATGCGACTAGTGCCTTTGTTGCATGTTCTTTGTTTTTTCGTTTCAGGTTTAAAAGATGTCTATTAAGATAGCCAGCTTGAATGCGAAGGGCCTGAGGGATCGGGGTAAGGCGGCTCGCCTGCTTCGTGACCTCTTGTCCTTCGGCGTGGATGTGGCCGCGATCCAAGAGACTCACTTTGTTTGCGAAGTCGACTCTTGTGTGCTGTCTAACGACTTTGTCGTCTATTCAGCATATGGGAGCCGGCAAGCCAGAGGTGTTTCTTTGCTGGTCAAGCGTACCCTGGACGCGAAGGTTGACCTTGTCCATGTCGGTGCCGAGGGCCGGCTGATCGTGGCCGATATTGCAGTGAAAAGCAAATTGTTCCGGCTGATTGTGGTTTATGCGCCCAATAAGCAAGGTGAGCGTGTCTCTTTCTTTCGGCTGTTGGAGCCCTTTATGGTGCATTCAACACGGCTAATCTTAGTTGGGGACTGGAATGCCATCCTAACCCCCAAATGGGATAGAGGGAGGGGCGCTAGCGGGAGGAATGATGATCGTAGCCTGGTTGATCTGATCGACGAATTTGGTCTCGTCGATAGATACCGGGTCGATCATCCGGATGGGAGTATGTGGACGTGGGCGCTTAATTGGCCTTCTACCCGGGTATCTGCGTACCTGGATAGGATGTTAGTGAGAGTGGCCGACATAGACTTCTTAGAATGTCCAACGTTCCACTGGCTAGGCTACACGGACCACAAACTCGTTTGTGCCCGTGTGGTGTTAGATTTTAGGCCTAGGTTGGCTGGTTATTGGAAGTTCAATCAGTCCTTACTGGACAGGCGGGACTTTCGTGACCAGCTGACAAAACTAGTTCAGCGGGCGTTAATTGGGCGAGTCATTGGGAATAAGTGGTGGGTTAACCTTAAGGACTCCATTAGGTCTTTCGCCACCAAATATAGCCAGCGGCTCAAACTAGATAAGGCTGTGGAGGCAAAGACACTTAGTGCTAATTTCGCCCGGGCGGAGGCTGGTGGGGATCCCCTAGAGATAGCCTTAGCCAGGGAGGCCCTAGAGGCGCTCGACTAGCGAGCGCTATATGGGCCAGGTAATTAGAGCTAAGTTAAGCAAGATGTCTTCCGAAGCTGTGAACATGGGCGCAGAACTGCGCAAGGAAGAAATTCGTCGGGCCGGCGATCGGTACATTCGAGAGGTGCGCGACCCGGAGGGACATCTCCTTAGGTCCACTGACGGCATGTGCGAGGCGTTCCGGCAGCATTTCGAACACCGGTTTACCAAGGAGCCTGGTCTCCGTGACGAGGAGTTTCGCAGCTATTTGGCTGACTTTCCCCGGCTTTTGCCGGCTGAAGCGGCTAGCTGCGAAGGGGAGATTACGGAGGACGAAGTCTACGCGGCTTTGAAGAAGACCGGCAGTGGCAAGTCGCCAGGTTTGGATGGTTTGCCCTATGAATTGTACTTGAGGATGTCGCACCTTTTTGTCCCGCTCTTGACTGTCGTGTTCAACCACTGGTTTCGGCAGGGGTCCATCCCCGGTCGGATCACCAGGGGCGTGATCACGCTGTTGGGAAAAGGCAAGAAGGTTGGGCGGGGATTAGATGATTACAGGCCCATAACTCTGCTAAACACAGAGTTAAAGATTTTGGCCAAGATCCTGACGAATCGCTTGCAGCTAGTTGCCGAGTCTCTGTTGGAACCGGATCAGACTTGTTCTGTGAAGGGACGAACAATTCAGAGCAACCTGCACTTGATTCGCACGATCGTAGAGGGTGTAGAAGACGACGAAGAGGCCGCGCTGATCAATTTGGATCAGTCCAAGGCATTTGATAGGATTGACCATGGCTACCTGGCTGCTGTCCTGCAGGCCGCCGGATTCAAACCCGACTTCAGCCGCTGGATTAGCCTTCTGTATCGCTCCCCCAAGGCTGTGGTACAGGTGAACGGGAAGCTGTCGGGCGCTTTCGCGCTGTCTAGGTCGGTCCGACAGGGTTGTCCACTGTCGCCTCTCCTTTACGTCCTGGCGTTGGAGCCTCTCCTTCGCCGGCTAAGGGACGAGACGTGCAGTCCGGTCCTGCGTGGAATTGCTGTCCCTGGTGGAGCTCGAGCCAGGGTTTCCGCGTACGCCGATGACGTAACGACCTTTGTGTCCTCCCGCAGGGACATAAGGGCGGTACAGAAGGCGCTTGAACGGTACGAACAGGTAACAGGGGCCAGAATTAACCGCGACAAGTCGTCCGGCTTGCGGTTAGGTGCCTGGAAGGGTGTTTCCCTCCCGGGGCCCTTCGACTGGACGGACGGGCCGGTCAAGCTCCTCGGAGTTTGGTTCGGTCCGGACTTACAGTTGGAGAAAAACTGGTCAGAAGTACAGGCAAAGGTCGGCGCGTCGGTCGAGATTTGGCGTCGACGGAGTCTCTCCGTGAAGGGTCTGGCGGAGGTGTGTAATACATACCTCTTTCCCAGAATCCTTTACCGGCTGTCTGTACTTCCCCTTTGTGACGATCATGAGAAGGCGCTCGAGCGTTTGCTATTCTCCTGTCTTTGGAGAGGACGCAAACACATGGTCGACAAAGGAGTCTGCTGCCTCCGTCCGTGTCAAGGGGGTCTGGGGATGCCACACTTGAGGAGCCACGTGCTCGCTTCGAGGTTGGCATTCCTCAGGCGCGCGTTGGAGGAAGATCGGTTGCTTGCGGGGGTAGTGAGGGACATGTTCCCTAGCCTCACTATCACTCCCCCGCTCCTAAGGACTAGCAATAGGCCTTGGGGGCGGCCGAAATTCCTGCTCGAATGTCTGACGGCCCTTCGGGCCATTCCATGGTCCAGTGACCTTTCACGGCCTAGGAGAATCTTCTATCGGGGATTAGTGGAGGGCGCCGTGAAGGATGAACTGTGGAGTAAGCTCGGCATGTCGAGAGAGGAGTATCGCTCTCATTGGTCTTGGGCGCCAGGTGCGGATTGGCTCAACAACTCTGAGTTTTCTTTTCTGACCTGGCGATTGGCTCGGAATGGTTTGTCTCTCAACGACAAGCGTTTCGCAATGGGCCTGGCGGATTTGCCAGATTGTGAACGTTGCGTCCTTGGAATTAAGGAGACGTCTGCGCACGCCTTCTTCCATTGTTCGCGCGTTCGCCCGTTGTGGGCGCGTGTCGGCGAGTTGACTGCTCGTATCGCGCCGCGGGAGCTTGTGCTCATTGATCGCGCATACGCTGTGGACAATGTGTCGCCCCCGTACTCTGGAGTGAAGCGGATGGTGTTTCTGTCGCTACTGGCCACGGCTAGAATGGTGATTTGGATGACGCGTCTGGAGGAAGTCTTGCGGGGCGGTCGTCTTTCGGATCAGGATCTAATCCGATATTTTGAGCACCAGCTCAAAATTAAGATTAGAACTGAACGAAAACGGCTGCACCCGACAGCGTTCAGCGAAAGGTGGGTATATGCGGCGAGCCTGGTTCGCGTGACCGGGGCTAGCCTTGATTTTCTCTTTTAGATCTGCTAGTTGCATCGGGGTGGATTCCTTTGGAACCCCGCCCGTGGTTAAGGTAGAAGTTCTTTTTGTGCCTAGTTAATGTGAGTGGATGTGTTTGTCCTGGCCTGTTCCCGGCTCCATTGCTTTTGTTATGATCCAGTTCGAGACTCCCATTGTCCAAGTATTATTTTGTCCCGTTTTCACTCTCGGCTGGGTCAGCCTTATACATTCTCCAGTCCAATTTATTTTTGCCCCCTGCTTCTCCATTCCCCTTAGAAAGAGAGCTGCTTGATTTTGTCTTTTTATGGCAGAATACAGTGGCCTCTTTAATTATGTGGGTGTGTTTGGGTCTTACTAACATTGTGTATATATATTCATTTGAAATTGTCTTTTGTTTTGGGGATTTTTTGTTTCTTCATTCCCCCTTCCCATCATGTCATTTCATGAATAAAGTTTTAAATTTATTTTTGTAAGATATTGTATATATTGTAAAAACACAAATTTTTATGTACATTTGGGGTGTTTTTTTAGGTCCCCGGTATGATTTTGCGGTATTTTGGTGCTTGATAGGTATGAGTGTTGATGGACAAATTTTTATGGTGAATGAGAAAATTGTAACGTATGTATGGGTCGTGAATCTGATTAGCTAGGTATAAGATAGTTACGGAAGACCAACCCAAGTTTTTGTACCCCCTCCCATTTGTTGGCCTTGTGCCAGAATTTTGTACTTTTGGCAAAATAAATAAGTACCAACCCTTCCCCACCCTCTTGACTTTTTGTTTTGGGGGTTGTGAAGGTAAGAGCAAAGAGCTGTTTTGTTCCTTCGTGATATTGCAGTGACTTTGTATCTTGGACATACGGATTTCCGGCCCGAGTTTATAGCTCGGGCTTGCGTAAAGTAGCGTTTTCAACGCGAAACACCGGAAAGAGGTTGTCCGGTGTTCGGCCACTTTGGTGGCAATGGCCTCGAATGGGCCGGATGAGGTCGTTCCTCCCACCACGGCGTCGGTGGGAGGAAAGGAGGGGGATTGGGCTCTACCGCCTCGGGATAATCCCCCTTCGCAAGTACTAGCAGAAGCAGCATCGCCTAAACCCTCGACCGCTGGGTGGAAAAGAGGGAAATTGACGGTTAAGGATGAGGAATATTACCATCAGATGCAAGACAAATACGCCCAGTATATTAAAGGAACAGAGCTGGTTTCCGTGCCAGAACAATTGGCACAAATTGAGGCCAGAATAATCACACTAAGAACCAAGGAACTTAAGACCCATAAGTTTGTGGGCATCACAAGGGAATCTTTTGAAGAGGCAATTCGGGCTCTTCAGATTAATGCAAAGGCCGTAGCGAGGAGAGGCAATGCCAAGTGGGACGTCCTGCTTGGCTCAGCTGAAGAGGCCAAGCGCCTAATTGGCGTGGTATTGGAGACAAAAACACTCCAATTCCAGACGGAATATATGGGAGCAAGGAGAGTCAAGATTACCTTGCATGGCGTCCCCTTGGACATTGCCGAGGACCACGTCGGCGCCTTTTTTGCAAGTTACGGAAAGGTGGCCGACGTCTCCTCGCTACGGTCCAAGGCAGGCTTCTATACAGGAGATATGGTCCTGCAGGTGACCCTATCTGGGGAAAACATTGCGAAAATCCCCAACATTCTCACCTGCAGGGATCGAAATATTTTTGTGGTCGTGGAGGGCAGAAAGCCTTGCTGTTGGGTCTGTGGGGCGGCGGAACACGTCGCAAAGGCGTGTCCGACCAAAAACCCGCCCCCAAAGGCCCAACCAGTCAAACAGCAGCAGCAGCCTGCAAAGGAAACTACCAAACAAGCTCCACCAGCACCAGTACCGGCAGCCAACAAGGAGGGTGATTGGCAGGTGGTGGCGCGAAAAAAGGCAAAAACGCCTTCGCCGGCGAAGGTGCCGGTGAAGGTGCCGACTCCTGTTAAGGCGCCTGCCAAACAGAAGGACCCTACTCCGCAAAATTCACCGTCCAAACAGGGCAAGGAAAAGGGTTCCTTCCCCAAAAAGGTTGCGGAAGAGCCTATGGAAGTAGGAAGAGCGTCGTCCCTGAAGCGCGGGAGAGAGGAAGGAGGAGGAACAACAGGACAAACTCAAGAGTAGAAGGAGGAGCAGGAGCTCTGAGAGGAGGAAGCTGGGCGACCGATGCACTTCTTTACCGGTGTCCCCAGTTAGATGCACTTATGCAGAAAAGGCGAGGAGCCTTCCCTCTTCCCCGCGGAAAGCTTCCCAGTCCCCTACCTTCAATCTGACCCCCCTGGAAAAGAACATTTCGGCAACTCCCACTCCCCTCCCCTTCTCCTATTCCCACTCCCAGCCAGACTCCCAGTCAGGCGAAAAAGAAGAAAGGCCTCCCGAGAGGCGCAGCTCTAATGAAAGTCGACGAAAATTTGGTGGCGGAGTGGTCCACGCAAAGGCGAAAGTTGCTGAAGCCGCTCCTAAAACTGACTTCAGTCAACAATCTTTCCACTGAAGATCCTACAAACTTTTCCCAGGCCCCAGGTGTCATCACCCTGGTAAGAAATACCGGGGGGAACCTGCGGGTCTGGGACCACATAGAAGAGGTCAGAAGGTTATATCCTAAAATAAGGATGGTGGCGGAAAACACGCCGGAACTAAGAAAAATGTCGCAAAATTGTTCGGGGAGGTTCCCCGTTTTACTCCACCCCAGTTTATATAGGGTGGTAAAACTAACATATCCCACCGACGTCGGCGGGATTGTCCTAGACGGACGGATTACGTCCGACATTGGTACAGGGTCCCTAGGACAGTCCGTCGGGGTCCCCTCTGCCCGAGATTTCTACCCCGTATGCGACTAGAGCCTTGTTGCATGTTTCTTTGTTTTTTCGTTTCAGGTTTAAAAGATGTCTATTAAGATAGCCAGCTTGAATGCGAAGGGCCTGAGGGATCGGGGTAAGGCGGCTCGCCTGCTTCGTGACCTCTTGTCCTTCGGCGTGGATGTGGCCGCGATCCAAGAGACTCACTTTGTTTGCGAAGTCGACTCGTGTGTGCTGTCTAACGACTTTGTCGTCTATTCAGCATATGGGAGCCGGCAAGCCAGAGGTGTTTCTTTGCTGGTCAAGCGTACCCTGGACGCGAAGGTTGACCTTGTCCATGTCGGTGCCGAGGGCCGGCTGATCGTGGCCGATATTGCAGTGAAAAGCAAATTGTTCCGGCTGATTGTGGTTTATGCGCCCAATAAGCAAGGTGAGCGTGTCTCTTTCTTTCGGCTGTTGGAGCCCTTTATGGTGCATTCAACACGGCTAATCTTAGTTGGGGACTGGAATGCCATCCTAACCCCCAAATGGGATAGAGGGAGGGGCGCTAGCGGGAGGAATGATGATCGTAGCCTGGTTGATCTGATCGACGAATTTGGTCTCGTCGATAGATACCGGGTCGATCATCCGGAAGGAGTATGTGGACGTGGGCGCTTAATTGGCCTTCTACCCGGGTATCTGCGTACCTGGATAGGATGTTAGTGAGAGTGGCCGACATAGACTTCTTAGAATGTCCAACGTTCCACTGGCTAGGCTACACGGACCACAAACTCGTTTGTGCCCGTGTGGTGTTAGATTTTAGGCCTAGGTTGGCTGGTTATTGGAAGTTCAATCAGTCCTTACTGGACAGGCGGGACTTTCGTGACCAGCTGACAAAACTAGTTCAGCGGGCGTTAATTGGGCGAGTCATTGGGAATAAGTGGTGGGTTAACCTTAAGGACTCCATTAGGTCTTTCGCCACCAAATATAGCCAGCGGCTCAAACTAGATAAGGCTGCGGAGGCAAAGACACTTAGTGCTAATTTCGCCCGGGCGGAGGCTGGTGGGGATCCCTAGAGATAGCCTTAGCCAGGGAGGCCCTGAGGCGCACGACTAGCGAGCGCTATATGGGCCAGGTAATTAGAGCTAAGTTAAGCAAGATGTCTTCCGAAGCTGTGAACATGGGCGCAGAACTGCGCAAGGAAGAAATTCGTCGGGCCGGCGATCGGTACATTCGAGAAGTGCGCGACCCGGAGGGGCATCTCCTTCGGTCCACTGACGACATGTGCGAGGCGTTCCGGCGGCATTTCGAACACCGGTTTACCAAGGAGCCTGGTCTCCGTGACGAGGAGTTTCGCAGCTATTTGGCTGACTTTCCCCGGCTTTTGCCGGCTGAAGCGGCTAGCTGCGAAGGGGAGATTACGGAGGACGAAGTCTACGCGGCTTTGAAGAAGACCGGCAGTGGCAAGTCGCCAGGTTTGGATGGTTTGCCCTATGAATTGTACTTGAGGATGTCGCACCTTTTTGTCCCGCTCTTGACTGTCGTGTTCAACCACTGGTTTCGGCAGGGGTCCATCCCCGGTCGGATCACCAGGGGCGTGATCACGCTGTTGGGAAAAGGCAAGAAGGTTGGGCGGGCGGGGATTAGATGATTACAGGCCCATAACTCTGCTAAACACAGAGTTAAAGATTTTGGCCAAGATCCTGACGAATCGCTTGCAGCTAGTTGCCGAGTCTCTGTTGGAACCGGATCAGACTTGTTCTGTGAAGGGACGAACAATTCAGAGCAACCTGCACTTGATTCGCACGATCGTAGAGGGTGTAGAAGACGACGAAGAGGCCGCGCTGATCAATTTGGATCAGTCCAAGGCATTTGATAGGATTGACCATGGCTACCTGGCTGCTGTCCTGCAGGCCGCCGGATTCAAACCCGACTTCAGCCGCTGGATTAGCCTTCTGTATCGCTCCCCCAAGGCTGTGGTACAGGTGAACGGGAAGCTGTCGGGCGCTTTCGCGCTGTCTAGGTCGGTCCGACAGGGTTGTCCACTGTCGCCTCTCCTTTACGTCCTGGCGTTGGAGCCTCTCCTTCGCCGGCTAAGGGACGAGACGTGCAGTCCGGTCCTGCGTGGAATTGCTGTCCCTGGTGGAGCTCGAGCCAGGGTTTCCGCGTACGCCGATGACGTAACGACCTTTGTGTCCTCCCGCAGGGACATAAGGGCGGTACAGAATGCGCTTGAACGGTACGAACAGGTAACAGGGGCCAGAATTAACCGCGACAAGTCGTCCGGCTTGCGGTTAGGTGCCTGGAAGGGTGTTTCCCTCCCGGGGCCCTTCGACTGGACGGACGGGCCGGTCAAGCTCCTCGGAGTTTGGTTCGGTCCGGACTTACAGTTGGAGAAAAACTGGTCAGAAGTACAGGCAAAGGTCGGCGCGTCGGTCGAGATTTGGCGTCGACGGAGTCTCTCCGTGAAGGGTCTGGCGGAGGTGTGTAATACATACCTCTTTCCCAGAATCCTTTACCGGCTGTCTGTACTTCCCCTTTGTGACGATCATGAGAAGGCGCTCGAGCGTTTGCTATTCTCCTGTCTTTGGAGAGGACGCAAACACATGGTCGACAAAGGAGTCTGCTGCCTCCGTCCGTGTCAAGGGGGTCTGGGGATGCCACACTTGAGGAGCCACGTGCTCGCTTCGAGGTTGGCATTCCTCAGGCGCGCGTTGGAGGAAGATCGGTTGCTTGCGGGGGTAGTGAGGGACATGTTCCCTAGCCTCACTATCACTCCCCCGCTCCTAAGGACTAGCAATAGGCCTTGGGGGCGGCCGAAATTCCTGCTCGAATGTCTGACGGCCCTTCGGGCCATTCCATGGTCCAGTGACCTTTCACGGCCTAGGAGAATCTTCTATCGGGGATTAGTGGAGGGCGCCGTGAAGGATGAACTGTGGAGTAAGCTTGGCATGTCGAGAGAGGAGTATCGCTCTCATTGGTCTTGGGCGCCAGGTGCGGATTGGCTCAACAACTCTGAGTTTTCTCTGACCTGGCGATTGGCTCGGAATGGTTTGTCTCTCAACGACAAGCGTTTCGCAATGGGCCTGGCGGATTTGCCAGATTGTGAACGTTGCGTCCTTGGAATTAAGGAGACGTCTGCGCACGCCTTCTTCCATTGTTCGCGCGTTCGCCCGTTGTGGGCGCGTGTCGGCGAGTTGACTGCTCGTATCGCGCCGCGGGAGCTTGTGCTCATTGATCGCGCATACGCTGTGGACAATGTGTCGCCCCCGTACTCTGGAGTGAAGCGGATGGTGTTTCTGTCGCTACTGGCCACGGCTAGAATGGTGATTTGGATGACGCGTCTGGAGGAAGTCTTGCGGGGAGGTCGTCTTTCGGATCAGGATCTAATCCGATATTTTGAGCACCAGCTCAAAATGAAGATTAGAACTGAACGGAAACGGCTGCACCCGACAGAGTTCAGCGAAAGGTGGGTATATGCGGCGAGCCTGGTTCGCGTGACCGGGGCTAGCCTTGATTTTCTCTTTTAGATCTGCTAGTTGCATCGGGGTGGATTCCTTTGGAACCCCGCCCGTGGTTAAGGTAGAAGTTCTTTTTTGTGCCTAGTTAATGTGAGTGAATGAGTTTGTCCTGGCCTGTTCCCGGCTTCATTGCTTTTGTTATGATCCAGTTCGAGATTCCCATTGTCCAAGTATTATTTTGTCCCGTTTTCACTCTCGGCTGGGTCAGCCTTATACATTCTCCAGTCCAATTTATTTTTGCCCCCTGCTTATCCATTCCCCTTAGAAAGAGAGCTGCTTGATTTTGTCTTTTAAGGCAGAATACAGTGGCCTCTTTAATTATGTGGGTGTGTTTGGGTCTTACTAACATTGTGTATATATATTCATTTGAAATTGTTTTTTGTTTTGGGGATTTTTGTTTCTTCATACCCCCTCCCCATCATGTCATTTCATGAATAAAGTTTTAATTTTATTTTTGTACACTATTGTAAATATTGTAAATAAACAAATTTTTATGTACATTTGGGGCGTTTTTTAGGTCCCCGGTATGATTTTGCGGTATTTTGGTGCTTGATAGGTATGAGTGTTGATGGACAAATTTTTATGGTGAATGTGAAAATTGTAACGTATGTATGGGTCGTGAATCGGATTAGCTAGGTATAAGATAGTTACGGAAGACCAACCCAAGTTTTTGTTCCCCCTCCCATTTGTTGGCCTTGTGCCAGAATTATGTACTTTTACGTAATAAATAAGTACCAACCCTTCCCCACCCTCTTGACTTTTTGTTTTGGGGGTTGTGAAGGTAAGAGCAAAGAGCTGTTTTGTTCCTTCGTGATATTGCAGTGACTTTGTATCTTGGACATACGGATTTCCGGCCCGAGTTTATAGCTCGGGCTTGCGTAAAAGTAGCGTTTTCAACGCGAAACACCGGAAAGAGGTTGTCCGGTGTTCGGCCACTTTGGTGGCAATGGCCTCGAATGGGCCGGATGAGGTCGTTCCTCCCACCACGGCGTCGGTGGGAGGAAAGGAGGGGGATTGGGCTCTACCGCCTCGGGATAATCCCCCTTCGCAAGTACTAGCAGAAGCAGCATCGCCTAAACCCTCGACCGCTGGGTGGAAAAGAGGGAAATTGACGGTTAAGGATGAGGAATATTACCATCAGATGCAAGACAAATACGCCCAGTATATTAAAGGAACAGAGCTGGTTTCCGTGCCAGAACAATTGGCACAAATTGAGGCCAGAATAATCACACTAAGAACCAAGGAACTTAAGACCCATAAGTTTGTGGGCATCACAAGGGAATCTTTTGAAGAGGCAATTCGGGCTCTTCAGATTAATGCAAAGGCCGTAGCGAGGAGAGGCAATGCCAAGTGGGACGTCCTGCTTGGCTCAGCTGAAGAGGCCAAGCGCCTAATTGGCGTGGTATTGGAGACAAAAACACTCCAATTCCAGACGGAATATATGGGAGCAAGGAGAGTCAAGATTACCTTGCATGGCGTCCCCTTGGACATTGCCGAGGACCACGTCGGCGCCTTTTTTGCAAGTTACGGAAAGGTGGCCGACGTCTCCTCGCTACGGTCCAAGGCAGGCTTCTATACAGGAGATATGGTCCTGCAGGTGACCCTATCTGGGGAAAACATTGCGAAAATCCCCAACATTCTCACCTGCAGGGATCGAAATATTTTTGTGGTCGTGGAGGGCAGAAAGCCTTGCTGTTGGGTCTGTGGGGCGGCGGAACACGTCGCAAAGGCGTGTCCGACCAAAAACCCGCCCCCAAAGGCCCAACCAGTCAAAGCAGCAGCAGCAGCCTGCAAAGGAAACTACCAAACAAGCTCCACCAGCACCAGTACCGGCAGCCAACAAGGAGGGTGATTGGCAGGTGGTGGCGCGAAAAAAGGCAAAAACGCCTTCGCCGGCGAAGGTGCCGGTGAAGGTGCCGACTCCTGTTAAGGCGCCTGCCAAACAGAAGGACCCTACTCCGCAAAATTCACCGTCCAAACAGGGCAAGGAAAGGGTTCCTTCCCCAAAAAGGTTGCGGAAGAGCCTATGGAAGTAGGAAGAGCGTCGTCCCTGAAGCGCGGGAGAGAGGAAGAGGAGGAACAACAGGACAAACTCAAGAGTAGAAGGAGGAGCAGGAGCTCTGAGAGGAGGAAGCTGGGCGACCGATGCACTTCTTTACCGGTGTCCCCAGTTAGATGCACTTATGCAGAAAAGGCGAGGAGCCTTCCCTCTTCCCCGCGGAAAGCTTCCCAGTCCCCTACCTTCAATCTGACCCCCCTGGAAAAGAACATTTCGGCAACTCCCACTCCCTCCCCTTCTCCTATTCCCATCCCAGCCAGACTCCCAGTCAGGCGAAAAAGAAGAAAGGCCTCCCGAGAGGCGCAGCTCTAATGAAAGTCGACGAAAATTTGGTGGCGGAGTGGTCCTCGCAAAGGCGAAAGTTGCTGAAGCCGCTCCTAAAACTGACTTCAGTCAACAATCTTTCCACTGAAGATCCTACAAACTTTTCCCAGGCCCCAGGTGTCATCACCCTGGTAAGAAATACCGGGGGGAACCTGCGGGTCTGGGACCACATAGAAGAGGTCAGAAGGTTATATCCTAAAATAAGGATGGTGGCGGAAAACACGCCGGAACTAAGAAAAATGTCGCAAAATTGTTCGGGGAGGTTCCCCGTTTTACTCCACCCCAGTTTATATAGGGTGGTAAAACTAACATATCCCACCGACGTCGGCGGGATTGTCCTAGACGGACGGATTACGTCCGACATTGGTACAGGGTCCCTAGGACAGTCCGTCGGGGTCCCCTCTGCCCGAGATTTCTACCCCGTATGCGACTAGAGCCTTGTTGCATGTTTCTTTGTTTTTTCTTTTTCAGAACTAAAAGATGTCTATTAAGATAGCCAGCTTGAATGCGAAGGGCCTGAGGGATCGGGGTAAGGCGGCTCGCCTGCTTCGTGACCTCTTGTCCTTCGGCGTGGATGTGGCCGCGATCCAAGAGACTCACTTTGTTTGCGAAGTCGACTCGTGTGTGCTGTCTAACGACTTTGTCGTCTATTCAGCATATGGGAGCCGGCAAGCCAGAGGTGTTTCTTTGCTGGTCAAGCGTACCCTGGACGCGAAGGTTGACCTTGTCCATGTCGGTGCCGAGGGCCGGCTGATCGTGGCCGATATTGCAGTGAAAAGCAAATTGTTCCGGCTGATTGTGGTTTATGCGCCCAATAAGCAAGGTGAGCGTGTCTCTTTCTTTCGGCTGTTGGAGCCCTTTATGGTGCATTCAACACGGCTAATCTTAGTTGGGGACTGGAATGCCATCCTAACCCCCAAATGGGATAGAGGGAGGGGCGCTAGCGGAAGGAATGATGATCGTAGCCTGGTTGATCTGATCGACGAATTTGGTCTCGTCGATAGATACCGGGTCGATCATCCGGAAGGGAGTATGTGGACGTGGGCGCTTAATTGGCCTTCTACCCGGGTATCTGCGTACCTGGATAGGATGTTAGTGAGAGTGGCCGACATAGACTTCTTAGAATGTCCAACGTTCCACTGGCTAGGCTACACGGACCACAAACTCGTTTGTGCCCGTGTGGTGTTAGATTTTAGGCCTAGGTTGGCTGGTTATTGGAAGTTCAATCAGTCCTTACTGGACAGGCGGGACTTTCGTGACCAGCTGACAAAACTAGTTCAGCGGGCGTTAATTGGGCGAGTCATTGGGAATAAGTGGTGGGTTAACCTTAAGGACTCCATTAGGTCTTTCGCCACCAAATATAGCCAGCGGCTCAAACTAGATAAGGCTGCGGAGGCAAAGACACTTAGTGCTAATTTCGCCCGGGCGGAGGCTGGTGGGGATCCCCTAGAGATAGCCTTAGCCAGGAGGCCCTGAGGCGCACGACTAGCGAGCGCTATATGGGCCAGGTAATTAGAGCTAAGTTAAGCAAGATGTCTTCCGAAGCTGTGAACATGGGCGCAGAACTGCGCAAGGAAGAAATTCGTCGGGCCGGCGATCGGTACATTCGAGAAGTGCGCGACCCGGAGGGGCATCTCCTTCGGTCCACTGACGACATGTGCGAGGCGTTCCGGCGGCATTTCGAACACCGGTTTACCAAGGAGCCTGGTCTCCGTGACGAGGAGTTTCGCAGCTATTTGGCTGACTTTCCCCGGCTTTTGCCGGCTGAAGCGGCTAGCTGCGAAGGGAGATTACGGAGGACGAAGTCTACGCGGCTTTGAAGAAGACCGGCAGTGGCAAGTCGCCAGGTTTGGATGGTTTGCCCTATGAATTGTACTTGAGGATGTCGCACCTTTTTGTCCCGCTCTTGACTGTCGTGTTCAACCACTGGTTTCGGCAGGGGTCCATCCCCGGTCGGATCACCAGGGGCGTGATCACGCTGTTGAAAAAGGCAAGAAGGTTGGGCGAGGGGATTAGATGATTACAGGCCCATAACTCTGCTAAACACAGAGTTAAAGATTTTGGCCAAGATCCTGACGAATCGCTTGCAGCTAGTTGCCGAGTCTCTGTTGGAACCGGATCAGACTTGTTCTGTGAAGGGACGAACAATTCAGAGCAACCTGCACTTGATTCGCACGATCGTAGAGGGTGTAGAAGACGACGAAGAGGCCGCGCTGATCAATTTGGATCAGTCCAAGGCATTTGATAGGATTGACCATGGCTACCTGGCTGCTGTCCTGCAGGCCGCCGGATTCAAACCCGACTTCAGCCGCTGGATTAGCCTTCTGTATCGCTCCCCCAAGGCTGTGGTACAGGTGAACGGGAAGCTGTCGGGCGCTTTCGCGCTGTCTAGGTCGGTCCGTCAGGGTTGTCCACTGTCGCCTCTCCTTTACGTCCTGGCGTTGGAGCCCCTCCTTCGCCGGCTAAGGGACGAGACGTGCAGTCCGGTCCTGCGTGGAATTGCGGTCCCTGGTGGAGCTCGAGCCAGGGTTTCCGCGTACGCCGATGACGTAACGACCTTTGTGTCCTCCCGCAGGGACATAAGGGCGGTACAGAAGGCGCTTGAACGGTACGAACAGGTAACGGGGGCCAGAATTAACCGCGACAAGTCGTCCGGCTTGCGGTTAGGTGCCTGGAAGGGTGTTTCCCTCCCGGGGCCCTTCGACTGGACGGACGGGCCGGTCAAGCTCCTCGGAGTTTGGTTCGGTCCGGACTTACAGTTGGAGAAAAACTGGTCAGAAGTACAGGCAAAGGTCGGCGCGTCGGTCGAGATTTGGCGTCGACGGAGTCTCTCCGTGAAGGGTCTGGCGGAGGTGTGTAATACATACCTCTTTCCCAGAATCCTTTACCGGCTGTCTGTACTTCCCCTTTGTGACGATCATGAGAAGGCGCTCGAGCGTTTGCTATTCTCCTGTCTTTGGAGAGGACGCAAACACATGGTCGACAAAGGAGTCTGTTGCCTCCGTCCGTGTCAAGGGGGTCTGGGGATGCCACACTTGAGGAGCCACGTGCTCGCTTCGAGGTTGGCATTCCTCAGGCGCGCGTTGGAGGAAGATCGGTTGCTTGCGGGGGTAGTGAGGGACATGTTCCCTAGCCTCACTATCACTCCCCCGCTCCTAAGGACTAGCAATAGGCCTTGGGGGCGGCCGAAATTCCTGCTCGAATGTCTGACGGCCCTTCGGGCCATTCCATGGTCCAGTGACCTTTCACGGCCTAGGAGAATCTTCTATCGGGGATTAGTGGAGGGCGCCGTGAAGGATGAACTGTGGAGTAAGCTCGGCATGTCGAGAGAGGAGTATCGCTCTCATTGGTCTTGGGCGCCAGGTGCGGATTGGCTCAACAACTCTGAGTTTTCTCTGACCTGGCGATTGGCTCGGAATGGTTTGTCTCTCAATGACAAGCGTTTCGCAATGGGCCTGGCGGATTTGCCAGATTGTGAACGTTGCGTCCTTGGAATTAAGGAGACGTCTGCGCACGCCTTCTTCCATTGTTCGCGCGTTCGCCCGTTGTGGGCGCGTGTCGGCGAGTTGACTGCTCGTATCGCGCCGCGGGAGCTTGTGCTCATTGATCGCGCATACGCTGTGGACAATGTGTCGCCCCCGTACTCTGGAGTGAAGCGGATGGTGTTTCTGTCGCTACTGGCCACGGCTAGAATGGTGATTTGGATGACGCGTCTGGAGGAAGTCTTGCGGGGCGGTCGTCTTTCGGATCAGGATCTAATCCGATATTTTGAGCACCAGCTCAAAATTAAGATTAGAACTGAACGGAAACGGCTGCACCCGACAGAGTTCAGCGAAAGGTGGGTATATGCGGCGAGCCTGGTTCGCGTGACCGGGGCTAGCCTTGATTTTCTCTTTTAGATCTGCTAGTTGCATCGGGGTGGATTCCTTTGGAACCCCGCCCGTGGTTAAGGTAGAAGTTCTTTTTGTGCCTAGTTAATGTGAGTGAATGGGTTTGTCCTGGCCTGTTCCCGGCTCCATTGCTTTTGTTATGATCCAGTTCGAGATTCCCATTGTCCAAGTATTATTTTGTCCCGTTTTCACTCTCGGCTGGGTCAGCCTTATACATTCTCCAGTCCAATTTATTTTTGCCCCCTGCTTCTCCATTCCCCTTAGAAAGAGAGCTGCTTGATTTTGTC
Organism: Ascarosepion bandense; assembly: GCA_037127315.1. Taxonomy (NCBI): domain Eukaryota; kingdom Metazoa; phylum Mollusca; class Cephalopoda; order Sepiida; family Sepiidae; genus Ascarosepion; species Ascarosepion bandense. The sequence goes on from JBBBDQ010030060.1 coordinate 110,294, forward strand.
CTTTTTTAAGGCAGAATACAGTGGCCTCTTTAATTATGTGGGTGTGTTTGGGTCTTACTAACATTGTGTATATATATTCATTTGAAATTGTTTTTTGTTTTGGGGATTTTTTGTTTCTTCATTTCCCCTTCCCATCATGTCATTTCATGAATAAAGTTTTAAATTTATTTTTGTACACTATTGTATATATTGTAAATAAACAAATTTTTATGTACATTTGGGGCGTTTTTAGGTCCCTGGTATGTTACTGCGGTATTTTGGTGCTTGATAGGTATGAGTGTTGATGGACAAATTTTTATGGTGTATGAGAAAATTGTAACGTATGTATGGGTCGTGAATCGGATTAGCTAGGTATAAGATAGTTACGGAAGACCAACCCAAGTTTTTGTTCCCCCTCCCCATTGTTTGGCCTTGAGCCAGAATTTGTATTTTATGCAAATAAATACGTACCAACCCTTCCCTACTCAGACTTTTTTGTGTTTGCGTGGTCGGTTTGGTTTGGATCAAAGTGTAGTATCTGTTCCATAGTGATACTTACTATTACTTTGGTCAAGTGTGGCATTGTGGTCTCCACCCAAGTTTATTGCTTGGGCTGCGTAAAGTAGCGACCTGCGAAGGACGCGAAACACCGGAGGCAGGTGTCTCGCGCTTAGCCTCTTAGGAGGCAATGGCCTCCGATAGGCCAGATGTGATCGTTCCTCCCACCACGGCCTCGGTGGGAGGAAAGGAGGGGGATTGGCGGTTGCCTGCCTCACCCCTCTCCTTGGAAAAAGGACCAGGAGTAGCAACCCTACCAGCAGCTCCTGCATCTCCGGTGCCCTCTACGTCTAAGGAGGACGGGCAGCGGTGTTCAGCAGACACGGTTTCCCCCGACAAGGCTTGGACCGGGGGGACCATCCAGAAAGTGCGGAAGGATTCAGCGTATTATGAGTCTCTAAAGGAGAAATACGCTAAATACGTGACAGGAGCGGAGATTATCTCGGTGCCCGAGACGCTCAGTAACATTGAGCCCAGGATCCTTTCCCTGCTGACCAGGGATCCGAAAAGTCGCAAACTTATCGGGGTCAGCAGGGACGTGGTGGAGGAGGCCATCAAGGCCTTGAAGATCAATGGAAAGATGGTGGCTAGGCGCAGCCACGCCGTGTGGGATGTTCTACTTGGCTCTGCGGAGGAAGCAAGAAAACTGGCCGGCTCCTTTATGGAAACAAAGACGTTGCGCCTGGATACAGAATACATGGGCATGCGCAGATCAAAGATCACTCTCCACGGCGTGCCCATGGACATCTCGTTAGACCATGTCGGGGTGTTTTTCACACAATTCGGCATGGTCGAAGAGGTGAAGGCGCTCACCTCGAAGCAGGGCTTTCTCACCGGTGACGTCACCCTGCAGGTGACGGTCGAGCAAAAAAAGATCGGAAATATCCCCAACATTATCACCTGCAGGGGAAGATCAATTTACGTGATCGTTGAGGGGAGGAAGCCCTTCTGCTGGGTCTGCGGCGATTCCAATCACGTCGCCAAGGCGTGCCCGAAAAAGGATCCGGCCCCTGGGACCCAGCCAGCAAAGCAGCAGCAGGAGAAACCGGCAGCGAAACAACCAGAAGCTCCAACGGAGGCGAAATCGTCTGTTCCGGATAAGGTGAATGAGTGGCAGACGGTCGGCAAGAAAAAAGAAGGCGAAGGCACTAGCGGAGAAATCGCCTTCTCCGGCCAAAACGCCTTCTCAGACCAAAACGCCTTCTCCGACCAAAACGCCCTCGCCACCTCAGGAGCCTTCGGAGTCAAAGGTGCCCTCATCACCCAAAGCAGCTACCAAGCAGGGGAAGGCAAAAAAACCTCCCCAAAATGAGGGCCCGAAGGAACAACCAAGGGAAGAGCCCATGGAGACTCAAAGATCGGCGTCGTTGAAACGCAGCCGGGAGGACGAAGAAGAGCAGCAAGAGAACTTCAAGAATCGGCGGAAGAGCAGAGAAAGGAGTTCGACAACACACAGGTGCTCCTCGCTTCCTGCCTCACCGGAGAGGCAAACGTATGCGCAAAAGGCAAGAAGCCTTCCCTCCGTCCCCGCGGAAAGCTTCCCAGTCCCCTACCTTTAAATTAACCCCCCTGAGACCAGTTGCTTTATCCCCCACTCTCTCCCCTTCTCCTATGTCCACTCCCACTCGGGCAAAAAAGATAAAAGCCCTGCCCAAAGGGGAAGCGCTATTGAAAGTAGAGGAGGACATCTCTGCAGGGTGGTCGTCACAAAGACGAAAACTACTCAAACCACTGCTGAAGATGACCACAGTTGACGGTCTATCTACGGAGGACCCCAAAAACTTTCCCCAGGCCCCAGGAGTAATTACCCTCGTACGGAATACCGGGGGTAACCTGCGGGTCTGGGACCACATCGCGGAAGCGAAAAACTTTATCCTAAACTAAGGATGTACATTGAAAGCTCAGCAGAACTTAGAAAAATGTCTAAAAATTGTTCGGGGAGGTTCCCTGTTTTACTCCACCCCAGTTTATATAGGGTGGTAAAACTAATGTACCCCACGGACGTCGGCGGTATTGTCTCAGACGGACGGATTACGTCCGACATAGGAACTGGTTCCCTGGGACAGTCCGTCGGGGTCCTGTCTGCCCGAGATTTTCGCCCCGTATGCATCTAGAGAGCCTTTGTTGCCTGTTTTTCTTTTTCTCTTTTTCAGGTTTAAAAGATGTCTATTAAGATAGCCAGCTTGAATGCGAAGGGCCTGAGGGATCGGGGTAAGGCGGCTCGCCTGCTTCGTGACCTCTTGTCCTTCGGCGTGGATGTGGCCGCGATCCAAGAGACTCACTTTGTTTGCGAAGTCGACTCGTGTGTGCTGTCTAACGACTTTGTCGTCTATTCAGCATATGGGAGCCGGCAAGCCAGAGGTGTTTCTTTGCTGGTCAAGCGTACCCTGGACGCGAAGGTTGACCTTGTCCATGTCGGTGCCGAGGGCCGGCTGATCGTGGCCGATATTGCAGTGAAAAGCAAATTGTTCCGGTTGATTGTGGTTTATGCGCCCAATAAGCAAGGTGAGCGTGTCTCTTTCTTTCGGCTGTTGGAGCCCTTTATGGTGCATTCAACACGGCTAATCTTAGTTGGGGACTGGAATGCCATCCTAACCCCCAAATGGGATAGAGGGAGGGGCGCTAGCGGGAGGGAATGATGATCGTAGCCTGGTTGATCTGATCGACGAATTTGGTCTCGTCGATAGATACCGGGTCGATCATCCGGATGGGAGTATGTGGACGTGGGCGCTTAATTGGCCTTTCTACCCGGGTATCTGCGTACCTGGATAGGATGTTAGTGAGAGTGGCCGACATAGACTTCTTAGAATGTCCAACGTTCCACTGGCTAGGCTACACGGACCACAAACTCGTTTGTGCCCGTGTGGTGTTAGACTTTAGGCCTAGGTTGGCTGGTTATTGGAAGTTCAATCAGTCCTTACTGGACAGGCGGGACTTTCGTGACCAGCTGACAAAACTAGTTCAGCGGGCGTTAATTGGGCGAGTCATTGGGAATAAGTGGTGGGTTAACCTTAAGGACTCCATTAGGTCTTTCGCCACCAAATATAGCCAGCGGCTCAAACTAGATAAGGCTGCGGAGGCAAAGACACTTAGTGCTAATTTCGCCCGGGCGGAGGCTGGTGGGGATCCCCTAGAGATAGCCTTAGCCGGAGGCCCTGAGGCGCACGACTAGCGAGCGCTATATGGGCCAGGTAATTAGAGCTAAGTTAAGCAAGATGTCTTCCGAAGCTGTGAACATGGGCGCTGAACTGCGCAAGGAAGAAATTCGTCGGGCCGGCGATCGGTACATTCGAGAGGTGCGCGACCCGGAGGGACATCTCCTTCGGTCCACTGACGACATGTGCGAGGCGTTCCGGCAGCATTTCGAACACCGGTTTACCAAGGAGCCTGGTCTCCGTGACGAGGAGTTTCGCAGCTATTTGGCTGACTTTCCCCGGCTTTTGCCGGCTGAAGCGGCTAGCTGCGAAGGGGAGATTACGGAGGACGAAGTCTACGCGGCTTTGAAGAAGACCGGCAGTGGCAAGTCGCCAGGTTTGGATGGTTTGCCCTATGAATTGTACTTGAGGATGTCGCACCTTTTTGTCCCGCTCTTGACTGTCGTGTTCAACCACTGGTTTCGGCAGGGGTCCATCCCCGGTCGGATCACCAGGGGCGTGATCACGCTGTTGGGAAAAGGCAAGAAGGTTGGGCGGGGATTAGATGATTACAGGCCCATAACTCTGCTAAACACAGAGTTAAAGATTTTGGCCAAGATCCTGACGAATCGCTTGCAGCTAGTTGCCGAGTCTCTGTTGGAACCGGATCAGACTTGTTCTGTGAAGGGACGAACAATTCAGAGCAACCTGCACTTGATTCGCACGATCGTAGAGGGTGTAGAAGACGACGAAGAGGCCGCGCTGATCAATTTGGATCAGTCCAAGGCATTTGATAGGATTGACCATGGCTACCTGGCTGCTGTCCTGCAGGCCGCCGGATTCAAACCCGACTTCAGCCGCTGGATTAGCCTTCTGTATCGCTCCCCCAAGGCTGTGGTACAGGTGAACGGGAAGCTGTCGGGCGCTTTCGCGCTGTCTAGGTCGGTCCGACAGGGTTGTCCACTGTCGCCTCTCCTTTACGTCCTGGCGTTGGAGCCTCTCCTTCGCCGGCTAAGGGACGAGACGTGCAGTCCGGTCCTGCGTGGAATTGCTGTCCCTGGTGGAGCTCGAGCCAGGGTTTCCGCGTACGCCGATGACGTAACGACCTTTGTGTCCTCCCGCAGGGACATAAGGGCGGTACAGAAGGCGCTTGAACGGTACGAACAGGTAACAGGGGCCAGAATTAACCGCGACAAGTCGTCCGGCTTGCGGTTAGGTGCCTGGAAGGGTGTTTCCCTCCCGGGGCCCTTCGACTGGACGGACGGGCCGGTCAAGCTCCTCGGAGTTTGGTTCGGTCCGGACTTACAGTTGGAGAAAAACTGGTCAGAAGTACAGGCAAAGGTCGGCGCGTCGGTCGAGATTTGGCGTCGACGGAGTCTCTCCGTGAAGGGTCTGGCGGAGGTGTGTAATACATACCTCTTTCCCAGAATCCTTTACCGGCTGTCTGTACTTCCCCTTTGTGACGATCATGAGAAGGCGCTCGAGCGTTTGCTATTCTCCTGTCTTTGGAGAGGACGCAAACACATGGTCGACAAAGGAGTCTGTTGCCTCCGTCCGTGTCAAGGGGTCTGGGGATGCCACACTTGAGGAGCCACGTGCTCGCTTCGAGGTTGGCATTCCTCAGGCGCGCGTTGGAGGAAGATCGGTTGCTTGCGGGGGTAGTGAGGGACATGTTCCCTAGCCTCACTATCACTCCCCCGCTCCTAAGGACTAGCAATAGGCCTTGGGGGCGGCCGAAATTCCTGCTCGAATGTCTGACGGCCCTTCGGGCCATTCCATGGTCCAGTGACCTTTCACGGCCTAGGAGAATCTTCTATCGGGGATTAGTGGAGGGCGCCGTGAAGGATGAACTGTGGAGTAAGCTCGGCATGTCGAGGGAGGAGTATCGCTCTCATTGGTCTTGGGCGCCAGGTGCGGATTGGCTCAACAACTCTGAGTTTTCTCTGACCTGGCGATTGGCTCGGAATGGTTTGTCTCTCAACGACAAGCGTTTCGCAATGGGCCTGGCGGATTTGCCAGATTGTGAACGTTGCGTCCTTGGAATTAAGGAGACGTCTGCGCACGCCTTCTTCCATTGTTCGCGCGTTCGCCCGTTGTGGGCGCGTGTCGGCGAGTTGACTGCTCGTATCGCGCCGCGGGAGCTTGTGCTCATTGATCGCGCATACGCTGTGGACAATGTGTCGCCCCCGTACTCTGGAGTGAAGCGGATGGTGTTTCTGTCGCTACTGGCCACGGCTAGAATGGTGATTTGGATGACGCGTCTGGAGGAAGTCTTGCGGGGCGGTCGTCTTTCGGATCAGGATCTAATCCGATATTTTGAGCACCAGCTCAAAATTAAGATTAGAACTGAACGGAAACGGCTGCACCCGACAGAGTTCAGCGAAAGGTGGGTATATGCGGCGAGCCTGGTTCGCGTGACCGGGGCTAGCCTTGATTTTCTCTTTTAGATCTGCTAGTTGCATCGGGGTGGATTCCTTTGGAACCCCGCCCGTGGTTAAGGTAGAAGTTCTTTTTGTGCCTAGTTAATGTGAGTGAATGTGTTTGTCCTGGCCTGTTCCCGGCTCCATTGCTTTTGTTATGATCCAGTTCGAGATTCCCATTGTCCAAGTATTAATTTGTCCCGTTTTCACTCTCGGCTGGGTCAGCCTTATACATTCTCCAGTCCAATTTATTTTTGCCCCCTGCTTCTCCATTCCCCTTAGAAAGAGAGCTGCTTGATTTTGTCCCCTTCTAAGGCAGAATACAGTGGCCTCTTTAATTATGTGGGTGTGTTTGGGTCTTACTAACATTGTGTATATATATTCATTTGAAATTGTTTTTTGTTTTGGGGATTTTTTTGTTTCTTCATTCCCCCTTCCCATCATGTCATTTCATGAATAAAGTTTTAAATTTATTTTTGTACACTATTGTAAATATTGTAAATAAACAAATTTTTATGTATATTTGGGGTGTTTTTAGGTCCCTGGTATGTTACTGCGGTATTTTGGTGCTTGATAGGTATGAGTGTTGATGGACAAATTTTTATGGTGAATGAGAAAATTGTAACGTATGTATGGGTCGTGAATCTGATTAGCTAGGTATAAGATAGTTACAGAAGACCAACCCAAGTTTTTGTTCCCCCTCCCCATTGTTTGGCCTTGTGCCAGAATTTGTACTTTGTTGGCAAATAAATAAGTACCAACCCTTCCCTACTCAGACTTTTTTGTGTTTGCGTGGTCGGTTTGGTTTGGATCAAAGTGTAGTATCTGTTCCACTGTGATACTTACTATTACTTTGGTCAAGTGTGGCATTGTGGTCTCCACCCAAGTTTATAGCTTGGGCTGCGTAAAGTAGCGACCTGCGAAGGACGCGAAACACCGGAGGCAGGTGTCTCGCGCATAGCCTCTTAGGAGGCAATGGCCTCCGATAGGCCAGATGTGATCGTTCCTCCCACCACGGCCTCGGTGGGAGGAAAGGAGGGGGATTGGGCATTACCGCCTCGGGATAATCCCCCTTCAGTACCTAGAGTAGCAGCAGCAGTAGTACCAACGCCGGAAGGAGTGCCATCAGCTCCCGGGTCCCCCAAGCCTTCAACTTCTGGTTGGACAGGGGGAAAACCTATAAATAAGGATGAGGAGTACTACGAGAGGATGAGGTTAAAGTACGCGGAATACATAAAAGGCACCGAGCTGGTCTCGGTCCCCGGAGAATTGGCGGATATCCAAACCAGGACTATTACTCTTATCACTAAGGATATCAAGTCCCAAAGATTAATCGCAGTGCCGAGGGATACGTTTGAGGAAGCAATTGGGGCACTTAAGATCAAGGCGAAGGCCGTAGCGAGGAAGAGTAGTGCCATGTGGGACGTCCTGCTGGGCACGACCGACGAAGCCAAACGTCTGGTCGGTGTGGTGCTGGAGACGAAAACTCTCCAGCTCCATACAGAATACATGGGTGCCCGGAAGGTTAAGGTCACTCTGCACGGCGTCCCCATGGACATTACTGAGGACCACGTTGGCGCCTTCTTTGCTAACTTTGGAAAGGTGGCCGGAGTCTCCTCGCTACGGTCTAAGGCAGGCTATATTACGGGAGACATGACCCTACTGGTGACGATGTCTAAGGAAAAGATAGCCAAAGTTCCCAACACGCTCACCTGCAGAGGTAGGGTCATTTACGTGATAGTAGAAGGGAGGAAGCCGTGCTGTTGGGTCTGCGGGGCGGCGGACCATGTCGCGAGGGTCTGCCCGTCCAAGAATCCGACCCCAAAGACCCAACCAGCTCAACCAACTAAGCAGCAGCCAGCGGCAAAAGAAAAGGAAGGCCCAAAAACAGCTTCACCCACGCAAGCTCCCGTGGGCAACAAGGAGGGCGAATGGCAGGTGGTGGGCAGAAAGAAGGGCAAAACACCGTCCCCAGAGAAGGTGCCTCCACCTGCCAAGACGCCGGTGAAATCCCAAGGAGTCGCCTCCTAAAAAGTCTCCCCCCAGACAAAGAAAGGAGAGGAGTCCTTCCCCGAAAAAGGATCTTCCAATGGAAGTTGATAGATCGGCTTCCCTAAAGCGGGGGAGAGAGGAGGAGGCGGAAGAACGAAAGGATACTCCCAAGGCCCGCAGAAGAAGTAGGAGCAGGGAAAAAAAGCCCAGCAGAGAAAAATGTGCCTCAGCTCCGGTGTCGCCTGCAAGAACTACTTATGCGGATAAGGCGAGAAGCCTTCCCGCGTCCCCGCGTAAAGCTGCCCAGTCCCCAACCCCCTTTTTGACCCCCCTTAGGAAAATCAGTTCCTTAACTCCCACATCCTCCCCTGCTCCTATTCCCACTCCCAGTAAGGCGAAGAAGAAGATGGACCTCCCGCGTGGGGAGGCGCTGATGAAGGTGAAGGAGGACATTTCTTCGGGGTGGTCGTCACAGCGTCGTAAGCTGCTAAGACCACTCCTTAAGCTCACCTCAGTGGATGGGTTATCCACTGAGGACCCAAAGAACTTCTCCCAGGCCCCAGGTGTCATCACCCTGATAAGAAATACCGGTGGCAACCTGCGGGTCTGGGAGCACATTGCGGAAGCCCAAAGGAGCTTCCCAAATATTTGTATGGTCAGGGAAAAGACTCCTGAATTAAGAAAAATGTCGCTAAATTGTTCGGGGAGGTTCCCCGTTTTACTCCACCCCAGTTTATATAGGGTGGTAAAACTAACATATCCCACCGACGTCGGCGGGATTGTCCTAGACGGACGGATTACGTCCGACATTGGTACAGGGTCCCTAGGACAGTCCGTCGGGGTCCCCTCTGCCCGAGATTTCTACCCCGTATGCGACTAGAGCCTTGTTGCATGTTTCTTTGTTTTTTCTTTTCAGAACTAAAAGATGTCTATTAAGATAGCCAGCTTGAATGCGAAGGGCCTGAGGGATCGGGGTAAGGCGGCTCGCCTGCTTCGTGACCTCTTGTCCTTCGGCGTGGATGTGGCCGCGATCCAAGAGACTCACTTTGTTTGCGAAGTCGACTCTTGTGTGCTGTCTAACGACTTTGTCGTCTATTCAGCATATGGGAGCCGGCAAGCCAGAGGTGTTTCTTTGCTGGTCAAGCGTACCCTGGACGCGAGGGTTGACCTTGTCCATGTCGGTGCCGAGGGCCGGCTGATCGTGGCCGATATTGCAGTGAAAAGCAAATTGTTCCGGCTGATTGTGGTTTATGCGCCCAATAAGCAAGGTGAGCGTGTCTCTTTCTTTCGGCTGTTGGAGCCCTTTATGGTGCATTCAACACGGCTAATCTTAGTTGGGGACTGGAATGCCATCCTAACCCCCAAATGGGATAGAGGGAGGGGCGCTAGCGGGAGGAATGATGATCGTAGCCTGGTTGATCTGATCGACGAATTTGGTCTCGTCGATAGATACCGGGTCGATCATCCGGATGGGAGTATGTGGACGTGGGCGCTTAATTGGCCTTCTACCCGGGTATCTGCGTACCTGGATAGGATGTTAGTGAGAGTGGCCGACATAGACTTCTTAGAATGTCCAACGTTCCACTGGCTAGGCTACACGGACCACAAACTCGTTTGTGCCCGTGTGGTGTTAGACTTTAGGCCTAGGTTGGCTGGTTATTGGAAGTTCAATCAGTCCTTACTGGACAGGCGGGACTTTCGTGACCAGCTGACAAAACTAGTTCAGCGGGCGTTAATTGGGCGAGTCATTGGGAATAAGTGGTGGGTTAACCTTAAGGACTCCATTAGGTCTTTCGCCACCAAATATAGCCAGCGGCTCAAACTAGATAAGGCTGCGGAGGCAAAGACACTTAGTGCTAATTTCGCCCGGGCGGAGGCTGGTGGGGATCCCCTAGAGATAGCCTTAGCCAGGGAGGCCCTGAGGCGCACGACTAGCGAGCGCTATATGGGCCAGGTAATTAGAGCTAAGTTAAGCAAGATGTCTTCCGAAGCTGTGAACATGGGCGCAGAACTGCGCAAGGAAGAAATTCGTCGGGCCGGCGATCGGTACATTCGAGAAGTGCGCGACCCGGAGGGGCATCTCCTTCGGTCCACTGACGACATGTGCGAGGCGTTCCGGCAGCATTTCGAACACCGGTTTACCAAGGAGCCTGGTCTCCGTGACGAGGAGTTTCGCAGCTATTTGGCTGACTTTCCCCGGCTTTTGCCGGCTGAAGCGGCTAGCTGCGAAGGGGAGATTACGGAGGACGAAGTCTACGCGGCTTTGAAGAAGACCGGCAGTGGCAAGTCGCCAGGTTTGGATGGTTTGCCCTATGAATTGTACTTGAGGATGTCGCACCTTTTTGTCCCGCTCTTGACTGTCGTGTTCAACCACTGGTTTCGGCAGGGGTCCATCCCCGGTCGGATCACCAGGGGCGTGATCACGCTGTTGGGGAAAAGGGAAAAGGCAAGAAGGTTGGGCGGGGATTAGATGATTACAGGCCCATAACTCTGCTAAACACAGAGTTAAAGATTTTGGCCAAGATCCTGACGAATCGCTTGCAGCTAGTTGCCGAGTCTCTGTTGGAACCGGATCAGACTTGTTCTGTGAAGGGACGAACAATTCAGAGCAACCTGCACTTGATTCGCACGATCGTAGAGGGTGTAGAAGACGACGAAGAGGCCGCGCTGATCAATTTGGATCAGTCCAAGGCATTTGATAGGATTGACCATGGCTACCTGGCTGCTGTCCTGCAGGCCGCCGGATTCAAACCCGACTTCAGCCGCTGGATTAGCCTTCTGTATCGCTCCCCCAAGGCTGTGGTACAGGTGAACGGGAAGCTGTCGGGCGCTTTCGCGCTGTCTAGGTCGGTCCGACAGGGTTGTCCACTGTCGCCTCCTTTACGTCCTGGCGTTGGAGCCTTTCCTCCTTCGCCGGCTAAGGGACGAGGCGTGCAGTCCGGTCCTGCGTGGAATTGCTGTCCCTGGTGGAGCTCGAGCCAGGGTTTCCGCGTACGCCGATGACGTAACGACCTTTGTGTCCTCCCGCAGGGACATAAGGGCGGTACAGAAGGCGCTTGAACGGTACGAACAGGTAACAGGGGCCAGAATTAACCGCGACAAGTCGTCCGGCTTGGGGTTAGGTGCCTGGAAGGGTGTTTCCCTCCCGGGGCCCTTCGACTGGACGGACGGGCCGGTCAAGCTCCTCGGAGTTTGGTTCGGTCCGGACTTACAGTTGGAGAAAAACTGGTCAGAAGTACAGGCAAAGGTCGGCGCGTCGGTCGAGATTTGGCGTCGACGGAGTCTCTCCGTGAAGGGTCTGGCGGAGGTGTGTAATACATACCTCTTTCCCAGAATCCTTTACCGGCTGTCTGTACTTCCCCTTTGTGACGATCATGAGAAGGCGCTCGAGCGTTTGCTATTCTCCTGTCTTTGGAGAGGACGCAAACACATGGTAGACAAAGGAGTCTGCTGCCTCCGTCCGTGTCAAGGGGGTCTGGGGATGCCACACTTGAGGAGCCACGTGCTCGCTTCGAGGTTGGCATTCCTCAGGCGCGCGTTGGAGGAAGATCGGTTGCTTGCGGGGGTAGTGAGGGACATGTTCCCTAGCCTCACTATCACTCCCCCGCTCCTAAGGACTAGCAATAGGCCTTGGGGGCGACCGAAATTCCTGCTCGAATGTCTGACGGCCCTTCGGGCCATTCCATGGTCCAGTGACCTTTCACGGCCTAGGAGAATCTTCTATCGGGGATTAGTGGAGGGCGCCGTGAAGGATGAACTGTGGAGTAAGCTCGGCATGTCGGGAGAGGAGTATCGCTCTCATTGGTCTTGGGCGCCAGGTGCGGATTGGCTCAACAACTCTGAGTTTTCTCTGACCTGGCGATTGGCTCGGAATGGTTTGTCTCTCAATGACAAGCGTTTCGCAATGGGCCTGGCGGATTTGCCAGATTGTGAACGTTGCGTCCTTGGAATTAAGGAGACGTCTGCGCACGCCTTCTTCCATTGTTCGCGCGTTCGCCCGTTGTGGGCGCGTGTCGGCGAGTTGACTGCTCGTATCGCGCCGCGGGAGCTTGTGCTCATTGATCGCGCATACGCTGTGGACAATGTGTCGCCCCCGTACTCTGGAGTGAAGCGGATGGTGTTTCTGTCGCTACTGGCCACGGCTAGAATGGTGATTTGGATGACGCGTCTGGAGGAAGTCTTGCGGGGCGGTCGTCTTTCGGATCAGGATCTAATCCGATATTTTGAGCACCAGCTCAAAATTAAGATTAGAACGAACGAAAACGGCTGCACCCGACAGAGTTCAGCGAAAGGTGGGTATATGCGGCGAGCCTGGTTCGCGTGACCGGGGCTAGCCTTGATTTTCTCTTTTAGATCTGCTAGTTGCATCGGGGTGGATTCCTTTGGAACCCCGCCCATGGTTAAGGTAGAAGTTCTTTTTGTGCCTAGTTAATGTGAGTGAATGTGTTTGTCCTCGCCTGTTCCCGGCTCCATTGCTTTTGTTATGATCCAGTTCGAGATTCCCATTGTCCAAGTATTATTTTGTCCCGGTTTCACTCTCGGCTGGGTCAGCCTTATACATTCTCCAGTCCAATTTATTTTTGCCCCCTGCTTCTCCATTCCCCTTAGAAAGAGAGCTGCTTGATTTTGTCTTTTTTAAGGCAGAATACAGTGGCCTCTTTAATTATGTGGGTGTGTTTGGGTCTTACTAACATTGTGTATATATATTCATTTGAAATTGTTTTTTGTTTTGGGGATTTTTTGTTTCTTCATTCCCCCTTCCCATCATGTCATTTCATGAATAAAGTTTTAAATTTATTTTTGTACACTATTGTAAATATTGTAAATAAACAAATTTTTATGTACATTTGGGGCGTTTTTAGGTCCCTGGTATGATTTTGCGGTATTTTGGTGCTTGATAGGTATGAGTGTTGATGGACAAATTTTTATGGTGAATGAGAAAATTGTAACGTATGTATGGGTCGTGAATCGGGTTAGCTAGGTATAAGATAGTTACGGAAGACCAACCCAAGTTTTTGTTCCCCCTCCCATTTGTTGGCCTTGTGCCAGAATTTATGTATTTATACGTAAATAAATCAGTACCAACCCTTTCCTACCCTCTTGACTTTTGTTTTGGGGGTTGTGAAGGTAAGAGCAAAGAGCTGTTTTGTTCCTTCGTGATATTGCAGTGACTTTGTATCTTGGACATACCGATTTCCGGCCCGAGTTTATAGCTCGGGCTTGCGTAAAGTAGCGTTTTCAACGCGAAACACCGGAAAGAAGTTGTCCGGTGTTCGGCCACTTTGTGGCAATGGCCTCTAATGGGCCGGATGAGGTCGTTCCTCCCACCACGGCGTCGGTGGGAGGAAAGGAGGGGATTGGGCTCTACCGCCTCGGGATAATCCCCCTTCGCAAGTACTAGCAGAAGCAGCATCGCCTAAACCCTCGACCGCTGGGTGGAAAAGAGGGAAATTGACGGTTAAGGATGAGGAATATTACCATCAGATGCAAGACAAATACGCCCAGTATATTAAAGGAACAGAGCTGGTTTCCGTGCCAGAACAATTGGCACAAATTGAGGCCAGAATAATCACACTAAGAACCAAGGAACTTAAGACCCATAAGTTTGTGGGCATCACAAGGGAATCCTTTGAAGAGGCAATTCGGGCTCTTCAGATTAATGCAAAGGCCGTAGCGAGGAGAGGCAATGCCAAGTGGGACGTCCTGCTTGGCTCAGCTGAAGAGGCCAAGCGCCTAATTGGCGTGGTATTGGAGACAAAAACACTCCAATTCCAGACGGAATATATGGGAGCAAGGAGAGTTAAGATTACCTTGCATGGCGTCCCCTTGGACATTGCCGAGGACCACGTCGGCGCCTTTTTTGCAAGTTACGGAAAGGTGGCCGACGTCTCCTCGCTACGGTCCAAGGCAGGCTTCTATACAGGAGATATGGTCCTGCAGGTGACCCTATCTGGGGAAAACATTGCGAAAATCCCCAACATTCTCACCTGCAGGGATCGAAATATTTTTGTGGTCGTGGAGGGCAGAAAGCCTTGCTGTTGGGTCTGTGGGGCGGCGGAACACGTCGCAAAGGCGTGTCCGACCAAAAACCCGCCCCCAAAGGCCCAACCAGTCAAACAGCAGCAGCAGCCTGCAAAGGAAACTACCAAACAAGCTCCACCAGCACCAGTACCGGCAGCCAACAAGGAGGGTGATTGGCAGGTGGTGGCGCGAAAAAAGGCAAAAACGCCTTCGCCGGCGAAGGTGCCGGTGAAGGTGCCGACTCCTGTTAAGGCGCCTGCCAAACAGAAGGACCCTACTCCGCAAAATTCACCGTCCAAACAGGGCAAGGAAAAGGGTTCCTTCCCCAAAAAGGTTGCGGAAGAGCCTATGGAAGTAGGAAGAGCGTCGTCCCTGAAGCGCGGGAGAGAGGAAGAGGAGGAACAACAGGACAAACTCAAGAGTAGAAGGAGGAGCAGGAGCTCTGAGAGGAGGAAGCTGGGCGACCGATGCACTTCTTTACCGGTGTCCCCAGTTAGATGCACTTAGTGCAGAAAAGGCGAGGAGCCTTCCCTCTTCCCCGCGGAAAGCTTCCCAGTCCCCTACCTTCAATCTGACCCCCCTGGAAAAGAACATTTCGGCAACTCCCACTCCCTCCCCTTCTCCTATTCCCACTCCCAGCCAGACTCCCAGTCAGGCGAAAAAGAAGAAAGGCCTCCCGAGAGGCGCAGCTCTAATGAAAGTCGACGAAAATTTGGTGGCGGAGTGGTCCTCGCAAAGGCGAAAGTTGCTGAAGCCGCTCCTAAAACTGACTTCAGTCAACAATCTTTCCACTGAAGATCCTACAAACTTTTCCCAGGCCCCAGGTGTCATCACCCTGGTAAGAAATACCGGGGGAACCTGCGGGTCTGGGACCACATAGAAGAGGTCAGAAGGTTATATCCTAAAATAAGGATGGTGGCGGAAAACACGCCGGAACTAAGAAAAATGTCGCAAAATTGTTCGGGGAGGTTCCCCGTTTTACTCCACCCCAGTTTATATAGGGTGGTAAAACTAACTATATCCCACCGACGTCGGCGGGATTGTCTCAGACGGACGGATTACGTCCGACATAGGAACTGGTTCCCTGGGACAGTCCGTCGGGGTCCTGTCTGCCCGAGATTTTCGCCCCGTATGCGTCTAGTGCCTTGTTGCATGTTTCTTTGTTTTTTCTTTTTCAGAACTAAAAGATGTCTATTAAGATAGCCAGTTTGAATGCGAAGGGCCTGAGGGATCGGGAAGGCGGCTCGCCTGCTTCGTGACCTCTTGTCCTTCGGCGTGGATGTGGCCGCGATCCAAGAGACTCACTTTGTTTGCGAAGTCGACTCGTGTGTGCTGTCTAACGACTTTGTCGTCTATTCAGCATATGGGAGCCGGCAAGCCAGAGGTGTTTCTTTTGCTGGTCAAGCGTACCCTGGACGCGAAGGTTGACCTTGTCCATGTCGGTGCCGAGGGCCGGCTGATCGTGGCCGATATTGCAGTGAAAAGCAAATTGTTCCGGCTGATTGTGGTTTATGCGCCCAATAAGCAAGGTGAGCGTGTCTTTCTTTCGGCTGTTGGAGCCCTTTATGGTGCATTCAACACGGCTAATCTTAGTTGGGGACTGGAATGCCATCCTAACCCCCAAATGGGATAGAGGGAGGGGCGCTAGCGGGAGGAATGATGATCGTAGCCTGGTTGATCTGATCGACGAATTTGGTCTCGTCGATAGATACCGGGTCGATCATCCGGATGGGAGTATGTGGACGTGGGCGCTTAATTGGCCTTCTACCCGGGTATCTGCGTACCTGGATAGGATGTTAGTGAGAGTGGCCGACATAGACTTCTTAGAATGTCCAACGTTCCACTGGCTAGGCTACACGGACCACAAACTCGTTTGTGCCCGTGTGGTGTTGAACTTTAGGCCTAGGTTGGCTGGTTATTGGAAGTTCAATCAGTCCTTACTGGACAGGCGGGACTTTCGTGACCAGCTGACAAAACTAGTTCAGCGGGCGTTAATTGGGCGAGTCATTGGGAATAAGTGGTGGGTTAACCTTAAGGACTCCATTAGGTCTTTCGCCACCAAATATAGCCAGCGGCTCAAACTAGATAAGGCTGCGGAGGCAAAGACACTTAGTGCTAATTTCGCCCGGGCGGAGGCTGGTGGGGATCCCCTCGAGATAGCCTTAGCCAGGGAGGTTCTGAGGCGCTCGACTAGCGAGCGCTATATGGGTCAGGTAATTAGAGCTAAGTTAAGCAAGATGTCTTCCGAAGCTGTGAACATGGGCGCAGAACTGCGCAAGGAAGAAATTCGTCGGGCCGGCGATCGGTACATTCGAGAGGTGCGCGACCCGGAGGGACATCTCCTTAGGTCCACAGACGACATGTGCGAGGCGTTCCGGCAGCATTTCGAACACCGGTTTACCAAGGAGCCTGGTCTCCGTGACGAGGAGTTTCGCAGCTATTTGGCTGACTTTCCCCGGCTTTTGCCGGCTGAAGCGGCTAGCTGCGAAGGGGAGATTACGGAGGACGAAGTCTACGCGGCTTTGAAGAAGACCGGCAGTGGCAAGTCGCCAGGTTTGGATGGTTTGCCCTATGAATTGTACTTGAGGATGTCGCACCTTTTTGTCCCGCTCTTGACTGTCGTGTTCAACCACTGGTTTCGGCAGGGGTCCATCCCCGGTCGGATCACCAGGGGCGTGATCACGCTGTTGGGAAAAGGCAAGAAGGTTGGGCGGGGATTAGATGATTACAGGCCCATAACTCTGCTAAACACAGAGTTAAAGATTTTGGCCAAGATCCTGACGAATCGCTTGCAGCTAGTTGCCGAGTCTCTGTTGGAACCGGATCAGACTTGTTCTGTGAAGGGACGAACAATTCAGAGCAACCTGCACTTGATCCGCACGATCGTAGAGGGTGTAGAAGACGACGAAGAGGCCGCGCTGATCAATTTGGATCAGTCCAAGGCATTTGATAGGATTGACCATGGCTACCTGGCTGCTGTCCTGCAGGCCGCCGGATTCAAACCCGACTTCAGCCGCTGGATTAGCCTTCTGTATCGCTCCCCCAAGGCTGTGGTACAGGTGAACGGGAAGCTGTCGAGCGCTTTCGCGCTGTCTAGGTCGGTCCGACAGGGTTGTCCACTGTCGCCTCTCCTTTACGTCCTGGCGTTGGAGCCTCTCCTTCGCCGGCTAAGGGACGAGACGTGCAGTCCGGTCCTGCGTGGAATCAAGGTCCCTGGTGGAGCTCGAGCCAGGGTTTCCGCGTACGCCGATGACGTAACGACCTTTGTGTCCTCCCGCAGGGACATAAGGGCGGTACAGAAGGCGCTTGAACGGTACGAACAGGTAACAGGGGCCAGAATTAACCGCGACAAGTCGTCCGGCTTGCGGTTAGGTGCCTGGAAGGGTGTTTCCCTCCCGGGGCCCTTCGACTGGACGGACGGGCCGGTCAAGCTCCTCGGAGTTTGGTTCGGTCCGGACTTACAGTTGGAGAAAAACTGGTCAGAAGTACAGGCAAAGGTCGGCGCGTCGGTCGAGATTTGGCGTCGACGGAGTCTCTCCGTGAAGGGTCTGGCGGATGTGTAATACATACCTCTTTCCCAGAATCCTTTACCGGCTGTCTGTACTTCCCCTTTGTGACGATCATGAGAAGGCGCTCGAGCGTTTGCTATTCTCCTGTCTTTGGAGAGGACGCAAACACATGGTCGACAAAGGAGTCTGTTGCCTCCGTCCGTGTCAAGGGGGTCTGGGGATGCCACACTTGAGGAGCCACGTGCTCGCTTCGAGGTTGGCATTCCTCAGGCGCGCGTTGGAGGAAGATCGGTTGCTTGCGGGGGTAGTGAGGGACATGTTCCCTAGCCTCACTATCACTCCCCCGCTCCTAAGGACTAGCAATAGGCCTTGGGGGCGGCCGAAATTCCTGCTCGAATGTCTGACGGCCCTTCGGGCCATTCCATGGTCCAGTGACCTTTCACGGCCTAGGAGAATCTTCTATCGGGGATTAGTGGAGGGCGCCGTGAAGGATGAACTGTGGAGTAAGCTCGGCATGTCGAGGGAGGAGTATCGCTCTCATTGGTCTTGGGCGCCAGGTGCGGATTGGCTCAACAACTCTGAGTTTTCTCTGACCTGGCGATTGGCTCGGAATGGTTTGTCTCTCAACGACAAGCGTTTCGCAATGGGCCTGGCGGATTTGCCAGATTGTGAACGTTGCGTCCTTGGAATTAAGGAGACGTCTGCGCACGCCTTCTTCCATTGTTCGCGCGTTCGCCCGTTGTGGGCGCGTGTCGGCGAGTTGACTGCTCGTATCGCGCCGCGGGAGCTTGTGCTCATTGATCGCGCATACGCTGTGGACAATGTGTCGCCCCCGTACTCTGGAGTGAAGCGGATGGTGTTTCTGTCGCTACTGGCCACGGCTAGAATGGTGATTTGGATGACGCGTCTGGAGGAAGTCTTGCGGGGCGGTCGTCTTTCGGATCAGGATCTAATCCGATATTTTGAGCACCAGCTCAAAATTAAGATTAGAACTGAACGGAAACGGCTGCACCCGACAGAGTTCAGCGAAAGGTAGTATATGCGGCGAGCCTGGTTCGCGTGACCGGGGCTAGCCTTGATTTTCTCTTTTAGATCTGCTAGTTGCATCGGGGTGGATTCCTTTGGAACCCCGCCCGTGGTTAAGGTAGAAGTCTCTTTTGTGCCTAGTTAATGTGAGTGAATGTGTTTGTCCTCGCCTGTTCCCGGCTCCATTGCTTTTGTTATGATCCAGTTCGAGATTCCCATTGTCCAAGTATTATTTTGTCCCGTTTTCACTCTCGGCTGGGTCAGCCTTATACATTCTCCAGTCCAATTTATTTTTGCCCCCTGCTTATCCATTCCCCTTAGAAAGAGAGCTGCTTGATTTTGTCCTTTTTTAAAGGCAGAATACAGTGGCCTCTTTAATTATGTGGGTGTGTTTGGGTCTTACTAACATTGTGTATATATATTCATTTGAAATTGTTTTTGTTTTGGGGATTTTTGTTTCTTCATTCCCCCTCCCCATCATGTCATTTCATGAATAAAGTTTTAAATTTATTTTTGTACACTATTGTAAATATTGTAAAAACACAAATTTTTATGTACATTTGGGGTGTTTTTTAGGTCCCCGGTATGATTTTGCGGTATTTTGGTGCTTGATAGGTATGAGTGTTGATGGACAAATTTTTATGGTGAATGAGAAAATTGTAACGTATGTATGGGTCGTGAATCTGATTAGCTAGGTATAAGATAGTTACGGAAGACCAACCCAAGTTTTTGTTCCCCCTCCCCATTGTTTGGCCTTGTGCCAGAATTTGTACTTTGTTGGCAAATAAATAAGTACCAACCCTTCCCTACTCAGACTTTTTTGTGTTTGCGTGGTCGGTTTGGTTTGGATCAAAGTGTAGTATCTGTTCCATAGTGATTCTTACTATTACTTTGGTCAAGTGTGGCATTGTGGTCTCCACCCAAGTTTATTGCTTGGGCTGCGTAAAGTAGCGACCTGCGAAGGACGCGAAACACCGGAGGCAGGTGTCTCGCGCTTAGCCTCTTAGGAGGCAATGGCCTCCGATAGGCCAGATGTGATCGTTCCTCCCACCACGGCCTCGGTGGGAGGAAAGGAGGGGGGATTGGCGGTTGCCTGCCTCACCCTCTCCTTGGAAAAAGGACCAGGAGTAGCAACCCTACCAGCAGCTCCTGCATCTCCGGTGCCCTCTACGTCTAAGGAGGACGGGCAGCGGTGTTCAGCAGACACGGTTTCCCCCGACAAGGCTTGGACCGGGGGGACCATCCAGAAAGTGCGGAAGGATTCAGCGTATTATGAGTCTCTAAAGGAGAAATACGCTAAATACGTGACAGGAGCGGAGATTATCTCGGTGCCCGAGACGCTCAGTAATATTGAGCCCAGGATCCTTTCCCTGCTGACCAGGGATCCGAAAAGTCGCAAACTTATCGGGGTCAGCAGGGACGTGGTGGAGGAGGCCATCAAGGCCTTGAAGATCAATGGAAAGATGGTGGCTAGGCGCAGCCACGCCGTGTGGGATGTTCTACTTGGCTCTGCGGAGGAAGCAAGAAAACTGGCCGGCTCCTTTATGGAAACAAAGACGTTGCGCCTGGATACAGAATACATGGGCATGCGCAGATCAAAGATCACTCTCCACGGCGTGCCCATGGACATCTCGTTAGACCATGTCGGGGTGTTTTTCACACAATTCGGCATGGTCGAAGAGGTGAAGGCGCTCACCTCGAAGCAGGGCTTTCTCACCGGTGACGTCACCCTGCAGGTGACGGTCGAGCAAAAAAAGATCGGGAATATCCCCAACATTATCACCTGCAGGGGAAGATCAATTTACGTGATCGTTGAGGGGGAGGAAGCCCTTCTGCTGGGTCTGCGGCGATTCCAATCACGTCGCCAAGGCGTGCCCGAAAAAGGATCCGGCCCCTGGGACCCAGCCAGCAAAGCAGCAGCAGGAGAAACCGGCAGCGAAACAACCAGAAGCTCCAACGGAGGCGAAATCGTCTGTTCCGGATAAGGTGAATGAGTGGCAGACGGTCGGCAAGAAAAAGAAGGCGAAGGCACTAGCGGAGAAATCGCCTTCTCCGGCCAAAACGCCTTCTCAGACCAAAACGCCTTCTCCGACCAAAACGCCCTCGCCACCTCAGGAGCCTTCGGAGTCAAAGGTGCCCTCATCACCCAAAGCAGCTACCAAGCAGGGGAAGGCAAAAAACCTCCCCAAAATGAGGGCCCGAAGGAACAACCAAGGGAAGAGCCCATGGAGACTCAAAGATCGGCGTCGTTGAAACGCAGCCGGGAGGACGAAGAAGAGCAGCAAGAGAACTTCAAGAATCGGCGGAAGAGCAGAGAAAGGAGTTCGACAACACACAGGTGCTCCTCGCTTCCTGCCTCACCGGAGAGGCAAACGTATGCGCAAAAGGCAAGAAGCCTTCCCTCGTCCCCGCGGAAAGCTTCCCCAGTCCCCTACCTTTAAATTAACCCCCCCTGAGACCAGTTGCTTTATCCCCCACTCTCTCCCCTTCTCCTATGTCCACTCCCACTCGGGCAAAAAAGATAAAAGCCCTGCCCAAAGGGGAAGCGCTATTGAAAGTAGAGGAGGACATCTCTGCAGGGTGGTCGTCACAAAGACGAAAACTACTCAAACCACTGCTGAAGATGACCACAGTTGACGGTCTATCTACGGAGGACCCCAAAAACTTTCCCCAGGCCCCAGGAGTAATTACCCTCGTACGGAATACCGGGGGTAACCTGCGGGTCTGGGACCACATCGCGGAAGCGAAAAAACTTTATCCTAAACTAAGGATGTACATTGAAAGCTCAGCAGAACTTAGAAAAATGTCTAAAAATTGTTCGGGGAGGTTCCCTGTTTTACTCCACCCCAGTTTATATAGGGTGGTAAAACTAATGTACCCCACGGACGTCGGCGGTATTGTCTCAGACGGACGGATTACGTCCGACATAGGAACTGGTTCCCTGGGACAGTCCGTCGGGGTCCTGTCTGCCCGAGATTTTCGCCCCGTATGCATCTAGAGAGCCTTTGTTGCCTGTTTTTCTTTTTCTCTTTTTCAGGTTTAAAAGATGTCTATTAAGATAGCCAGCTTGAATGCGAAGGGCCTGAGGGATCGGGGTAAGGCGGCTCGCCTGCTTCGTGACCTCTTGTCCTTCGGCGTGGATGTGGCCGCGATCCAAGAGACTCACTTTGTTTGCGAAGTCGACTCGTGTGTGCTGTCTAACGACTTTGTCGTCTATTCAGCATATGGGAGCCGGCAAGCCAGAGGTGTTTCTTTGCTGGTCAAGCGTACCCTGGACGCGAAGGTTGACCTTGTCCATGTCGGTGCCGAGGGCCGGCTGATCGTGGCCGATATTGCAGTGAAAAGCAAATTGTTCCGGTTGATTGTGGTTTATGCGCCCAATAAGCAAGGTGAGCGTGTCTCTTTCTTTCGGCTGTTGGAGCCCTTATGGTGCATTCAACACGGCTAATCTTAGTTGGGGACTGGAATGCCATCCTAACCCCCAAATGGGATAGAGGGAGGGGCGCTAGCGGGAGGAATGATGATCGTAGCCTGGTTGATCTGATCGACGAATTTGGTCTCGTCGATAGATACCGGGTCGATCATCCGGATGGGAGTATGTGGACGTGGGCGCTTAATTGGCCTTCTACCCGGGTATCTGCGTACCTGGATAGGATGTTAGTGAGAGTGGCCGACATAGACTTCTTAGAATGTCCAACGTTCCACTGGCTAGGCTACACGGACCACAAACTCGTTTGTGCCCGTGTGGTGTTAGACTTTAGGCCTAGGTTGGCTGGTTATTGGAAGTTCAATCAGTCCTTACTGGACAGGCGGGACTTTCGTGACCAGCTGACAAAACTAGTTCAGCGGGCGTTAATTGGGCGAGTCATTGGGAATAAGTGGTGGGTTAACCTTAAGGACTCCATTAGGTCTTTCGCCACCAAATATAGCCAGCGGCTCAAACTAGATAAGGCTGCGGAGGCAAAGACACTTAGTGCTAATTTCGCCCGGGCGGAGGCTGGTGGGGATCCCCTAGAGATAGCCTTAGCCAGGGAGGCCCTGAGGCGCACGACTAGCGAGCGCTATATGGGCCAGGTAATTAGAGCTAAGTTAAGCAAGATGTCTTCCGAAGCTGTGAACATGGGCGCTGAACTGCGCAAGGAAGAAATTCGTCGGGCCGGCGATCGGTACATTCGAGAGGTGCGCGACCCGGAGGGACATCTCCTTAGGTCCACTGACGACATGTGCGAGGCGTTCCGGCAGCATTTCGAACACCGGTTTACCAAGGAGCCTGGTCTCCGTGACGAGGAGTTTCGCAGCTATTTGGCTGACTTTCCCCGGCTTTTGCCGGCTGAAGCGGCTAGCTGCGGGGAGATTACGGAGGACGAAGTCTACGCGGCTTTGAAGAAGACCGGCAGTGGCAAGTCGCCAGGTTTGGATGGTTTGCCCTATGAATTGTACTTGAGGATGTCGCACCTTTTTGTCCCGCTCTTGACTGTCGTGTTCAACCACTGGTTTCGGCAGGGGTCCATCCTCCCCGGTCGGATCACCAGGGGCGTGATCACGCTGTTGGGAAAAAGGCAAGAAGGTTGGGCGGGGATTAGATGATTACAGGCCCATAACTCTGCTAAACACAGAGTTAAAGATTTGGCCAAGATCCTGACGAATCGCTTGCAGCTAGTTGCCGAGTCTCTGTTGGAACCGGATCAGACTTGTTCTGTGAAGGGACGAACAATTCAGAGCAACCTGCACTTGATTCGCACGATCGTAGAGGGTGTAGAAGACGACGAAGAGGCCGCGCTGATCAATTTGGATCAGTCCAAGGCATTTGATAGGATTGACCATGGCTACCTGGCTGCTGTCCTGCAGGCCGCCGGATTCAAACCCGACTTCAGCCGCTGGATTAGCCTTCTGTATCGCTCCCCCAAGGCTGTGGTACAGGTGAACGGGAAGCTGTCAGGGCGCTTTCGCGCTGTCTAGGTCGGTCCGACAGGGTTGTCCACTGTCGCCTCTCCTTTACGTCCTGGCGTTGGAGCCTCTCCTTCGCCGGCTAAGGGACGAGACGTGCAGTCCGGTCCTGCGTGGAATTGCTGTCCCTGGTGGAGCTCGAGCCAGGGTTTCCGCGTACGCCGATGACGTAACGACCTTTGTGTCCTCCCGCAGGGACATAAGGGCGGTACAGAAGGCGCTTGAACGGTACGAACAGGTAACAGGGGCCAGAATTAACCGCGACAAGTCGTCCGGCTTGCGGTTAGGTGCCTGGAAGGGTGTTTCCCTCCCGGGGCCCTTCGACTGGACGGACGGGCCGGTCAAGCTCCTCGGAGTTTGGTTCGGTCCGGACTTACAGTTGGAGAAAAACTGGTCAGAAGTACAGGCAAAGGTCGGCGCGTCGGTCGAGATTTGGCGTCGACGGAGTCTCTCCGTGAAGGGTCTGGCGGAGGTGTGTAATACATACCTCTTTCCCAGAATCCTTTACCGGCTGTCTATACTTCCCCTTTGTGACGATCATGAGAAGGCGCTCGAGCGTTTGCTATTCTCCTGTCTTTGGAGAGGACGCAAACACATGGTCGACAAAGGAGTCTGTTGCCTCCGTCCGTGTCAAGGGGGTCTGGGGATGCCACACTTGAGGAGCCACGTGCTCGCTTCGAGGTTGGCATTCCTCAGGCGCGCGTTGGAGGAAGATCGGTTGCTTGCGGGGGTAGTGAGGGACATGTTCCCTAGCCTCACTATCACTCCCCCGCTCCTAAGGACTAGCAATAGGCCTTGGGGGCGGTAAGAAATTCCTGCTCGAATGTCTGACGGCCCTTCGGGCCATTCCATGGTCCAGTGACCTTTCACGGCCTAGGAGAATCTTCTATCGGGGATTAGTGGAGGGCGCCGTGAAGGATGAACTGTGGAGTAAGCTCGGCATGTCGAGGGAGGAGTATCGCTCTCATTGGTCTTGGGCGCCAGGTGCGGATTGGCTCAACAACTCTGAGTTTTCTCTGACCTGGCGATTGGCTCGAATGGTTTGTCTCTCAACGACAAGCGTTTCGCAATGGGCCTGGCGGATTTGCCAGATTGTGAACGTTGCGTCCTTGGAATTAAGGAGACGTCTGCGCACGCCTTCTTCCATTGTTCGCGCGTTCGCCCGTTGTGGGCGCGTGTCGGCGAGTTGACTGCTCGCATCGCGCCGCGGGAGCTTGTGCTCATTGATCGCGCATACGCTGTGGACAATGTGTCGCCCCCGTACTCTGGAGTGAAGCGGATGGTGTTTCTGTCGCTACTGGCCACGGCTAGAATGGTGATTTGGATGACGCGTCTGGAGGAAGTCTTGCGGGGCGGTCGTCTTTCGGATCAGGATCTAATCCGATATTTTGAGCACCAGCTCAAAATTAAGATTAGAACTGAACGAAAACGGCTGCACCCGACAGAGTTCAGCGAAAGGTGGGTATATGCGGCGAGCCTGGTTCGCGTGACCGGGGCTAGCCTTGATTTTCTCTTTTAGATCTGCTAGTTGCATCGGGGTGGATTCCTTTGGAACCCCGCCCATGGTTAAGGTAGAAGTTCTTTTTGTGCCTAGTTAATGTGAGTGAATGTGTTTGTCCTCGCCTGTTCCCGGCTCCATTGCTTTTGTTATGATCCAGTTCGAGATTCCCATTGTCCAAGTATTATTTTGTCCCGGTTTCACTCTCGGCTGGGTCAGCCTTATACATTCTCCAGTCCAATTTATTTTTGCCCCCTGCTTCTCCATTCCCCTTAGAAAGAGAGCTGCTTGATTTTGTCCCCTTCTAAGGCAGAATACAGTGGCCTCTTTAATTATGTGGGTGTGTTTGGGTCTTACTAACATTGTGTATATATATTCATTTGAAATTGTTTTTTGTTTTGGGGATTTTTTGTTTCTTCATTCCCCCTTCCCATCATGTCATTTCATGAATAAAGTTTTAAATTTATTTTTGTACACTATTGTAAATATTGTAAATAAACAAATTTTTATGTACATTTGGGGCGTTTTTAGGTCCCTGGTATGATTTTGCGGTATTTTGGTGCTTGATAGGTATGAGTGTTGATGGACAAATTTTTATGGTGAATGAGAAAATTGTAACGTATGTATGGGTCGTGAATCGGGTTAGCTAGGTATAAGATAGTTACGGAAGACCAACCCAAGTTTTTGTTCCCCCTCCCATTTGTTGGCCTTGTGCCAGAATTTATGTATTTATACGTAAATAAATCAGTACCAACCCTTTCCTACCCTCTTGACTTTTGTTTTGGGGGTTGTGAAGGTAAGAGCAAAGAGCTGTTTTGTTCCTTCGTGATATTGCAGTGACTTTGTATCTTGGACATACCGATTTCCGGCCCGAGTTTATAGCTCGGGCTTGCGTAAAGTAGCGTTTTCAACGCGAAACACCGGAAAGAAGTTGTCCGGTGTTCGGCCACTTTGTGGCAATGGCCTCTAATGGGCCGGATGAGGTCGTTCCTCCCACCACGGCGTCGGTGGGAGGAAAGGAGGGGGATTGGGCTCTACCGCCTCGGGATAATCCCCCTTCGCAAGTACTAGCAGAAGCAGCATCGCCTAAACCCTCGACCGCTGGGTGGAAAAGAGGGAAATTGACGGTTAAGGATGAGGAATATTACCATCAGATGCAAGACAAATACGCCCAGTATATTAAAGGAACAGAGCTGGTTTCCGTGCCAGAACAATTGGCACAAATTGAGGCCAGAATAATCACACTAAGAACCAAGGAACTTAAGACCCATAAGTTTGTGGGCATCACAAGGGAATCCTTTGAAGAGGCAATTCGGGCTCTTCAGATTAATGCAAAGGCCGTAGCGAGGAGAGGCAATGCCAAGTGGGACGTCCTGCTTGGCTCAGCTGAAGATGCCAAGCGCCTAATTGGCGTGGTATTGGAGACAAAAACACTCCAATTCCAGACGGAATATATGGGAGCAAGGAGAGTTAAGATTACCTTGCATGGCGTCCCCTTGGACATTGCCGAGGACCACGTCGGCGCCTTTTTTGCAAGTTACGGAAAGGTGGCCGACGTCTCCTCGCTACGGTCCAAGGCAGGCTTCTATACAGGAGATATGGTCCTGCAGGTGACCCTATCTGGGGAAAACATTGCGAAAATCCCCAACATTCTCACCTGCAGGGATCGAAATATTTTTGTGGTCGTGGAGGGCAGAAAGCCTTGCTGTTGGGTCTGTGGGGCGGCGGAACACGTCGCAAAGGCGTGTCCGACCAAAAACCCGCCCCCAAAGGCCCAACCAGTCAAACAGCAGCAGCAGCCTGCAAAGGAAACTACCAAACAAGCTCCACCAGCACCAGTACCGGCAGCCAACAAGGAGGGTGATTGGCAGGTGGTGGCGCGAAAAAAGGCAAAAACGCCTTCGCCGGCGAAGGTGCCGGTGAAGGTGCCGACTCCTGTTAAGGCGCCTGCCAAACAGAAGGGCCCTACTCCGCAAAATTCACCGTCCAAACAGGGCAAGGAAAAGGGTTCCTTCCCCAAAAAGGTTGCGGAAGAGCCTATGGAAGTAGGAAGAGCGTCGTCCCTGAAGCGCGGGAGAGAGGAAGAGGAGGAACAACAGGACAAACTCAAGAGTAGAAGGAGGAGCAGGAGCTCTGAGAGGAGGAAGCTGGGCGACCGATGCACTTCTTTACCGGTGTCCCCAGTTAGATGCACTTATGCAGAAAAGGCGAGGAGCCTTCCCTCTTCCCCGCGGAAAGCTTCCCAGTCCCCTACCTTCAATCTGACCCCCCTGGAAAAGAACATTTCGGCAACTCCCACTCCCTCCCCTTCTCCTATTCCCACTCCCAGCCAGACTCCCAGTCAGGCGAAAAAGAAGAAAGGCCTCCCGAGAGGCGCAGCTCTAATGAAAGTCGACGAAAATTTGGTGGCGGAGTGGTCCTCGCAAAGGCGAAAGTTGCTGAAGCCGCTCCTAAAACTGACTTCAGTCAACAATCTTTCCACTGAAGATCCTACAAACTTTTCCCAGGCCCCAGGTGTCATCACCCTGGTAAGAAATACCGGGGGGAACCTGCGGGTCTGGGACCACATAGAAGAGGTCAGAAGGTTATATCCTAAAATAAGGATGGTGGCGGAAAACACGCCGGAACTAAGAAAAATGTCGCAAAATTGTTCGGGGAGGTTCCCCGTTTTACTCCACCCCAGTTTATATAGGGTGGTAAAACTAACATATCCCACCGACGTCGGCGGGATTGTCCTAGACGGACGGATTACGTCCGACATTGG
>JBBBDQ010030061.1:0-17051 GCA_037127315.1 Ascarosepion bandense
GTTAGGGTTAAAGGTTAGTGTAAGTATTAGGGTAGTGTTAGGTTTAGGGCAAAGGTTAGCATTTGGGGTTAAGAATAGTGTAGTGATTAGTTGTTAGGGTAAAGGGTTATGGTTAATTTGGAGGTTATGGTTTACTTAATGATTAAGGGTTAAGGTTAGGCAGAGTTAGGGGATGATTGAAGGTTAGGGTTAGGGAAAGATTAGAGTTAATGATTAACATTTAGGGGTTACAGTTAGGCAGGGTTCTGTTAGGCTTAAGTTTGGTGTTGAGGTAAATAGTTAGCTTGGGGTTGGTAGAATAAGGGTTGGGGTTAAGATTAGATGTATGGTTAGAATTGGGATTAGTGTTAAATGTTAGGGTTTACAATTATGGGTTAGGTTTAGGGTTGGCATTGGGTTAGAGATAAAACACGTTTAAGGTAAAGAGTGGTTAAGGTTTAAGTAGGCTTATGGTTAGGGTTATTTTATTCATTACATAAAAATGAGCTTATTAGCATGGATAAACATCAATAACTTAAAATAAACAAAACAATTAATCTATGACTGAAGAGAAAGCTAAATTGAGGTTGGACAACTGAATTGGATTGCTAACATGACATGCCTTGATATAGATTTTGCTGTTTACCAGTTGAACTCAGCAATCACAATTGCTAAAGTTAGCCATCTAAATAAGGCAAATTAGATCTTAAAATATGTGAAAAACACCTAGTTCCATCAAATCTATGAAAATTTAAAATCAAAGATTGTAACATGCACTGATGAAGTTATGCTAATCTTCCAGATGTGTTAGTCAAGGAGGAAAAATTGTTTTTCCTACTGATGAAAGAAAATGACAGCCTATCCACATGATCAAGAGGGTGATCAAATGCAAATTAGCAGCAGAAACTTTATCATTCATCAAAGGGTGTGATATGTTATTGTTTATGGCTACAATAATTGCAGAGATTGTCTATGATGACAGGAATGCCACCTTACCTGTCTTACTGTAAAGTAGACAATAGAACAATAGAAGTTTGCATAAATCAGTGAAGACAATAAAAAGAATTAGTGACATTAGAGTATGGGTGGAAATGTCAATTGTTCAAGAAATGATTGAAAAAGAGAATAGTGAATAGTTAGCATATGCATTCACAAAAGCTAATTGAGTACAAATCTTTTGAAGTTGCTTCAAGAAGTAAACATAAAAAAAGCTATAAGAATTAAAGCCACTGGTGAGTTCAATTGTTCATCTGCTGATCTATATTTGTTTAACAAAGAAGAAAGGGAGATTGTTAGAGTTAATGGACTTACTCCCTATAAGAATGTGTTATAAATGAAATTACCACAAGAGAAAAAGATGTTTTTCAGTTACAAATATAGACAAAGAGAGAAGAGTGTTGCAAGTTTAACAAAAGTCTCTTCTTCATCAGTGAGAAAATTTCCAAACATTCACTGACATATAAGAAGATATTACATAGCAGTTCAGTACTGTTTTATCCCTAAAATTAAAATTCATAGAACTTATGAATTTTCCTGAAATATGTGAAGGCTGATAATGCAAAACAAAATGTAATTGTCCATAATCTTTTCCAATTTCAGCAACCTAAATGAACATTTTTTCAAGCTATAATTTTTATAATATTCATGGTACATTTATAGAACATAGCTAATAAAATTTAGAACTATTTGAGAAGTTTTTATTGACACAATTTTTGTTTTTTCATCCACCGAAATACTTGAGCTTCTTTAAACTTTGAGTATCTTATAGCTGTAGACTTTGAATTTGTATTTTAAAAATACAGATTTTAAGCTCTAAGACAAAACAAACATATGCAACAGTATGAGTAAGTTGGCATTATCGTTGTGTGGAATCATTAATATTAGCAGTTGTAGTTTGACTGGAGATCAAATCTGAGTTCAGCATTAACTTTCCTGCTGGTCATATTGAAGTTAGCAGATCATGTACATGGGTTATCAGTAAGGAAAGAAAAGAAAAGAAAAAGTAAAAAAATATAACTTTGATGTTAAATGACATTCCTCCAACTGACTGCAGGAAATTTTCTTATATCAGAACAAATTATGAGATAGTCAACACAGAATCTCACTGTAAGATGATGAATATCAGTATGAGGTAAGTTGTTGAACTGGTTGTTATACTCACCAACATGAAGCATGTAGGGTAAATATTATGTTAGAATGAATATGAAACCAGAAATAGACAGTAAAGACATTTAATGCAACTACTTCAGTTCCTTCTGATGAGTAGTTAGTGAAATTTATTCTCACTATTTTTTTTGCTGAAATGCATGTTTGGCATCCTTGAAGAGAGTTTTTATACACTCATAATGTATCCTCAAATTAACTATTCAAAGTAGATAGTTTTAGCATTACGGGTCTCTTCCAAGTTTGTCTCCCTCAAATTATATCCCTTGAAGTATGAACAGATTAAGTTTATTCCCTCAAGTCTATTTAACTATAGTATCCCTACAATAACCAGCTTATACTCTTGTCAATGGCAACCAATAATGTAACTAAGTCACCAAATGTGTTGATTTTCATAACCTTCAGACCATTGTTGCTACAAACTAGCTGACTCCTCACTCATTAATGTATAGCTTGTGTGTTGCTAGTATTGTGTTAAAGATTTCCTGTGAGTATGTAGTGTTTTATAAATGATGGTTTTGACAAAGAAGGATGAGTTCTTATGGGGAATGAACCAATTGTAAGAATTAATGGGTTGTGAACCAGATTAGCTAGGTTTAAGATAGTCAGCAATGACCAGCCTTTCCCAACTTCCTCTATGGCCATGTACCAAAAACATATATTCGTCACAGCCAGCTGCTTCTGTTTCTCATTATTTAAACAAAAGAGTAACCTTGACCTTACCTTTCCACCGAAAATCAGCAGCTAGGGAGATGTTAGTAGCTGAATTCTTATAATCAGTATCCCTTTTGCCAAGTGTGTAGGTTTAGAAGAAGAATGACCAGCTAAGACAAGCTTAGTACCCAGTTACCACTTATGTGGAGGTTAGGTCATCTTTGACCAGCAGCCTGTGCTTAAGCGCTTGGGATCCCCCACATTAAAAATCGACCATGTGCTACCCATGGTTGATTCTTGGTATTGGAAATATTTTATAGATGAATGAACTGTCTCCCATTGCAGAAGTCACGATTACCGGTCCCTGGCTTAAGCTGACAGCAGTCCATATCTTCCATTTTTTTCCTGCGACTCCAACACGGACTAATTTTGGCTCTGTGAAACTCAACCAGCAGCCACATGGTGTCCAAAAATGGAGCGGCCAAGAAGACAACATAACATTGAGGATGTTCAAACAGTTGCACCAAAACATCGGAAAACGGAATCCCTCTTCAATTAGAAGACGAATATATTCTGATGTCGCAACAGAAAATGAGAACTGTTAACAGAATGAACTGTACTGCTTCCTGTTAAATCTACGTGAAAACCACTTTTTTGCAACAATTTTCTTAAACTTCTTAGCTGTAAATGCCAAACTCAATGAGTCACAAGCTTGCCTCGAGACTGGTTTCCACGCGTTGATGGAAAACTCGACGTTGGGAATTGTGAGGGACGCGATCCTTATCCTTGCTATCTCCCCCACCCATCTTGAGGCGGTGCTACAAGCCTCGGGAGTGATTGAGTTTTCTCCTTGAGTGTCAGGCGGCCTTGAGGGCTATTCCTCGTTCCAGTGATCTTTCTCGGCCTAGGAGAGTCTTCTGTTGTGGATTAGTGGAGGGGTCGCGAAGGATCCACTACGTGATGTTCTCAGCTTGTTGGACGTCTTGGCCGCTAGCGGCGGATGACCTCAGAAACCCTGATTTTTCGCTTACCTAGCGACTGGCTCTGAATAGGCTGTCTCTCAATGACAAGGGATTTATATAGGGCCTAGCGGATTTGCCAGATTGGGAATGTTTGGTTTGGAAGGATCGGCTTCGCACTCCTTCTGCTATTGTCCTCGGGTTCGCCTTCTATGGGACCGTGTCGTGTCGGCAAGTTGACGACTCTTATTGCTCCCGAAAAGCTCGAGCTCATTGATCGTGCATATGCATGTGACAATGTGTCCCCCCTCCCGTTATCTGGGGTGAAACGGATGGTGTTTCTGTCGCTACTGACTATAGCCCGAATGATGATTTGGATGAAGGCGAATGGAGGGAGTCTTGCAAAGTCAGCGCCTTTCTCATTAGGATCTAACCTGATATTTTGAGCATCAGCTCGAAATGAAGATTAGAACTGATAGAAAGCGATTGAATTGGATAGATTTCAGCAAAAGGTGGGTGACTGGGGCGAGCCTGGTTCGCACTACTGAAATACTTTCTGCTTTTTGGTTCGCACTACTTAAATACTTTCTGCTTTTTGGCAGCCTCCAGCAAGGTGTATGCTTCGTTTGCGATCCCGCCACCAGCGGTTGATTCCTGGAGCGATTATGTTTTAGTTAGCAGCCGATTCCACTTTTGGTTTGACTCTGCTTTGGAGGTGGAATGGTCTAGTCCGCCTAAAATGCCGTTACATGCGGTTGATCCAACAACTATGTAAGTCCAATTGCCGTGGCCCACACGTGTTAGCTCTCCCATCTGCCTGGAAGCAAACACATGCTAGTTCGCAGCTGAACCCATCCTTCCTAAATGACGTTCCTGTCGACGGCATTCTAGCATGTTCTGTTCCTGCAAGGTCTTAATCTAACTTAAACACAGGCTGGAATGACTAAGTTTCAGTTAGAGGACCAAAATCCTGTTTCCTAAGTAGCATCCAACAACCACTCCAGTTCAGCACCTCTCACACACACCAGGTGCGAAACACTCACCCACCTTTTGTCGAGTTCCAGTGAAGAGCGTCGCACCCTTTTTGCTCTGATCTTCACATTAGCTGATGCTTAAAGCTAGTGATCAGTTGAGAAGAGGAGAGCTAGACACCGAGTATCTTGACCTAAGCTGAACAAGCTGCATACAGTTGGCCAAGCCCTTCACCAAAATCTTTGTTTGTGTTTAGTGTGGTCAAAGGGCAAAAATTGCCTAACCCATCCCCTCCGCTTTTGCTCTTGTGTAGCAACTTGATGACGCCCCTGGAGAAGCGTTGGGGTATATTCCCCATCCTCAACCAGTGGTTGAAAATTAGTACAGGCAGAAAGACGAAAACCGGCGACAGCCTCAAGTACACCTCACAGGGAAGACCATTCAAACCTGAAGATTTGTCCCGGCCACCTTGCTTCAGCACATCCCAGACCTCCTCCTTACTCATAGCCTCTTCACACCCAGCTGCTTCGGCTGCGTCGAGGCAGGGAAGTCAGCTAAATAGGTGTTGAAATTAGCAGGGCTCACTCTAGGTTTGTTGGTGAAAAGTTCACGGAAGTAAGTCCGAAAGACCTCGCAGATGCCTTCGTTTGTGGTCACTCTTTGACCGTCCGGTGTTGTGATCCTCCAATCACCCGCTAGGACTACCTACCTTGACATTTTAAAAAATGTTCGACCCACTGAAAAAAAATTCATGCTCCACCTGGTTATCGGGGGCATAAACCCCGATGAAGCGAAAAGACTTACCTTTCTTGATGACATACAGAACACAAATCCTGTCCTCCAGATTCACAAACACAAGGGCACACATCGCCATCAAGGACCTGCTGATTAGCCAAGAAACACCTCTGGAGCGGCTATCAAAATAGGCTGAGAATAGGTGAATCTTCCTTGACAGAATATATTAACTGTCGCTGGCAATCAGATGGGTTTCTTTACCCAGAGATGCCGAAGGTTGCGTACGGGCTTCGTCCTACGTGAATCCGACCTCAGACCTCAGCCATTCAAAGTAGCTAACCAAAGAGCCATTAAGAGATACTTAAGGTTGGTCCTCGCCCTGAAACATGGTCAAGGATAGGACACAATGGCTTCTCTCATGTTTCTGCAGCTCATTTCAGTCCTGATTATGCTATCTTTGGATATGCTGCCGATGTCGTGGGAAAATGTTAGTTTTAGAGACCTGAAAAGGATGGGTGAACAAAAACAGGAATCCATCTGCCACTAAAATGTTTCATTCTTCTGAGTTCATTACAGTCTGTGATGACAATTGGGAACTCCTCATGGCTTCTTGGATCATCTCTCATACTTCACGAGATCCTGTTCCGATGTGAACCACCATGATGAGTTTCTTAGCCTGCAGAAATCGAATGGGGTCTTCGATGTTATTATAACCGCATTTCTTCATGGCAAAGAGTACTCTCATTTTGTTTACTGACTTGCCATAATCTTTGGCTTTCTCTTCAGCTATGCTGGTCACTGCAGATATTTTACCTGTATTGTAAGGAAGTTTTGTGCTCTTTTTCATGTTGGGAAAAGGGCTAGGAGTTTTTTTTTTCAGGGGTAGAAGCTAGCTTCTTTTACGAAGACGAGCGAGTTCTTCTATGAGTGAAATGATTTGCCTTTTTTATTTATGGAGATGATGGAATGGATGAAGCAGAGCATGGTAGTGACTCCCACTAATCCAGACCCACTTTCATTTCTTTTTTTTTGGGTGGGGGGAATTTGTCGAAAGATGAGTCGTTTTTAGTCCAGGGTCATGTGTTCGAGTTGACTTTGTTGCTGCATGTTGTGGGGTTGACGGCTTTCAGGAGTACACACGGCTTATCGAAAATGAGAATTGAAGAATATTTATTTACTTCTTCTTCTATGTGCCTTGTCCTTTCAGGACGTAGGCAATCATAGCCTTCTACGTCTCCCTATCCCTGGTGGCTCTTAGCACGCTTTCTCCTGTAATATCTCGCAGTTCCCGTTCTGTCATCCAATTGCTTAGGCCCTTTCGTTTCCACTCTTTCCAACACCTCATCATTGCTCACATACTCGCAGCATCCTTCTGTAGAACCAGATTTCAGCTGCTTCAAGTTTTTTCTTCATCTTTGTTGATATTGTCCAACATTCACTGCCATATTGAAGAACTGACATCACATAGCAATGTATTATTCTCTTTTTTGTTTCTAGTGAAAGTTTCCTGCGTCTTAATACTTTACACAGCTTCTGGAACGTATCCTTTGCCATGCCAATTCGCCTTCAAATTTCTGTGTCACACTTTCTGTCTTCTTTTAGAACATTTCCCAGGTATTTAAATTTTTGTGCCTGCTTGATTTTAATATCCCCAGATGCATTTTGGGTTGCTCTTTTTGCTGATGACCATGCATTCGGTTTTCTTGCAGTTTATTTGTAGTCCTTTTTTGTCACTCTCTTCAGCTACCTTCTGTTGGAGGTCTTGTAGTTTTCTTTCTGTGTCTGCAATCAGCACTGTATCGTCTGCGTATCTTATGTTGTTCAAATTGTGGCCTCCGATGACAAATCCTGGCATAACATTTAGGGTCCTCAAAATATTCTCGCTGTAAAAGTTAAATAGATCCGGTGAAAAGACACATGTTTGTCTTACACTCCTTTCTATCTTTGTATATCTGCTGAATTCGTTACCTGTTCATATGCAGGCAGTTTGCTGCCAGTAGAGATTCTTAATTACCCTAATGTCTTTCCCAAATATGTCGAGGCTGCTGAGCTTCTCCATCTATTCTTTGTGGCGTATTTTGTCGAACGCCTTCGCATAATCGATAAAACACAGGTACAAAGTCCTAATTCATTTGTATTTCCCTTTCAGGGAGCATTCTAATCATAAATATGGCATCCCTGGTTCTAGTGTCTTTGACGAACCTGCACTGTTCTTGTCCTATCTCTGGCCTGATTCTGCTTTTTTTTGCTCCATTCATCAGTATTCGGACGATCAGTTTTGTGTTTATTTACTAATGAAAATTAAAATTAGAAAGGAGTGAAAGAGAAATGTAATTTTAAAAAAAAGAAAAAGTTCCAAATAAAGTGGATGCAAATCAGAATGTCAAATTTTATGTTTAACAAAGACATGTAACGGAATGTTTTTTTTTTCAGATTATCCAAAGAAATTGTAAAAATATAAAAATGTTTTTTCGGGTTATCTCCCTTAGACTCGTCAATTTTACGGCTCATTTAATTTTCATTCTTCCCATGAGGACAGAAATGCCACAAAAGATTGGCCCCACTCACTAAGTGTTTTCTCATTTTTTAAACGATCCGAAGGCCAATAAACAGCTGTGATGAAGGAAGGAAAGGTGTACGTGTGAAAGATAGGGTGAGAGTGAGAGAGCCAATTTTAGTAGTCTGCTTTGATTTGACAACTCGTGGCATGTTCTTTTTCCTTTTCTTTCTTTCTTTCTTTCTTTCATTTTTTTTTTTTTTGTTTTGATGGGGAGAGAAAATGAAAGAATAAGAAATGCATCCATTCATTACACGTAACTTTTTTAGGGAGCTCAACCAGTTTTTAAATTGGCCTGGTGCCAAACATAACCGAACTCCTACAATTTATGATTATTATCATATTATAGAAGGTTGGAAAGAATAAAAATGTTTCGTATGTATAAAGAAATGGAATTTATTTAGGGTAGAATAATAGCATCAGTTTGTAGGAAGTTAAATTATTAATTGTGAAAATGTTCTAAGAGAAATAGTAATAAAAAGTTAATTGAATCCAGAATTCGTTTGTAGAGAAATGCGCGTGCAGGAAAAAGGTTAACAGGTTAATTGTAATGTCTTTGTTCTTTTCTTTCTTTTTGTGGACAGCGAGTAAGCGAAAAGGAAACAAAAGCAATCAATTTACGATGAAAAAAAAAGTTAGTGAGTCAGAAATAAAAGATCAGAGGAAAAATATACTAATCAGCAATTATTTTAGGAGTCAGTTAAAGTGTCTTGTTGCCTTCTTTTTGCTAACGGCGAGTAGGCGAATACAAAAAAGAAGAAATAAAGAAAAATAACACGCAAGAAGAGGAGGAAGAACGAATGTATGTCGACGAGACGTTATGTCCGCTTTTTGAAGTTTCTCTTTTATATCGTAGCAGTATCCTATTCCTATCTGATCTCTGCTCACATCTGACTGATTCATTTCTCTTTTTCTAAGAACATTTTTTTGACAATGATTTCTTAATTTCTCTCAGTTTTGTAAATGCCTCTCTTTTCAATTCCTTGGTTAGAAATTTACCTACGTCTTTTTTTCCTTCAGCTCGGGATCAAACTTTTTTCTGTTAGTCAAACGCACTGGCTAGCGAATTTGTAAACAGAATGAGAGTTACTTTATTTCGTATTTCACCACACTTTATCTGTCTACTCTCTCCACATCTCTTTGTTTTGACAGCCCAAGGCTGTGTTTGCATTTTCATTCTTTTTCTTTTCTTTCTTTCTTTTTTGAAATGAGAGGGAGAAAAAATGAGAGAGTAAGAAATGCATCTATCCACTACACTCAACTCTCTCAGTGTGTTCTCCACCCATCTCCCTGCTTTGACGGCTCGCGGCAGCACCCGTATGTTCACTCATTTCTCCTCTTTGTTTTGTTTGTTGTTAGCGAGTAACCAAATCGTCACGAGAGTTTACAATGGATAATGTAATGTAAGTCAATGTTTTTTCCGTTGAAAAACACATTATTTGGAAATGCTTACAAAATGAAATTTTCAGGACTTATTCACAAATGAATTAAATTATTTTTGAAATTATTATTTTGAAAAACTCTTAAATATATATTTTTTTTATTAGTTACACCCCCTTCCTAATTGCTTTTATCAGTTAAACCCAGGAATTATTAGGGAATGTAAATCATCTATTATTTTTTCAAACATTTAGCCCTTTTCTGAAAATATGCTCCCAAGAGTATAATAAAAAATGCAATAAAACTATATCATTATTTAATTAGATAAGCTTTTTGTCTTAATAAATAATATATATTAAGGACATTATGAGCTGAAGAAAAAAAATTGAATTAATAATGAGTTTATAAAAGAATTATTTTCATTTTCTTTTTTTAATTATAATAATGTATAAATTTTCAAAAATATTTTAAAAATACGTTAAAGAGTTGTGCGGGTTATGTTATCAAGTGAAGACTATATTTACTAACCAGAAATTGAAAAGTTTAAAACAAATCGTCTAGCCTTCGTTTATTTAAAATGCTTTTTAAATTTTTTGTGTATTTGAAGTTTTTTTTATGGTAATTTCTGTGTGTACATTAAAAGTCCTGCATTTTATGGTTTCGTCCTCTTACAGAAAAAAAATGGACAATTATATTAATTCTGATCACCATATGTTTAGCTTATATCACATCTAGCTATTGTCACATGTCAAATCATACGGAAAAGGTCAGAAAGATCAACACTTTGTGATTAAGAAATAGTTTTATGATAAATTTTATGCTTTAAATAAGTAATACCTCTGTATATCAGATTAATTTATCTTTAAATTTGCTAATTTTCTAAAAATAATGTGTCACACATGTATATTTTATTTTTGCAAGATTTTTAAAACCGAGAATTAACTTTTGTTTGCAAATGTATTGATCGCTCAAAAATGTCCGAAAAAGATGTAATAGCTTTCAAAAATCTCAAAATTTTAGATTCTAATCAATGTAATTTCAATTTCTGTTTGAAATACACCATAGTATTTTTCTTACTGGAAATAGTAAATTTCAACTTAAACTAAAATAAAAGTTTAAAGAAATACTTTTTTATTTTTTAAAAATTCAATATAAAAGTTACTTATCAAAAATGAGTGGAGGTACCTACTTTTCTTCTCTTTCTCTCTTATTTTTTATTTATTTATACATTTTTCTACTTTTTTCTCTTTTCTCTTCTCTTTTTTTATTCATTTAATTTTTTTTCTTTTTTTTCTTTTCGGTTTATTTATCCCATCACATGATATTACATATAGTCGTACATACTGGTTTTATCTAAAAGGCCGAGAAGAGAGTGTAAAATCGAGCCACCATATGCTTTACTTTGAACTTATTGCGTCCCCTTTTATACACTCTCAAATTTATGGACGGTTTGTGATACAATCAGGTGCATATGCAATTGAACATATGTAGTTCAAATTTCACACTTTGTGGTTGTGGGGGTTGTTTCCTTTTCACAAGATTAGTGGGATATCTTCAGTGTTTAACAGTAATAGCATACCTTAGAAAATCATATACATAGTGTTCCTTGAAGATGTGGACAATAATGGATACCACAACTTTGTGTCCATTGTTGTTCGTGCCCTTTGTCATTTTTATTTGTGTTCCTTGTTTTCCTATTCATTTAAATCAATTATTGGTTTCCCTGCTAGTCTTTTGCCTGAGATTGTTAAACCCCACCAAGCCTTTTTTTTTCATTATGTCAGAGCAGCAGTTTCTTTGTAATTGTTATGCCTCTTAATTCCCTGTTTTTCACATGTTCTGTCTATGGTAAGCTTAACATTGGTTAGTAGATGTGTAAGGAGCTCTATCATGTTTATTAAATTGGTCTTGTGCCAAACATAACCGAACTTCCCACAATTTAAGAGTATCAAATGTTGAACAAACATTGAAAGATAAAAATGATTTGTTTGTATAAATGAAATGAAATTTTTATTTTCTCCGAGAAATAGTAGTAAGGAGTTTAAAGAATTAAGAGTTAGTGGGTAAACAAACCATTACGAGAGTTTACAATTGAAAATGTAATATTATGTAACTGAGTTTGGAAATTCTTGAAAAACTCAAATAATTGTCGGATTGTAATAAATCTTTCAGGAATTATTCACAAAGGAATTAAATTATTTTAGAAGTTATTATTTTTATAAAATCTTGTTAAAATATTTTTTTTCATGTTTCCACTCCATGTAAATTCATGAAATTTTAAGAAAGTAAATTTTCTCGGGAAAATTGGTTTTATTAGTTAAATGCAGAACTCATTTGGTAATGTAAATAATCTATTATGTTTTTATAACATTTTGCCTTTATTTCCAAAAATCTGACCAAATAGTAAAATCGAAAATACAAAAAAAATATGACATTATTTAATTTGATTAGTTTTTAATTACTTCAATAATTAATATATATTAAGGACATTATAGTCTGAAGAAAAGAAATTTTATTAATAATGAAATTTTAAAAGAATTGTTTTCGTTCGTTTAATTATAATAATTTATAAAGTTAAAAAATATTTCTAAAATACTTCCAAGATTTGTTGGGGTTAGGTTATTAAATGAAAATTATATTTACTCATCAAAAATTGAAAAGTTTAACACAAAATAGTCGGGCCTTCGTAATTTTAAAATAATTTATAATTTTTTCGGTTTGTGTATTTGAAGACCTTTTCATATGGTAATTTCTATGTGTACTTTAAAAGACCATGTGTTTTATGGGTTATTCCATTTACTGGAAAAATATTGTTCCTTTAATGCACTTTTTATCGTATGTCACATCTGTCGAGTTCTTATCACATTTTAAGTACGGAAGAAAGGTAAGGAATTTCATCTCTTGGTTTAAGAAGTAATTTTATTCAAAATTTCATGCTATAAATAAGTAATAACTTGCGTAAATCAGATTAAATTAACATTAAATTTACTAATTTTTCTAAAATCATGTGTCTCAGATGTATATTTTCTTTTTGCAAGATTTTTAAAATCGAGAATTAACTTTTGTTTACAAATGTGCCAATTGCCCCAAAAATGGCCAAAAGATTGAAAAATTAAACAAAAAATTTCCAAGTTTTATATTCCAATCAATATAATTTCTGTTTGAAATACACTAGAATATTTTACTTACTGGAAACAGTAAATTTAATCAGTTAGCTTTCAATTTAAACTAAAATTAAACTTTCAAGAAAACTATTTTTTTAAAATTCAATTTAAAAATGAGTTATCGAAAATGAGTGGAGGTACCTATTTTTATCGCATCGAAAATATGTGTGGGAGGGGGGTTTCTGTACGATGTTTTCATGATGGAGTCTTCCTTTTTTGGGTTTGGTGATTTCATATGCACAGTGATGCCTTGAATTCTGAAAGACTTTGTGGTAAATATTGCCTTTAGAGTGTTGAAACCAGGTGGGAGTCATTTCAGCAGCATAGCTATCGCTAATGGATCTGGAATTGTCTCTCCACAATTTCATAGAGCATTGATAGCTTTGTTAGCGCGAATAACATAACCAGTGATTTTTATATCCTCATGTTTCTTTCTCAAGGTTGAAAATTATGTGTATAAGGCATTAGTTTTTGGTTTGCCTTGTAACAAATAGGGCGTCCTTA
The DNA here is from genome assembly GCA_037127315.1 of Ascarosepion bandense. Classification (NCBI taxonomy): domain Eukaryota; kingdom Metazoa; phylum Mollusca; class Cephalopoda; order Sepiida; family Sepiidae; genus Ascarosepion; species Ascarosepion bandense. The sequence goes on from JBBBDQ010030061.1 coordinate 13,068, forward strand.
AAATTTACATCACTTTCTTCCATCGTCTTTTGCATCCCCCATCTTTAAGACCAAGTTTCTGTCGTCCAAAACGCCATCTTCTTCTTCAATTTGACTTTCAACTTTAGTCCGTGTAGATGTCCAATAAATTGAATTTCAAAACATCTCGTAATTATTTTCATCACCACCAAACGCAATCCTGGGTCCATGACCTGTTAAGTTTGTAGATACCTCCAGTAATTTGCAGGAAAAAACATCGTAGCGTAACATGATAAACTTAACGAAAATAAAATTTTATCGCCAAAATGTTCATGTTATTATATAAAATGAAAGACTATAGTATTTCTTAATTATTTTTTGAAATTTCTTTAATCATTTCTGACACGCTCGAAATTTTGGGTAAAATCTTGTTTTGTTTACGTCATCGCCTACTCTAACTATTAACATTGATATGTTTTGCGCATTTTTTTCCGTAGAAAACACATTAATTTGGAAAGTCTTGTAAAAATCAAATAATTGTCCGATTTTAATGAAATTTTCAAGACTTAGTCACAAATGAAATAAATTATATAACTTTTTTTTAGAAGATATAGCTAAAAACTTTTTTATTAAATTTTTCCCCCCACCCGCCACACACTTAATTTCATGAAATTTCGCACATAACCTTTTTGTTCTCTGACAATTTCTTTTTAAGAAGTAGGAGTCTTTGGAGATTGTAAATCACCTACTTTTTTTCTTCTAATTAGTGCCAACTAAATGAAAATCTGCTCTGAATTAAAACATAATAAATCCAATAAAACTATGAAAATTAGAAAAGCTTCTAATTGCTTTTGTAAATAAGTTATATCAAGGACATTATTATCTGAAGAAATAATTTTTTCTGAATAATGAATTTTTCCAAGAATTTTATTCAATCATTTTCCATTTTGATTATAATAATTTAATAGTTTAAAATCGTGTAAAATTCTGTATTTGTTTGTTCTCTGTAGGTTATATAATAATTAAGTGAAAACAAAATTTATGAGTTCAAAATTGCAAAGATTATTAAACGTAGTGGTGCCAAACTATTTTTAAAATATTTTTATTGACTTAATATGTTCCTTATTTTTGTGTATGGTTGACAAAAAACTGCTATTATTATGAAAAGGTTACGTAATTTAAGAGTTTTGTCTCTTCCTTTAGATTTATGAAAATTGCTTTAAAAAGCTGTCATCGCCTCGTCATTCAACAGTCCGTCAAACGTTCGATCAGATGAACACGACCAATCGTTACCTATATTACTTTTTTAGGCTACAAGTAAGTAATATTTCTTTAAAATCAGATTAATTTAACTTTCAGTTTTCTAATTTTACTAAAATAAATTGTCAGAAATCTTTTGAAATATTTTAAAAATCAATGAGTTTTTGTTTGTTTACACATCTCTTAAAATTAAGAAAATGGCCGCTTTTAAGAAAATTTTAAGAAATCAAAATTAAATGTGACCTTTCAATATGTGTAATTTCTATCTGATATACACCAGAATTTTTTACTTAAGGGAAATAATAAATTTAATCATTAAGCCTTTAATTAAATCTAAAATGAAATCTTCAAGAATGTTTTTTCATTTTAAAAATTTCATTTTAAACTTAGATATCGAAAATTTATGCCGAAATACTGGAGGTACCTAAGTACCTAAGGTATCCAAATATATGGCGTCAATTTTAAATAAAGAAATTCCACAATTTATGGAAGGAAAACTATACACAAGTTTATTTATTGAAGATTTACATAAGAGGTGAAAAAAGAAAAGAGATTTCTAAAAGGAAAATTTCTGAATGAAGAGGACGCAAATCAGAATGTCAAATTTTATGTTTAATAAAGACGTAACTGAAATTTTTTTATCCAAACAAATTATAAAAATTTTTATAAAAATCAAGTTATCTCCCTTAGACTTGTCAATTTTACTGCTCATTTAATTTTCATGCTTATTTTTGGCCAAGAACTTGTCAGCACTTTGCAGGTTGTTTAATAATTATCATAAATACTAACACATAAGTAAAAACAGTGATTTTTGCAAAGATTTAACTGCAAGCAGTAAAGTTAATTCTGTTAACAGTTCTTCTCATTTTTGTTGCGACATCAGAATATGTCTTCAAGGTGAAGAGGTATTCGTTTTTCGGTTGCTTTGCTGGAACTGTTGGGTCATCCTCGATTCTATGTTGTTTTATAGAGCTAAATTTGTCGGTGTCACAGGAAGAAAAAGATCGTGATTGGCTGCTTTCCTCCCAAACTCGATGGCCAGCAATAGCGACCACTACAAAGGGAGACAATTCATTTATTTATATAATATTTTCAAGAGATAATATCGTCTGCAGAATGCAAATATACACTTGCACTTTGAAGGAAATTGCGATTCTGTTATTTTTTGCATGAGAATTAAAACTATTTGTATTAGTATCTCACTTGTTATTATTGTTATCTATTTGTCATCACTCAGCCGTTTGCCAAATCTGCTTTTTGTTGTTTTTGTCAATAATTTGGAAAAAGAAATAGCTCCAGGTAAGACTTCAATTTTCATACAACAAGAGTTTGCTTTATCATGTAGCACTACTAGTGACAATTAGTAATTTATAAGTCAAAGAATATGGTAGAATAGATGACAAAAAGTACAGAGACTTTATCCCATACTATGATTATCAGGGCTCACTTGGAAATGGTTCTTGGAGAAAGTTTTACCTGAATAAAGATATCGGGGTAAATGTGATGTGGCTGGCAGTGACAGATTTAAGCCAGTTTTCCTTGTTTGCATGAGAAAAAACCCTCAAATAATCCCCTGAAAATTGTTTTTTATGTGAGATATTTTGTCCACATTACACTTCAAGATATTAAATTCTTCGAACTGTTGCATTTCATTTTTTTAATCTGCATAACAATAACCTGCTATATATAATGTAACCGGATCAACTTCTCTGCATTCATTAATATTCTCATCTTTTACATCTGTAAAATTTAAAATATCTAAAACTATATTATCAATTAGATTGTAAACTATTCAAATCAATATTTTGGTTTTAAAGTAATAGGCTGGCTCAATTTTAAAACTCACATAATTCTGATTGTTGTTCACTCTCAAACACTTGAGATATGTTGATCTCAAACAAGCTGATAGTGGCCAAATCTCTCCTCAAGGTGATCTGTTTTAAATTTATCAGGGAATACATCATTTTCAATTTGCTGTGCAATATTAGGTCAGTTCTGGAATCGCATGAAGAATCTGATGTAATCTAAAAAGGTTTCATTCGTAAATTTTCCATTATTTCCATTAGTAGTAGTAGTAGTAGTATGATTATTATATATTTTTCAATATTATTGTTCTTATTGTCATTAATTATAACACTATAATATTTTATTTCAAATTATAGTTTTTAAGTTTTATATTCTTTGTTATCATACTTACTGAGCGTGAGTAAATGGATGGCGGAACAATAATGCAAAATGTATTGAGAGAACCAAATGACCGGAAATGTTGGAGAAGCATGATCTTTTACATCCAGAAGAAACACAGCACATAAAAGGACACCCAAAATGCTTATATTTACACAATGTAAAAACAGGTCAGAAATATGCTATCCAGAATTTGCCAAAGAGCTCGTTACACTGTAATATAACTTCCCCTTGTCGACAATGTATGTCATTTTGTAAGATAGTGAAAAATTGGCCATTTTTAACATCGTCAAGTAAGAGAAAAATTAGAAACTTGTTTTACTGGTGCTGAGGGTTAGGATTGGGGCTGGGTTAGGGTTAGAGCAGGGTTAGGGTTGGGTTAGGGTTAGAGCAGGGTAAGGGGCAGAGTTAGGGGTGGGGTTGGGGTTAGGCAGGGTAGGGTCAGGGTTGCAGGGTTAGAGTTAGAGTTCGGGTTAGACCTAGGGTTAGTGCTAGGTTTAGAGCTATGGTTAAGAAAAAAAAAATTGCAACCCTAGCTAACACCACCCGCATCTCCACCCCTATGGGTTAAAGTTAGGCTTA